>OX608079.1:117494001-118041501 GCA_951509765.1 Sphenella marginata | reverse complement strand
TTTTCACTAAAAAACCAAATTTAAGAAAAACTCGAAACTGGCATACCACACAACAGTGGAGAGTTGAAAAGTTGACGCCTTGGGCTTTGAACTTTTTGGCATTCAGCTGCAGGTTGTGGGATGAAAAGAAAACTCCAGATACGAGTGGATGCAATGCAAGTAAAGCAACAACTATGTGCCTACATATATTCATATCAAAACACATCTAGAAGTACGCACCACATTAACAACTATCAACATTTGGGACTCAACGCTAACGTTCAAATGCGATTTTTTGAAAAGTTTTCCAGTTAAAAAGTTGGTTTGGTTGTTGTTTTTTTTTTTTTGCTTGCTTTGCATTTCATTTTGATTTGCTTTAAAGTTGTTTAAGGTTGGAGGTTTAAGCTGTTAATTCAAACTGCAAAAAAAATGCCCAAGTTCTCACATGAGCGTTGCGACCATTGTTGTGACTTCAAAATGTTGAGCCACTAGTAGTGGCATATCTATAACGTGCTTGCAAACAAGATGAGGAGTAATTTTTTGGTAGCAGCAACGTTTCAGCGACGTTATGGTTACGTAGCAATGAAGTGGCAGCGTGGTAATTGTGACTTTTGGGGAACTTATGCGTCTGTATAGTACTTTGGTACTTAAAAACAATTATTTTTAATTAATATTAAATTTCTAAATATTTAGTTAGTCCATAGAGCTACATAGGTATATTAGAATAAATAACTTTAAAGTCGTATGCACCTAGAAAAACAACTTAAAGTAGTTGAAGATAGTTTTATTTACAACAAAGTACCACATTTCAATGTATCGTTACTAAAAATAAAAAAATAAATATTAGAAGAAAAAATAAAAAACTAAACAAAAAATTAAAAATATTAATAAATACAAAATAAAAAAAATAAATAAAAATGTATGACCACCCCAAAATTTAATATTTAATGTTTCCGTTGCCACCCCCTCTTCTTCATATTGGAATCAGTGCTGCCACCGCGTATGTTTTACGATTGAATTAATTTTTTTATATAACAGTGGAATTTTGAAATTAATTTTTTACAATTACTGGATTTTTTTAGCTATTAATAATTATCATCTAATTTCCATACTAATTTATAACATTTACTTATTCGAATTCCTATGTGGGAAAATTATTAAAGGTTTGTTTCAGGGTGAAAAACACAACAAATTAATGGCAGTGTAGGTAGTGAGTAGTTGGCAACACTGTTTTGAACAGCTGTTTCTTGCTTCCCTTTAAAGCCGTAAAAAATCACTTAGTATTCGAGCTCTCTTTCGCACATTGCAACAGTCATTTACAATGACTAGCTAAGTAATAAATTTCATTTTCCTATCTCCGCGATTTGAACTTAATTTTCTTTGTGCCATCTTCAGAGTCAGAGAACAAAAAATTTTTCTGAAAATAATCAATCAACCTAAAGTAATTTGTCTCCAAATGAAATGTGACAACGGATTGCGAAAAAGCTTTCTAATATTGAAAATCAGAACCGTTTTGAACTTGTGCTAGAATTACAATCCAAAACAAGTAATGAAGTTCGGCTGCAGAGCAACATTGTATACTTCGCTGTGAGGTTATTTTTTAGAATTCAAATTTATCAACACCTTTTCTCAAAATAACCAATATTTTCTTATGAATAAAATGCTCTTCTCCGGTTTATGGCTTCCGAAGCATTACAATGAGCTAAGTCAAAAAAAGGGTCCAATTTCAAAAACCTATATTTCTTAGCATTTCTGCTTACAACTAGAATTCTGGAATAAAATAAATTAAATTAGACTAATTGAAAAAAAAAATACATTTATTTACGTTATAACAAAAAAGTCTTTAAAATTTAAAATTTTAAATACATAAACATACATATCCATGCGAATAAAATTTGAGCTGAGTATAAAAAAAGGTAAAAATACCTCGGGTAACCAATGGATTTTATAACATATTTAACCAGCTTTGAATAGTAAAATGCTTTAAAATGTATTAGCCATGTTGTACGCAGCATGTACAGCCGTGGGGCGTAACAAATTGAAACAATATCCTTTAAAGTGTTACAAACAAAAAACACAATGCGACATGCATACTTACACTTCTGCAATGAACACCTTTTAGCCGATATTTTTATAATTTTATACATACATTGAAGAATTTATATGCACATTAGACCGTTTCGAAAATATAAAATATATCTAGGAGAGAGATCCATAATAGAATAAATTTCAATAATTCCCTGGTAATAAGCATAAACAGACAAACTCAAGATAGGACGAAAACGAGATATTAATTAGGTTTTTTTCCTTTTGCCACAGAATTTTAAACCTTTCTTACCACTCTCAAATAGATCTCCTGAAATTAGTTCAAAATTAAACCCTTTAAAAAAATAAAAAAAATAAAAAAATATTATTAAACGGTCTAATGTGAATATTTTTCATGCCACTTTTTTTTGCCCCCCAGAGTTAATCAAGCCATTGTATCATATTGTTGTGGCCTGGCGGGCATTGCTCTAGATGTAATCGATTGTGTGAAAAACAGTATAAACATGTTCCTATGCGAGTAAATCGAGGATAAGCTTTCGTTGTTGTAAATATGTATTGCATTTTATATTGGCATTAAAACATATTCTGGCTACACAAAAAGGCAATTAAAGAATAATTGCTGACGATATGAAAAGCACATATGTTTTATATAACAACAAAATGATAGAGTAGAACACGAGCCAAAAGAGAGAAACTCAAAATAGGACGAAAGTGAATTATTGCAATTTTTTATTTTTTTTCATAAGTAAATTGCTTTCAAAAATCCGCAATTACTAATTGATTACCATTGGAAAAATCAAAAAAAAATAATAAAATAAGAACAAAAACGTATGTAAAAAAATATTTTGATTGCTCAAACATATTATTTGTGATTACTTTTGATTACTTTTGATTATTCTAAGTTTAAAAAGTAAACAAAATCGATCAAAGGTAATCAAACAATAAAAAATAATCAAAATTAAATGTTTGCAGACCTGTTAAATTAGATCAGTAATCAATTGGTTAGACGGATTTTTTAATTGGTAATGATTATTCTAATAGTTTTCAATACGATTGAAAAAAATCTAATTATTTTTGATTAAATTTGTTTTTATAACTTTTTAATTAATTGGAAAATAATCATTAAAAACTTAACGTAATAGTAATCAATCAATAAATGGATTCTTCGGGAAATAATTAATAAAACCGGCAATCATTACGATTAGTAATCATTATTTAACAGATCTGATTTTTTTAAGTAGACAAATCTCAATTAGTGAAAGGAGCTCTGCCTTAAACTCGTACCAGCTAGATCGTTTTAAACATTTTTTTATTTTTTTTTTAATAAACATGCATATACATATATACATATATGTATTTACAATTCGCTACAACTCAAAAACTGATTTGCAAAATTTTCCAATCTTTGCAAAATTTTCAGAGGTAGAAGCAGTAATGAAAACTAATTTTAACTGCCACCACAGCCAAATTCCCAATGGACGTTTAGAAACCTGGCGCATCTGCTGCTTTCATACATTTTAATAAATAAATAATGGAAACAATTCATATATTTGCATTTCCTTTGTCAGCTCACAAACACCCGACAAAAAAATGTGTAGCACATAAGATTTAACTTTCTCTCTTACTCTGTCTCTCTTTCTCTTGCTCATTTCCGTTTTCTCTAGGTCTCTCTATCTCAGTCTTATCTATCTCTCCCTCTCTTTATATCTTTCTCTACGCCAATTTTTCTTTTCCGCTCTCCCCCTGTCTCACTGCGATAGAACCTTATGTATAAGGAGGAAAAATCATTAAAATAAGGCTTACATAAACTCTTATTAGGAAATTGTGACAAACTATGAGAATTGCTTAGTACTCTGAGCTAAAGTACCCATATACATATGGCTTTACAGGCTTGGACTTATTTTTGTCCTTAGTTGTAAGACTTTAAATTGAAAATAAAATTTTTTTTATGAAACTTATTAGAATTTAAAGGCGATTTTTTGATGGGATTATATACACTCCTACATACATACATGTAAACACAGTCATTCATTCAGATTTTGCAAAAGCTATTTCAGCAATGTGCACGTAATCCGCAGCCAACCAATTGTTGGCTCAGCCAAAAACGACCATGAAGTGAATTTTAATATGCCCATGAAACAATGGTAAACCGAAAACCTTGAATTTGCCTTTTGTCACTAGCTTAATCTGTAAAACAACACAACTTGCAGGAAAATGGGAGCGCTCTTTGATTTACTGAGGTATCTCGAACTTCATTAGTATTGGAAGGGTTAAGGGTTTTAAACCTAGAACTATACTGCAGTCGTGTCAAAGTTCACATCCATAGAAAGTAAACTAGATCAACTTTATTGCCGCGTGACGAGTTTCTAACCCCTGCATTGATAATTCGCTTTGGTTCCTCTTCTTATGCGTTGCTCTTTGGAGATAATATCGCTTTTCCCATTTTTCTCACAAGGTCATCTGGTTGTGTGTCTTCACTTTTACTAAAATAGCTAATTCACTGCAGTGCGCAGCTTGTGACAGACAAAAATCAGTGACGATGCAAATTCATTCTGCGGGAAAACCGCAAATTTATTTTTCATTATCATCGGATATATTCAAGCGCCAATACAGTTACAATGATTGAAGACTGTATGCTTGATAGACGTGAAAGAATTTTGTAGGTTTGAATGATGCGAGTAAGTTCTCGGTTTCAAATTTATCAATGCGATACAAAAAAAAATCATTTAACTGCTTGGAAGTAAACCACGGAGTTCTCATAGGACATTTCTACCATGGAAAAGAGTTTCAGAAAATTTCACGGTGAACTTTGACTAGCTTCAAAGGTTATAGCCCACCTTCTTCCGATAGCCTGTGATTCGGACATGGTACTATTCTCAAGGATCCCTGATAGAAACAGGTTCACCAATGACCCCACTCTAGAACAGAAGTTGACAGATCTTATCATCTTTCCCTTCAAATCTATTTCACATTTCTTAAGTAAAAGGATAGAGTGAAAGAGATATTGGAGAGTCTTCCAGGACGATCTAACAACCATAATTGGAATGTCCGACGTTTTCAAGCCAAGCTAAAGCCGCATCAAGGAGAGCCAAACAAGGTACATAATCAATTAATCAACTCTCCCTAACTCCACTAATTGGGTTAATACTAAATGGAGTACCTGGTGATCTATTTGTCCCTCAAAGCATGACTTATGTAGGTCCCAGCTGTATTACACTTCTGAAATATATGACATCCAAAAGAAGTCCAGCACAAGCTGCGACCTCCACACTACAGGGAGAATTTTTGGAGTTCAAGCAGCTATAGACTTTTGCTGCGTTCATTCTTCTATAAGAAAGTCTACCTCCATATCTACACTTTCTCATCACACCAAATTGCTTTTGCTTACCGCCTGTTGATGGTCGTTCGAAAGCTTATTTAACTTTAACACCTTTTCACTACGCGTCGCTGCACTGTTTCATCCTTTTTATTGAGCGCTGGTTCTGCGTAACTCCACCAATGAATTGAACTTCGCAGCTGTGTTGTGTTAGTGTTAATTTTCGATATTTTACGGCGCTACAGCTGCTACCGTTATAGCCTACGTGGAGCATCTTCTCGGCAAAACAACAACAAAACACAACATTCCATTGACTTGATGGGTAATGCCAGCAAGTTGGTGTTGTTCCGCGCAAGCTTACGACCGACAATATTTAAATTGTTTGTGTGCGTTTGCCGCTTGTTGGTGTTGTTGTTGTTGTTTTTGTATTGGACGTTGTCGCGTAGCCGCATTTTACAGGTGTAATTAGCTGCAAAAGTTAAGCTCGTATGCGAAATTAATTAAAACTTTCACAATCAACTGTTGTCTTTGATCGTGGTGTTGTTTTTGTTGTTGTTTTAGGTTTGCTGTCTTACATTTCCTTCAGTTCTTTAGTACGGATGCGGTCGTTGGTAGATTCCGGTAGGCGGTTTGTAGCAGTGAAGTTTACTTCAATCATCAAAGCTTCAGTAGATGTAAAAGTTCAAAACTTTTTAAAAAGAATTATTTAGTATTGTAAAGCTCTCCGAAAGTCGACAATTGTTCTCCACCTTGAATTCTCTCATTCTCGCGTCCGGTGAGAGCACATTCGTCCAACAAAATATTTCTCACATACTTCTTTTTAAACCACTTACTTTCCCATATAAGCTTAAGACGGAGCATTAGATTCTGTTTCTTCACCTCTTTTTACGCCTATAATTTGGGTTTAGATGAGAAGACGTCTCTCAAATCAGAGATCTGTCAGAAAAATATTGAAATTCAAACCGTCGAAATTGAGTATGTAAATATTGTGCTTTCTTCTTAGAATTTCTATATAGCGTAGCCACATATAATTTTTTTACAAGGTTACCACCTATTTGATTAATTTTAAAAATTAAGTGATTTATGCCAATATGGATATCAAACGAGAGGCTTTCGGCAGGCTAGTGACCACCTGGGGATTTCAAAAAAATTCCATTATATTTCGAAAAATATTTCTAGGTAGAGCTATCGCAAAGGGTTGCCACCTAATGCTATTATATTTTTTTTTTCATATGCGTCATTAACTCGGAAACGATTTGAGCCATTTGGATGAAATTGGTAAACAAGTAACGATGATATAGCTTTTTTCTACCAACAAATTGGTTTGGTGGCAAAACTGTGATACTAAAACAGCTTTGCAAAAAGTCAATTATGATCAAAAGCCTGCCGCCAGATGGCGGTGCTGGGGTTTAGAAGACAAAAAACCCAGCGTATGGAGGTTGTCTCTAAACATGTTCTGTTCAACTCAACAAAAAACTTTTAATAAAATTATAAATTATAAATAAAAATTAAACAACAACATTTTTGCTACAAAAAAATAATTAGTGGCCTCGAGCTCGTTCCGGACCAGTATACTTTTAATAAAAATTTCAGCAAAAATTTCAACCGGTTTAATTTCTTAAGTCTACTTAGGCTGTTATCTATTGCTTATGACCACAGATATTTCCAATAAGCCGATCAGCATTCATCTCTACAAGAGCAATAGCACAATAAGCATGTCCTTTGTGTAGATGCAATAATAAAAAAGTGTGTACTCTCGACATTTGTACGTTCGTATGTATGTAAATATGTCATGTAACCATAACTGTAAACAGTTTTTGTTATTGAATAAATTTTCTTCCGATAGCATGTAAACAACATGAATTGCCAGTGCGGCCACACACAAAAAATAAGCACAACAACAGTTGTTTTGTGGGGCGATTGGCAGCAGTGTATTAGATGCACTATCCTGGTGTCATGATGCAGCAATATCAACAGTTAAATTTTGCAAATGCTTGCTCATGCAGACATACAATTTTCTGTGGCGTAGGTAAGATTTTGAAATGGTTTTTCTCGTGGAATCAAGTGAGTTGCAAGCTTGAAAAGCTTTCTATAAGAGTGCTTTTAAATTAAAAAGTAACTTTTTTTATTTTTTCATTATTAGAATGTTTTCATGGAGCAAAAGTGGGCATGGTTACCTCATCGCTTGTAATTGTTTTTAACAAATATTGTATAAAAACACGTGTCAAAGTCTAATACAGGAACTGTGAATTTCGTTATAAAAATGTACCCAAAAATTCGGGAAAATTCAATGAAATTTTTTCACAAATTTTGAATATTTTTTCCGGGATTTTTAGAAATTTTTGTAGGCCATTGAATTTTAGTTTAATAAAGTGTTCATCTTAAAACTCCGATTTCGTAACAATTCTGGAAATTCATGCAAAAAAATTTTCGATTAAACTTTTTTTTTGAATTTTGAACTGCTAACAGAGCTCTATCTGAACAAAAATTGCATATATTTTCAGCTAAGATAGGGCGTTTCTGAATCGAATTTTGAAAAGGGCATTTTTAAAAAAATGCTGAGATAATTACGATCTTCTGCCATATTCTGAAATGGGGCATTTTGAAAAAAATCTGAATTAGGACGATTTTCACTCAGCAAACGAGTTGTTGTAGTAGCCCTTGATAAATATTTTTTATGTATATCGTCACCACTATAATTGCTATCGATAATACCCTTTGTCCTGAATAATTGCTTCCTAACTAAGGGAGTAGTGTCGCCTTCAATCTCCTCTCCTTTGTTAACGCCACTGCCAATTGCCAGCCGCTATTGATTTATGTTTTGCGTGTTACTTTACATCAGCTTTTGCCACGTCTAAAGCTCTAGTATTCCAACCAAAATCCAACATGTTGTGGCGAGTTTTGCTGTGGGTGAAACTAAAGGAATTTTGTTGCTATATTGGCCAGTTCGATGCAAGCGGCTGACATCCTTGCAAACGTAGCTAGAAACAGCTCAATGGTTTTCACATCATTGAGCATATTTTCTCTGATATTAAGGTGTTTTTGTCAATGCCGATGCTGTTCATTGTTTTGCTTGAATTGCGATGCAATCTAAATGAGCTTTGTAAATGATTGGACAATGGATGGTATTAAAATATTTTCAGAGTTATGTGTGGTATATTTATTGACTTCAATGGAATTATAATTGTTTTGATATGCTCGCTGGGAGTGATGACATAACTTACATGATATGGTGAAAATATATTGGACTGTATTGTGGAGGAGCTGCATAAGAGGCATAGTGGATAATGTTGTCATACTGTGGGGCTGATAGTAGGGGGTTTCAATATGCCAGAGGTGTGTTGAACCTTATCAGATTAAGCTATGAACTCAAATACTGACATTTTCTTAAATATTTAAGCCCTCCAGCGACCTCAAAAATAATATTTTTATTGGATCTAACAAAAAATCTACCAGAACGAGCTTTTTGTGAGAGATGGCTGGCATTACTCCTAACAAAATTTTCCTCTCCGAAATGAACTTCAATAATTTTTTTTTAGTTATTCTAAAAATACTAAGGAGACGATTATGTAAGTCACAGTAAAACTATTTGTACGTCTCTGATATTGTATTATAATTTATCTTTAGTGATGTGTCATAGTGTCAATGAAATTAATGTCACTGACATTAATGCACATTTAAAAGGCGAATTAATGTCAATGACAAAGAGATTATGTTAAGAATTAATGTCCAATTATTTTGAGAATTAAAGTCAAATTATTTTAAGAATTAATTTCATTGACATTATGGCACGTCACCAATTTATGTACATAATTATCTGCTCTTATAATTATGAATGGTAATTACAAAAAAAAAAAAAAAACATTTACATAATTTAATAGAAATATTAGATCAGAGCGATAATTCCTCTAGAATTTCGCACCTCGCCCCACCACTAACTGCTTTAAAATAATTAAAACCATTATTAAATAGTGAAACATTAAAATCGTATTAGGAGTCGTAAAAATGTATTTATGTTTATAAAAATACACATTTTGGCATACGTATTATATAAATATGGGCATATAACTACATTAGACTGAGCATTTATCCTTTTTCCATAATTTACTAAGGATCGTTTTCACAATTTCCGGTAAACATTATCCCGTCTTTAATTGACGTACAGCTGTGTTCAATATAGTAGTAGTGAAATTAGCAAAAAAAATGTTTACAGAATTTCTAGAAAATTGTTCAGTATGCAGTTTTGTAGCCCAATCAATTCAATTAAAATTATATTTAGTATTAAAGAAAACTTTGCACAGCCCATAAATAAATATTGTAGAAATCCAGGGAAATTTTTGAGCCAAAAATTGTTTAGAAATTCTGCCAAAAAACACTTGATGATTTTAATGGCAATTTTTTTAAATGCAGCTTATTCTTTTTTCTTTAAACGATATGCTATTTAATTTCACTACTATTATATTGAAAACAACTGTAAATGTTATGGTTAGCTGTTAAACTGACGCATTAACTGTCTCTTGAGAATGCTGCCCACAGATCATTGGCTGCAAAACTGTTGTATGGTATGACCGGAAGAGCGATCGGACTTCGCTGGTCTAGTTCAAATTCTAAAGCTACGGATATCGAACTATAAATGTAAAACTCCAAATTTACTATTTAAATGCCGAGATCCAACACCAATATCTCTTAGGGAACAAAAAATGTATTAGGCCTATGAATGAAACAAAGGATGTTAAAATATCTCTGTCCTCATCGTTCATTAAGTTAGTTGTCAACAAAAAATATTATTTTTGCCCTGCCTAATGTAAGTAAATGCCAATACATTTGATTTCCCATACAAAAACAATTAAAACTCAACATAATTAGACTAATCACAAAAGTGTCATAATTCCGTGCCATTGCATACATAAATACATACATATATACCCTGCAGGTAAACCGGATAGTTGTAAACTACTTCAAAACTAAACGAACTAGTTAAACAATTTTTATTTTTTTTTTCATAGAAGCAATCAATGTTTTGAACGCAGCTAAATAAATATGTATACCAGTCTCTAACTAGTTCCAAAAGTTGTTATATGAAATGAATTAAAATATCTCCGGGTATAGTAGAGGTTAGTTCTGGAAACCTTACTTTCCAATTCTGGACACTTCGGTGTTCTACAAAAATTTAAAAATTTGTTGTACAAATTTGGATTTTTCTGGACTAGTTTGGGATTTTTAAGAGTGTTCTAATACTTTTTCTGTCTTATTTGTTGTTGCCCTATATGTCCACATTTATAAGTATGAGTATAAACATACAACCCAGCAAACCACCCAGCAAACCAGCTTCGGAGCGCTCTTAGTTCTGAGCTCTAATATGAGCGTTTTTATGAGTGTTTTCTGCACGTGCGCATAAATATGAGCGTTTTATGAGTCTTTTCTGCACGTGCGCAAAAATATGAGCGTTTTATGAGTTTTTTTTGCACATGCCCATAAATATGAGCGTTTTCGGTAACAGTATATATAAACATGTGAAAAGCAAAATAAAGAAAAATAAGTTAGTTTGCTTGTAATTTTGAAAAGGTGAAGACGTGTTTTTCTTTAATTTTATTTTTTTAGTAATAATATTTATTGTCAATGAATAAAATAACAATTTATATTTTGAATTATTTTTAATTTTTTATTTATTTTATTTTTGGTCCATACATAGAAATATTTAACATCAAAAATTACTATTTTTTGCACTGGTTTTAGAGCTCTTACTGCGTGGAAAAAAGGTCAAAAAAGACTCTTTTATGCACTGGTTTTAGAGCTCTTAATGCGTGGAAAAAAGTTCAAAAAAGACTCTTTTATGTACTGGTTTTAGAGCTCTAAATGCGTGCAGAAATTCATTCATAAAAGACTGCTTTATGCATGAAACTGAGAGCTCTTTTATGAGTGACCAGTTTCATAGAAAATGACACTCAAATATGAGCGTTTTATGACTGTTTATGATTGTTTTATGAGCTCATTATGAGTGTGAGCGCTCAGAGGAAAGAGTGCTTTATGCGCTCATTCTGAGCTCATATGGTTTGCTGGGAACCAACCTCATACTTGCAACACAACAAAAATTTTAATTGCGTGTGAAATCAATTAGTTGAGCCTCCGCATTTATTTGACCACACTTGAAAATTGGCTAATAAAATTAACTAATTTACTAAAGCAATAATTGAATTTCAGCTGGAACATTTTTTTTTATTGTGATCCTGGAGGTGCAATGTTTGTAATTAAATACATATGTAAATGGGTTGATATTATCCTGCAGGGAATTGTTTTTGTTAATGTTAATACATTATAAAAAATTCTCCATAACACTCTTACTACATTCAGGGGTTTTGAAACTTAGACGGTCTTCTATCCCATTATTATTTTATTATCGAAACTCACTTCTGGATAGTTTTCCACCCTGGCGATGGTCCTGTAATAGTGCTTGCGTTAGAAGATTTTTGACAATTCTTAGGGTCGATACCCTTTTGGGGTATCATACAGACTAAATGACATCTTATCCGTAATTTTTGAAGCTTATAATCCCCATCTAATCTGCCATCCTCATTTTCTCCAACCCCCCAATCATAAACTATATCTTAAGAAAATTTCATAACCCGATTGCGAATTCCAAAGGCGCAAGACAAATGAAAGAAATTATCATTTGAGAGTATTTTTTACCATTACAACAACAAATCCAACAAAATATGTACTAAGTGTTGCCACTTTGTTGTTTTTCACAGCACAACACTTTCCATTTCCAGCCAACAGCAGCTAAACTTTGCACAAAGATAAAAGATTTCGTAGGAGCAATATCAACAAGCGATTATTATTGTTTGAAATGTTTGTATGTGTGTCATGTGCCACATATTTATTCTGTCACTTTGCTATTATTGTTTCCGCAGGATTTCACTTTACAACACAGTCTGCACTGAACTCAATAAATTCCCAAAGGCACAAAGTGTGAGTTTGAGATTTTCCGTTATTGTTTTTATTGTTGTTGTTGCACCTATTGTGTGCTGAGTAAACTATGCGCTTCGTGCGTTTCCTTTTGTTATTATAAGTTTGTTGTTTATCATGTTTTGTTTTACTTGTGTTTTTATGTTTGTTTTTGCTGTAAGTAATACTTTCGTCTTGTCTACAATTGTTACAAAAGCTTTGCAGGATTGTGATTATTTTGCTTAGTTTATTTGTACATATATTCCAATCACACCGTAAGCTGCAGTGTTCGCACCACTTTACTTATTGGTTTGTTTGGTCCTTGTAAATGTAACACTTCCCTTTGTTGTTGTTTATTTAATAGTGTTTCAGTAGACCTTTAGTATTTACTAATATTTAGAATTAGTTAGATTTAAAAGCAGTGGATAAGCATAAAGACAAGCAAGTCGGGTTGAGATTGTCTGAATGTCTATCAATGGAATCCGAAGGATTTTCTTGGAGCTTATGAGCGCATACTTTTTTTTATAAATTCAGAATCTGTTCCATTAACATTTCATTTTTAATTTTTTTTTGTTGTAGGCTTGGGTAGTTTTTGAAATAAAGTACTAAAAGTACTAGTTCACTACTGCGTTCAATAAAGTGAACTAAAGTTTTCCGTGGCAACTTTATTTTCAAACATATGGCAACTCACTTTCTCATTGAAACAGCTGATTAAAAGTCACAAAAATTTTGCAAAAAATTTATTAGTCATCATATTTCGTAATATTAGTAATTTATATGCATTAGTAAACTATTTCTATTATTAAAAAAACTGAAGTGCTTAATAAATAATGATTTATTTGAGCTGCTAAAGTAAACTACAATATGGACTCATTTTATAGAAAGTGGTGACACAATGAAAATGAAATGCAAATTTTTCGGAATTGCCATAAATATTTTTTACCGCCGATTTGAATATCAATATATATTATTTTTAACTATTTATAATAAAACAGGAAGCTGCTTTTTTAAATACTTTGCATACTATGAATGTATATAGAATGAGTGCCACAAAAAGTTTCCCAATTGGTTATTGTAATAAATTAAGGAACCTTCTACAGCTAAAATTTACTTGTAAATTTCCTATTCAAATTTATATTTTTCTGTGATAGAAATCTTTAAAATGAGTTTTTCCATAGTAATGCATAAGTTCCAAAAATTTTTGGACAAACCAAAAAAGAATGGCGAGAGTCTTCAGAATGGTTTTTGAGGTTATGTCGCCTCTCAAGTTCTTTTTTGGAAATTTTTTTTTCGACATGGTGTTTGGTATTTTTTTCTTTGCAATTTCAATTGAATTGCTATGACAAGCTCTCATGGAAGAAAATATCAAACAACGTGCTATAAACAAATTGGCAAAAATCAACCAAATATTCAAGAGCCTTGAGACTTGCACTGTGTGAGACTAGAATTTGACAGGCTACAAAACAGCATACTCATACAAATTTCGAAATTCTTTTAACATCGATTGGAAAGCTTTAGCTCATAAGTTCAAATAACAAAAACGTGTGGAACTTCTCAACAGTCTCTAAAATTAAAATACTTCCCTCTTCATCTTCATCATCAACTGTAATAAATTCGTAGCATCCACTAACTAAACCAGTCACTGAGGTGATGGGAGTACGCAAAACGTTTAAGTGGCCAGTGAACTTATGCAAATCACTTTGAGCTGTTTTATTCGCTTTAAATTGAAATTAACATTCTAAGGATTGTCGGTGAGGTGAGATACGTTTTTATTATAGCTCATCCTTCTGAAGAGACTGGCATGGAGGGAATTGTCCTTTAAACTGAAGAGTGATGACCTTTTGCAATTAGATAATTAGAAAACAGAATCATAACGAAGGATACTTGGACAATAAGCCTTATAAGCAATTAGTTTAAATCGGAAGAGCACTACTCCTTACTTGTAAAATATGGAGAGAAGAAAATGGTGTGAATCATTGGAAATACCGGAAATCTATTAAGTTAAAATTAAAATCAGCACACTGAGAGAAAGTTGTTGGTCAATCGGAAAAATTACAACAATAAACTAAATTTTCAAAATCGATAATTAAAAAAAACGCAATCGATTATTTCTTCAAAGCCCTAAAATTTTTTTTTTAAGTAGATGCCAGCGATATATATCGATTTTTTTTGCCGGATGTTGCATTCCTCTACTCGCTAGTTTACACACCAAGGGCCATGAATGTGAATTTGTGATAACCTTGAACAGATTTCATTTATACATATGTACGAGTATGTATGTATGTATGTATATTTATGTACCCATGCCTTATCAAATGCATAGTGAATGTCCCATGGGACGGCTTTACATAAAGTGCGTGTGTACAGCTTTTTATATAATATTTGTTCATCAGATTGCATATATGTATGTACAATGTACATATATAGTATATGGATCATTTACTTGCTTTACAAATACACTCACATAATTAGCGCACGTGTCTGAGGGGAGGCAAAAGCTCACTACCAATTTGATGGAGGCATTGTTGTTGTACGCTGTAAATTTACAGTGTCAAGAAGTAAATATTTATGTTCGTGCGTCTAATTTACATAACATTCATTAACATGACTTTTTTATACATACATATATGTAATTATGATGAAAATATTTTACTGAACATGGATGTGAATGGTAACTGCAAATAAAAAGCGAACCAGTCTCGTTTTGTTCCGGTTACAAAGAACGATAATTAAAAGATTGTTTGTAATATCGAAAATCGATAATCCCTCATACGCAACCAGAACTATCCCGAAACTATCGACCGCGAGAGAACTAGGTAATCTTCCTAAGTACAGCCTTAATAGAAATCGGTTGTGAACTAGTTGAAAAGTCCGCTTCCATGTTTCTATAGTGACTATAATGATCAGAGACAGGTTAAATACCTTCCGTGGCATCCAAGATGTTTTAGCATCACTTTGATGAAACCCTTTGGACACATGGATTTGGAGGCTTTGGCCGTTTTGGTGGCTTTCTAAATTTCCTCTCTAAAAAATCTCACACACACCCTGCAGTACCATAATTCCACTCCTGTGTCTTAATCTAAATTTTTGTCCATGTCACCTGAGTGTGGAGACTTCTTTACTGGTAGCTGATACATCTATTTAGCTCAACATCGTACTGTCCATCTCCAAGTACGGCGGTGTAATCTCTTGAACGAGCATTATGTTCGCAATCTGCCCGAAGAAACCCAGCTGCATGAAGTTTCTTCGAGGAAGAACATTTTTTGAATGGCAATGTTGTGGAAATTTTTGTTTAAGGTAGCATCTATCATCTCTGACTATGGTGCAAATGGACGTAATTTTTTTCTGAATTAACTTTAATTTAATATTTCTCTTTAAATCAAAACGAGGTCAATAAATGAAGGGAAAACAAAAAAGGGAACAAGATACTAGTCAGTAAGTACTCACAACGAATTAATATGGCTAGACACTGGTTAGTATGCTCGTATGTATATATGTATGTGTGTATGTAACTGCATTTACGAAGATAGGAAAACATACTACATCAAGGACAATTTAAAAAACCATTCACTCGAATAGCCCTGAACTTGCCCTCGAATCAGTTAAGCGCAATGTAACTTCACATATACATACATACATACATATACTCCTATGCATCCCCCCACTCCGAGCTCGTCATCCTTTATGTATAAAGATGCAACATACCTACTGCCGACCTATTTAATATCTCACAATAAAGCACATAAAACCGAACGACAAAATTGTCAGAGCATTTTGTAGAACTGCAAGAGCTAATTCTGCAAGTTTGTTGTCATTGTAAATACTCTTTCTCGTAGCTAAAGAGCGTTTGCAAAGCACGAGGAATCGTAACAAAGTAACATTACAGAACCGTTAAATATTTATTGCGTTAGGCAAAATGTTGTTAACATTGTTGCAACGGAAGTTTTTCTAATTTAACGAAGGCATATGTATGTATGTACATATGTATGTATAGTAAAGTATTTCATTAACACTGACCTGAAAAAGTCAAAAAATAATCCCGAAAAAATCCCAAAAAAGATCAACAAAAAAATTTAAAACTATCCTCAAATCAAGCCGAATAGGTGTGCAAATTAGCCTGAACGTAAAAACGATGATCCCAAAAGCGTCCAGATAACGATTCAAAAATTATGCCAAGAAAATCCGAAGTTTTTACAAAAAAAAATCCATAAACAATTTTAAACTGATCCTAAAAAATTTGTACTGAATAAATCAAAGAATTATCCGACTAAAGTCTCGAAGTGATCAGTAAGAAGTCACGAAAACAATCTCGAAATGATCTAGAAATTCCCTGACACGATGCGACAACAATCCGAAATTTGTCTCGAAAATTTTGGAATTATTCGGAAAAAGTTCAGAGAACACTACAAAAATTATACAGAAACCGCTCGGAAATCATACCCAAAAAGTCCCGAATGGACCGTGTAACGATTCCGAAATGATACGAAAAGAGTGACGGAAAAAAACTCCGAAGAAATCCTGAAAAAGACCAGAAATGGTCTTGAAAAATCAAAGAGCTATCCCTAAATATTTCGGTGATGTGGTGTAGCCTGTTCTGAAATGATGCCGAAAGGGTTTCGAAATTATCCCAAAAAGTCCCAAAATAATCTCAAATAAACTCAAAAAAACGATCCTGAAAAAGTTCCAAAAAACCATGCCGAAATGATCCCAACCGTAGCTAAATCAGATACAATTAGCTATTTCCGCTACATCAATCATGAATGTCGAAAAACTTCAAATTTCACTTTCAATCAAAGTTTTGCATAACCTCAAAAATTATCTAATCTTTTACTTGGATTAAATATTATATCCCCATCTTGTTAGTTTTTGCGGATTTCCGTTTGCTAGATCCTTGTCGAATATTATTTTCTAACTTTCGGCCATTTCGACATGTTTTCGGATTAGAGAGTACCAAATAGAGTGATAATTCGAAGAGAACAGAATGAAAGTAAAACAACGAACGGGTTCCCAGAAATTTCTTACAGAGTACAGAATAAGCGCCCAGAAAACAAATCGGTGCAGGTAATTCACCAACTTACCACTTAAACGGATGGTGAGTTTCTACAATTATTCCAAACACTCAACTCATCGGGCGCCCGCCCTTAAGGTAAAAAATTTTTTTTTTAATTATTTAAAACTATTATTATTAATTTAATTTAATAAAACATTCATATTACATATTCTACACTAGCTATGTCATTAAATTTTAAGGATAATCATAATATAAATCAGCCATTTTTGTGTGAAGCTAAAAATTTGCGACAAGCCTCCAAGCTGTGACGACTCAAATAGTTCTCCTGGCTGAAAGCTTTAGTACATTGTGGACACTGATAACTCCAATTATGATGGCCTTTGGTGCGTTGATGAGCGCGCAAATTGGAGCTACAAGAAAAAAAAACCGATAAATATAAAATGTCGCTTTACTTGCGCATAATTTTTCCAACAACACTCACCGATCAGCAAAACGTTTCTGACACGATTCCACTGGGCACACGAAAGGCTTTTCGCCCGTATGCAAACGCATATGACCATGCAATACCCAGGGACGATCGAATTTCTTATGACACTGTTCACATTCATAGCTCTTCTCGAGATGTTTGTTGCGTCGTCGCTTATTCAATTCGGGCACAGCGAATTCAAAGTCATGCGATTCTCTGGTTGCAGCCAAACTCTTTGGCGTTTCATGTACATACTTCGGCGGTGGCGTCGGCTGCTCGGTCGTTTCTTTTTTGTTGTTCAAACTTTGTGCTAAAAGTGAAGTTGCACTCGCTGCTGACGTCGACATTGGCGTTGCAGCTGCACTAGCGGAAGCAGCCGATATTTGGGCATACAAAGGTTGACCAATGGGTGGCGATTTAGCATTACTTGCGGTTTGCATTTTACACGACGCATCGCTGCTATTGCCATTGTTGTTGGCGGCAGACGATGTTTGCGTTGGCGTGGCATTCGCTTGGGTTTCCTCTGCATCGCTCGTTTTCCAATAGACATGACTAAATGTGCCCTTTGAATTGTGACCAGAATGGCGTTCCATAAGTGTGGTGTCCAATATCATTTCGAGCTCATAGCGTGTTGTCATCGATATGAAATCACTGTCATACCTTTGAAAGGTTTTTTTTTTGTTTGTAATTTTATAGGTTTTTCTTCAAATTTTCAAAAGTAGACAAGCAATACGAAACTTGCATTGCTGCGCCTGCGCGCTTTCGTACATTTAAAATTTCGCATGCGCTCGTCGGTACTTACCAATCGGATGAGGGCAGCAGCTTTTTGTGCTTTGTTTTTGTCTTGTTCTTCTTCTCGGCTATTGGTTTGGGCGTGGCTATGTAGTAAGTGCGTTTCAATTTCGGCAGCTTGGCTATCTTCGGGAAAATGGGTATACGGCGGAAGACATCTAAGATATTTGAAAAATGTAATGAAAATGTTTATTTGTGCGCGTGGGAGTGTCCACTGGCTTACCATCCAATGCTTCGTTGACGCGTATTTTGGGGTAATTGTAACGTTGTGAGAAAATACTGCGCACCATATTTGTATTGAGTTTTCGTTAACTTTTATATTTAAACTTAAGTTTTTTTGGCAAAAACTTTTGCTCTTGCACCGTTCACTGCTAAATGAAAATAAATTTGAATTTATTTTTTTGTTTTTTTCGAAATGCTACTTGAGAAAAATTTACTTTGTCTGAATATCTCATGGCCTACTTCGGATGGCAAAAAATGTTGTTTGGTATTTTCGAGCCCATCGCTGGTTTCGTTTTTGACAAAGTGGATTTTTTTTAGTGAAAAATATTTTTAGGAAATTAAAAAAACTTTTTTTGTAAGTTATTCTGATTTTATAGTTATTTCTGTCTTTTAATAAAAAAACTTTTTTTTTTTTCAAATACATACTATAGAAGTTCTCATCGAAGTCATTAATTTGTGCTTCGCTTCATAACCTAAAATTTGATTATTTTGTTGAAAGACATGGATGGATTTTAATAATTTTTAAACATGAATGTTACTAAAGAAAACT
Source organism: Sphenella marginata (assembly GCA_951509765.1). Lineage (NCBI taxonomy): Eukaryota > Metazoa > Arthropoda > Insecta > Diptera > Tephritidae > Sphenella > Sphenella marginata. The sequence goes on along the minus strand of OX608079.1, from coordinate 118,022,174 downwards.
GCACGTTGGCTAAATATGGTTTGATGGCTTTGTGTCATCAAAACAGCTTAAAATTTTAAAGGAAGACCCTCTTTGAAGTTGACCGAAGATAGAGAGTTGTAACAAATATTGATGTTTATAAAAAAAAATCCACTCACGAATGTGGATTAAGCAGGATCGCACCAAAGTTCAGTCTTCGCTCGGGTAAATCCCAAGCCATTCTGAAACGAAGAACTAGTTCCGGCATACTTCCGTTTAGTCAAGGCTCCAGTTTCCGCTTTTCGGTCTCGTTTCCACTTTCGATTTCAATATTAAATTCCACTTCAGATTCCTATACAGTTTTGGTCTCCCTTCCAGTTTCGATTTCTATACACTTCGGTTTCAAAACGGTTCGGTGTCTATTCTAGTTCCGATTTCCATACAGTTTGGTTTTGACATTAGTTTTGGTCTCGCTCCACTTTCCATTTCTATACGGTTTCGATTTCTATTTGGTTTGAGTCTCTGATTCAATCTCGATTCCTATACAGTTTCAGTATCGGTTTCAGTTGCGGTTACGATCTCTATTCCAATTACTCTTCCAGCTGCAGTTTAGTTTTACGTTACTGTTTCGATGTGAGTACGAGTTTCGGTTTAGTCAAATGGTACTAGTTCTAGTTTCGTTTTTCATATCGATTCCTGTTGTTCCAAGATTGCATTAGCCATCGGTACCAGTTTCATGCGCGCTGTCGGTCTCTGTTGTAGTTAAGTTTTCTTTTGCGATTCTTATTACGGTTGTTGTTGTTGTTGTAACGCCACGTAGCCCTGCCTAGGTAGTCAGTATCTACCCAATAGTGTCATCAGCCTCTTCTAACGGAAGTCCTAGAAACCTAGCGGCTTCGACAGGGGCGAACCAGAGGGATATGGGTGTTAGAAGAGTAGGCTCAGCTGAGCAGACGAAAAGGTGGTTAGTATTATGGGGGGACAAGCCACATGCCGGATAAACATTAGGCAAGTCGGGGTTCAGTCTGGATAGGTAAGAGTTTAACCTGTTACAATATCCAGACCGGACTTGGGCCAGCATCACTCTAGTCTCCCTAGGCAGCCCGCGCTCCTCTTCGGCAACGGGTGGAGTTGTTGCCTGAAGAACGGCGTTCGCTGGAATAGAGCTGACATAGGAATTTACCGAATCGGTGTGGATAAGGGTGAGGGCCTGCCGGTGCACCTTAGGATCAAACGGCTTGGAAATCAGGTGCCGGATCTCATCGAAGTGTTTGCGTAGGTGGCTTCTTATCCTCCTGGGGGGCGGATTTTCGTTGACCAGGCGTCCGTTCGGGTGCTGCGGCTTGCAACAGTTGAATAGGAATTGCCTGGTCAGCATTTCGCTATGCTCTTTAACGGCGAGCATTTTCGCTTCATTGCGAAGGTGGTGCTCAGGAGACATAAGAAGACACCCAGTGGCGGTTCGAAGGGCGGTATTCTGGCAGACCTGAAGCCTCGTCCAGTGTGTGTCAGCTAGCACCGACGACCATATAGGCGTCGCGTAGCTCACTACCGGCTGACCAATTGCTTTGTATGTAGCTAGTAACGTTTCTTTGTCTTTGCCCCAAGTGCTGCCAGCTAGCGACTTGAGGATTTTGTTACGGCTTTGGACTTTATTGACAATTGCGGTAACATGAGCGCCGTATTTGAACATGTTATCAAACGTTACCCCTAAGATTTTGGGGTATGAGACAGTAGGTAGCTTAACACTATCAACGTAGACGTCTAATTCCATGTTCACTTGCGTTGTCCACGTCGTAAATAAGGTAGCCGAGGACTTATTCGGTGACAATGCCAGGTTTCTACCAGCGCAAAATTCCGACACGGCTGGGAGGTACGAGTTTATGCGAGAGCAGAGTTCTTCAACGGAGGGGCCCGTTGCCAGTATCGTACAATCATCGGCGTAAGAGCCTACTACCACCTAGGCATGCGCATCAGTCCCTGACCCCAGCATCAACTCTACTCCCCCTTCGCACTTCGCAATTCTTATTACGGTCTCAGCTCCCATCTCGAGCTTAGTCTAAATTTCTGTTTTTTTCAGTTTCTGTTTCGGTTTGGTCTCGATGTCGGTTTCAGTACCGGTTCTAATTTTAGTGCTGACCTTTGGTACCACTTTGAGCTTCCATTTCGTTCACGTTTCTCTATCCAGTTCCAGTTGCCGTCTTAATCCCATTTAGGTACATATTACGACAGCTGTTCAGTGAGAACATTTTCTACCAAAAAGCTCAGCACAGACTTGACTAAGTTTGCCAAAAATCTATTTATATTTACCTGCTTCCATGACTGCCCAAGACCGCCAAGTGAAAAGGTTTTCCAACACAAAAAACCCAAAGATCAGGTCCCTTGGATTAGGATCAGCACGGAGTCATTTTCGATTTTTTTCATTCCTGAGACCGAAATTGGTAGACATTTGGGAATGAATACTAGCACTCGGTGGCTGTGGACAGCAAAAATTAATACCTTACCCGTGAATTGATATTTTTTGGTGAGATGCTTCATATTGGTAGGAAACTTGATATTCTAAAAAAAAAAGCTGATAAAATGCAACACTGTGCGCTTATGTTAACTCCATCCTGGGATCTGGCAACGCAGCATAATGACAACTGAAACATCGTTCAGCGAAACACGACAAAGCCAACGGAACGACATGGAATGTGAATATATTTGTGATTATTCGTTCGGTTATTCAGCTGCGAATTTTATTCAACAGTTTTTAAAAATCGTTTTTTTACGTGCGATATTCCACAAAATAAATTCAGAAATATTTCAAATAAATCTGTGAATTTTGAAGATTGCGTATCGTGAAAAAGTTTTTCGTAATAAAAATTTGCTGATATAAAACTACTGCAGTGGAACCCTCAGCGAAAAAAAGGTAAAGGCAGAAAATAGCCACAGCAAAAAGACAAAAAAGCGAGGTCACGACCACGAAAATTGCGAATCATTCCGTGGTATTCGTCTGCATTTTATGTGCATAATTGTTTTTAATTTATGCAATTTCGGACTTTGTGGACATTGAACTAATATCTTTAAGGTATACTTCAAGTTTTCGAGTAAAATACAATGTATAAAATCAAACATGGACATATGCGTAAGTTTGTCAGCTGTGAGAATTGCTTGTGAAATTGCCAGCTGAAAGGGGGAAAATCAATTTCCAATTGACTTGATATAACTAACGCTGCAGCTGCGTTTCTAATTAGATTGCAATCGATTTTATACAAAGTACGCCGGAAAAGCCTGCCCAATCGCATCCCATTAGTAGATAAATTACACAAAAGTAGATGTACTTTTCAGAGATTGAACGATGTTGGTATGTTCTACTTAATAAATTGTAAATATTTAGTTTTGGTGCCATTTTAGAAGATCTTGACGCCGGTATCCATAATCCTAAGACGGAATTTATTCGGTTTAAGTCGTATTTATCAAAATGTATAACCTACACACTTCTCGTATTACTTTGCCCAGGATTAAGTCAGTTAATTACTTGCTTATAACTTGTTTCATCATATCTCCACGCCTCAGTCTCCCCTCCAACCTTGCAAAGGTTTGGTAATAAAAAAGTGCCGGCATGTGTTTTATAGCTTTCGGCTTAATTGCAGAAACGTGATTCCACGGGGTGGGAAGCGGTGGTCAATATCTGGTTATGGCATGTAGATTTGCCGACATGGTGCTATGCGGCTAAATAAAAGAAAAAGGAAGTGGAAATGGAACACACGTCAAGCTAGAAACAAAGTGCAACTACTTTCACAACAACAAATGCAAAAGAATTTTTAAAAACTAGGGTGGTATATACAGAGGGTGATTCATTGGAAGACATTTCAAAAATTCTAAACATTATCTTATATGTATCTGTAGTTTGCTCTTAACTTATCTTTAGTTGAGGCAGCTCATGCTGACTCAGCATTCAGCCTATTTACGCAACAAACTAAAAACCAAACTAAACTGCAACTTAATGCTCTTCACTAAATAAAACGGTAAGCATCAACAAATTGTTGTTTTAACAAAAAGGTGAAAATAATATTGCCTACTTTTAGGAGAGTAATTTTACGCTTGCTTTCGGACTTAGTTAAAAAATATTCAAATTACCACTCAAAAAATCGGTCTGCTGTCAATGTTCGGGTTAATACAGCAGTTGGTACAATCTAAGTTTTTGTTGTAAAAGAACTTTTTATCTAATCGGCGCTTTTATTTGAGGAATTCACATCAATCTCTTCTAACTAAAGTCCAACATGGTTTGCAATTAAAAATATGATTCCGAGTAATTTTGGGCATAGAAAATTGCATCTCCCTTGGATGTTACTGTTCTTCTGCATCTATCCCAGCTGATTTTTCTTGATGCTATGGAAAGCTTGCCTTGACCGTTTGGGTTTTTTGATGCTATTGCCATGGTGCTTACGAAATTGTTTCCTTCCAGCCTGAATCAATTGTCGCCTAAGATGTCGCTGAATGCAAACATTTTTCATGAAGGCATGCCTTGGCAGTTCCCCATGTGGGGTTTGTTGTTGTTACCGTTGCCACCGCTAAGTACTCCTTTAGGTCCTGAAGTAAAACACAAACGCTTAGCACTAAAATTCGGGTAGTTTAGTATATTGAGGCTTTTGTCACTTGTTATGTAGTATTAGGTCTCGTGGGAAATTTAATAAAACATCAAATATTATAGGTAACTAAAATTTATTCATTTATTAATGAACAGCAATTAACCAAGAATAACTACAACTATTGTAAATCTAATTGAGCCATGTGAAATTTCACTTTAATCATTTGACATTTATGCCAACCGCTCATGCCACTAAACATAGCTACATATGTACTTATGTATGTACATAAAAATGTTTGTCTTTTATTCACGTATGGCACATTTTAAGAGACAGACAGTATAATTGCATTATTAATTTTGTTTTCCATTTCTATTTGGCCGTAATTTTAGTTGCTGATGTCAGCTAACCGGATATTTTATCAATTTATCATACATTTTTGTCGCAACACAAGTGGACCGTAGCTGCAGAAAAGACAAATACTTTATAAAAAGAATTACCATTGATTTAATATTTGATAAGTTTTTGTTTTTTGTTAATAAACTTAGTTGCTCTAACAGTGCTAAGTCAACACGCCCACTTTTGGGGCTTCAAGAAAAATTTAATGGAAACCTTTGGAAATGTGCAGTTTCAATTGTGTTGAACTATGGTACTGGCAGCTCTTGCATTAAGTTTAGTTAGACTAGTGAATTTTTGGCTCTTCTGATAGATCAAAATGTCCATTAACAAGAGCTCTAATAGTGAGTAGATATACAGAAAAATGGTAATGAAGAAAATTACCTACAGTATAGATTATTGTATATACTCGTAGTAGCTGTATAGGAAGCTGTAGACACTCGTGACATAATTTTATTTTATTTTCATTCATTCACATCATTATACATATATCTACTATATAGTAAGCATTTTTAGTATACACTCTCATCAATTGCCATTCATATTATTTCTCACAATTCCTCAGAATGTATGTATGTAGTATGTGTTCACCTTTGATGTCCCACATTAGCTGTACTCAATCGTTTATCCATGCATCAATGGTATTGTAACTTAGTGTATTTAAAAATAAATTAACCGGTAGTTTCATTCATTCCTACATATGTTGTTGTTGTTGTTATAAACAGTACGTTTTGTGTAAGCTATGCGATGTTCTCTTGACATCTATTTGTTTTTATACACTCTATTGTATTATTAGCTATTATTATAATATTTTACTTATTTGTTTTTATTCTACTCGTTTTATTTTTCCTAAAATTGTTGTTAGTACGTGATTGAATTGCTCGTGAATTTACAACTAACCAACTGGCATACTGCAAAAATTTGCATACAAATTGAAAACATACTGCAGGCAAGATTACATATAAAAAACCCTGCAGGAAAATATAAGATCTCTATGGAATAGGATTTAAGCGATGGAAACTTAAGAAAAAATTTGAAAAACTCTTTTAACAACACACAACGATGGCAATCCGAAGAGAAGGAGGGATGACATGACCTAGAAGGTTGCACTGATCATACCAAACGGACAGTACCGGGGCATACCGGTTCATATCCACCCAAGGATCAAGGACAAGAGCAACGAAAGCATGACCCTTCCTGTACTTGGAACCGTCTATCGTCTGCAGCTTGTTTCCATCCAAAATACAAGCTTCTTATACATTATTTTGCTATTCCAGTATGAAATCCACCATTCATGTTCACCCACAAATCACAATTACAATCAGTGCGAAGGTTAATTTGCCGCTGCGCGTTTGTTTATATGTAGAAAAAATTTGTATTTGCACCTAATGTGTCCCTGGTGATGGTCGCGACTTCCACCATAGTAACAACAAAAATAATAAAATTGACGATGACATTTTTCTTGCTTGTTTTCTCTCACCGTTTTTCAAGTTCACACGAGGCGTTTAAACAAAATCGAAGTTGGCGACTAATAGCGATGTTACGAAGCTTCGATGCCGGAAGGTCGGCACTTTCGATTAATTTAAACCGCTCGCGGAATAATAGTAGGTTTGTTTATGATTTCTGGTTCGCTTGATTACTTTTTGAATGACCGTACTTATGTTTGATTACCCATTGTTTTCATTTTAATGATTATTTTAAGAAATGCGAAATTAAAAAACAAAAACAAAAGTGTTGTATTACTTTTGATTGTTTTTACTTACTCTTTGCTTTCGACTAATTTTGATTGTTTAAATTCAAAAACAAAATTGTAAGAAAAACTTTTTTACAAAAGTATTTTGTTTTTTCTTGAAAAATTAAAAAATATTTTTTTGGCAAATAAATTTTTTATTTTTTTTTTTCAAATTAATATATATATATGTACATATATATATTTTTTTTTTTCAATATATTATTTTTTTTATTACCTAAAAAAAATATTATATTCATCCCCACCTTCGCTTTCAGTTCCAAATGCGATCCTTTAGCAATGATTTGAATTGAGAATTTTCCGCCTCTATATTCTATAAACTCGTTACCGTCACATCTGTGGTGCGTAAGCAGGGAAAGGTTTGCAAATACACATTTTGAATGATTGAAAATTCACATTAGGCTATTTAACAAAAAAAAAAAACTTTTTTAACCGGTTTACAAGTTAATTTCTTTAAAATTTAAAAATTGTCAGTGCATCAATTAAGCTCGAGGCTTTTATAGTTTATATATTTCTCAATTTTGGGGAAAAAAAAGTATAAATTATTTGTATCTGTCTAATATGCACACATATGTACATATAAATGTGATTCTATAAATTAAAAAATGCTGAATAAAAAATATGCTTCTAAATTTAGCAATGTGCATTCCTAACTCGTGACTAAAGTATCAGTAATTTTGTGTTTTAAATGTCTTCAGAATATCATCCATTACTCCTCTAACACACTCTAATTCGAATTTATATCATATATACATACATATGTACATCAAACGTTCTTGTTAAATACCGCCGCGATGGACTCTGTTATTAAAAATGTTTTTAAAGTACTTTGATGTTACCTTCTCACTCTTTTCCATCTCTTCTAACCTGAATTCTCATTCCTTGGCCGTTTTGCTGTTTCACTTCAGTATATATATGTACTTTTCTGCATTTGCAAAAAAACTCGACCTTGATTTCGAACATAGTATTTTGTCAGTTTGATTTATGAACTCTAAGCTATCGTCATCTGACGCATCAGCAACCATATGCCAGATATCAATCACGTTCACTTTCTGTTTAAAGCAACCCTTTAGGAAATATTTCTAGTGCTCAACTCGTGCGGTTCTTTTTCATTCGTAACTAGTTCATTCTCAATGTCTTTTGCCTTGCTGCGTTCCCCCGCATTATCTTTTATATAGTTTCGGAAGTATGTAGTTGGTTCCGACCAAGACCAACATTTTTATGAAAATGGTTTTTTTATAGATTTCTTTTTAAATTATTTTATTAATTTAAATTATTTATTTTAATTGAAAATGAATATTAAGGCACAACCACCATAACTTTAATTAAAAATAAATTTCGGAAGCTGCTAGACTTATTTCTGGTAGAAATTTTAATACGTTCTGTTAACCATTAGGCTATCAGAACGATGGGTTTTTTTTGTCAGCTACACTCCTATTTCTATTCAGGTTCAAATGCCGTCAACTTTTGTTGGCATTGCTAATGATTTATTATTTTTTTTAATAGACTTTTAAAAGGTATTTGTCTCACCCCAGCAAACATTAAGGTTAGAGGACGATTAGAAAACGACTCGAATTCTAATGTTATTCTCTAAGGTAGAAGGTTAGAGAACGATTTGTGAAACTGTCGCGAATTATAGCATTCTCGACAAAAAGGGGACTTAGTTCTCGATATCGAAAAAAAGGTTAGTTATCGATTCGAATTCTAACGTGAAATTCTAATGGGATTCTAATGAGAAATTTCCAACTGAAATGAAATGAAATCCAATTGTTCTTGTTTAGTTCTATTTCGATAAATTTATTGCTTTAAATATGTTTGACATGTTTTAAGCTTAAATATCCTATGGGAATAAAATTCAAAGTTTTTATACCTTAGTTTATAAATACAATACTTGACAATACACGCATCTTCGCTATTCGAGTGTTTCTCTAATCGTCCTCTAGCCTCGTTCTCTAACGTGATTTTCGATTAGAGATACATTAGAGAACTACATTAGAATTCTAATGTAAAACTACAGTATTTCTCTAACGTTAGAGGCTGTGTTTGCTGGGACTAGGTAGCTAGCGAATTCCCTGCAGGGAAATTTATAATAGAACCATTGACTGTGTGTGTGTGAATGAGAACCGTTACAGAACGTCCTTGCTTTATAAATATGTTATGGTTCGATAAATTATTTTTATTACATATTAAATCTGTGTGTGCGTGTGTGTGTGCATATTTTACATGTGCGCTTGACCGTGAGTGGGTCAAGAAAATTGAAAAATTACACCAAATTATCTTTTATTGCACTTAAAGTAATTTGCAGTTGTTTATGTAATGCATTTTTCATTGGCCTAATAGATTATTCAATATATATTTTTTGCGCTTCGGGAAAGGTGGATAAATAAAAAATAAGGAAAAAGTACATATATGAAATAGATCGCTTGTATCTTCAAGTATTTCTACAGATGTTTTTTAATTTTTAAAGGTTTTAAATATGTTTTCCATCAACTTAGTGTTTATACATATGTATACATATGTATATGTATGTATATCTTCAACAGTTTCAGTTGCGAGTTTAGAGCACAATTAATTTCTATTACCTTTTCAATTGCGTGTCAGTTTATCGGCATTAAAATTAATTGAACTTTCTACTTTTATCGCTGTTTTTGCATTTTGTAAGAGTTGCACTTGTGTTGTAATTTCTTACAAATCTTACGTTCAACATTTTACTGCATTTATCGCGATTTAATTACCAAAACGATTTAAAGTGCATTAACACCTTCATAAAACTTTTTACCATTTTTAATACTTTTTGTTGTGTTCAATGAGTCAAAAGTCAATGGGCCAGGTCGCGACGATCATATAATTTTATGACTAAAATTTTTAAATGCAATGCGCTTGGTATTTTGAACTCGACGATGGCGCGTTGGTGTCTGTAAATTATCCCTGAACTTCAGAACTGGTGAAACCACCCATTTTTGTGGCAGTTGATTGTGTCCACTTCTGCATAACCGCCACGTAAAGAACTAGTAAAATTAATAATGATTAACATTGAGTTCTCATATAATAAAATAAAATAAAACAAAATAAAATAACATAAAAAAATAGAAAAAAAATGAAACAAAATAAAATAGAATAGAATGAAGTAAAATAAAATAAGATAAAACAAAATAAAATAGAATAGAATGAAGTAAAATAATATTAAATAAAATAGAATAAAAGAAAATAAAATAGATTGAAATTAAATAAAATAAAGTAAAACAGACTAAAATAAAATAAAATAAATCAAAATGAATAAAAAATTAAATTAAATTAAATTAACTAAAATTAAATAAAATAAAACAAATCAAATCAAATCAAAATAGAATAAAGTAAAATAAAATTAAATAAAAATTGAAAAATAAAATAAATTAAAATTAAAATAACATAAAAAGTTGAAAAAAATTAAATAAAATAAAAAAAGAGCAAAAAAGGTAGTCCCTTTCTTACTTTTACCGCAAGGATTTAAAATTTTAATGGGTTCGAACTATAGCACCTGGGTCACGTGAGTAATAAAGTCCTTTTTGTTTGTTAGTGAAATTCAATTTCTCTAGTAGGTGGTGATCGTTGCAATTAAATTTTCTTCATTATCCATGACATACATATGTACATACTTGCACAAAATTTTTCTTTAATGTTATATTTACATTTTGCTTTTTTACCCTCCATACTGTCGTGCTCCTCTTTTATATTACGCAAAATATACGTAATCCACTTTGGGCTTATTCTCATTTCAATCGCATTTTGTACTTGATTTCAATATGCCTTTTGTTGTGATAAAAATAAACTGTGTACTTAATCAGTGTTTTATTTTTGGATAAACAGCAAAAGTCAAGACGCAGCTCGGTATGTTTTTTGTTTTTTTTCGTTTTGTCTCCGAAAACTTTGAATATAATCTTGCATCATTGTTGCTTGCACTGTGGGTTATTAAGGTATAAAAGCCATACACAAAATGTATTTGCAGATTTGAGTTCTTGTTGTTGCCATCAACGATCGTCGGCCATACGCGCATATCTCAGCTTGACATTATGTACTTTTTTCTCTTCTTATTTTCAGTAATAATGCTAGCGTATGCAAATACATACATTTTCATTTCAGTTTGTCAATTTACTGATTAAACCTCGTCAACTAAAAATAGAATGACCATGCATGGTCTTGATAGTATAATACATACTTCATAAGCGTAGATACTACATAATATGTGGGACATTTGTACAAACATAAATATATTTTGTGTTAGGTTGGGTCTGTTTTAATTTTCATGCAGCTAGTTTGAAAGTTCAGCTTTAGTTAATGACATGGTCCTTCGAGGCTTATTTGAATGCAGAATTTATCTAAAATCAATAGTCAATATCGCACACGCTCTCACCAACAATTACTATTAAATTCTACTTCGTGACAATGAAAAGTATATAAAATCCTTTTTTTTTGTCCGATCGCGCTATTTACTTACAAATAATTACATATACATAAATAACTAAGTATTTTCATTCACGTTAGGTCATTTCATATCTAAATAATCAATCGGCGCCATCATAAACGGTTTGGCATTCCAATGAGTGCTTACAGCGTAGTTAGTTTAAACAAAAAAAAAAGTGGTTAATTATTATATTTGTTTCTACTTTTAGCTATATAGCCAATTTTCGTTCAATGTAAATTTGTTTTGTTTTAAAATTAAGGTTGTCGCGTAAAGAGTTTGAATATATTTTTGATAACTTGAATTCAGTTTTTGGACCATTCGAATTTTTTTTAACACGCCATGATATTACGTTTTTGAAAAAAATAATCAATAAATTAGACTATTCTTCAAACAAAGTCAACAGGGAACATTGTGAGGCCAGGCGTTTTTCAAATAAATTTTTATTGTATTTTTTTGTATTTTACATATCCCTTAAAACCATACCTAAGCCTAGAAATTACCATTATCCCCTTTAATTAGGGATAATAAAACTGATTTTAATTGCCTATCGATATTTTAATAAAATAATCGACCTTTAAGAATCGGCTCTTACTGAATTTTGTTTGCTTAGCCAACTTAGCGTTGGGTAAAGCCATTTACTCATTGAGTTGATGTCGACTATTGCGGTGGGACCACGAAAATTTACGCCAATACTTATGAAAAAAATTTGCAAAAATTTTAAGCTAACTTGCATTCAAACACGAAAACGGCAAACATTTCTCGTACGCAAACATTTTATTTCCCACAAATCAGCTAAAAAATCACATTTAAAACATGCCCACAACCACAAACAACAACTAAAATTTTTGCAAAATAAATAATTTTTTAAAAAACAAATAAAAAAAACAGCTAAAAATAAATACAAACAAAAAGATATTTTGCAAAAATCATAGAACAGCGATAACAGCTGACAGCATCATAAAGCATACAAGCAATTGAAAATAAAAGCTGTGAAAGAAAGACAAGAAAGAGAAAAAAAATAACCACAAAAACAATAGAAATAAAACCCACCCATCGACAATAGCGCAGCTGGGTTTGCATGCGTCACAAAAACAACAATATTCCAAAACCGCAACGGACGGAAGAGAGCCGTACATGGCAGGGCAGTGTGCAGCTGAGGTGTGGTAACAAAATCATACAAAAATTGCAAATGCGCTGGAAGGCCGTTGTTCCCTATTCACATATACATACATACATATATATGTATGTATATCTGACGCAAATTATAGTTCTTAATTCACACTAAACTTGAAAAAAAAAAACGAATTGAAGCTTGAATGAGAATTAAATGGTTTATTTTACAGCTAGTTAAAAGAAAGAAAGAAAAAACACACAAACATTATTTAATGCTCAATGAAGCGTCATAAAAAATATGATTTATTTGAGTTGCATTTCAGTGTGCCACGCCTTTTTTTTTCAAAATTTACAAAAAGTCTTGAATAATACTCGTCGTTACGAGTACTACCAAATTTTGTATGCTTCAGTGAAGCATACCTTACTTTTTGAAAACTAAACCAAAAGTGGGCGTGGTCGTCAAACGATTTAGCTTACTTTGCGTGGGACAAATTTTTGTATTCAAGTTTCTTTTATTAATGAATTATACGTTCTTTCGAAATTCTCGATATCGAAAATAGGGGCATGGTTATCGTTCGATTTTACCAATTTTAAATAGCAATGTACCAAAATTTTCTTTCAAATCTGTCAATTTTTCTCAAGTTATTGTGTGCATAGGCGGAGGGATGGGCGGCTATGTCTCAATCGAATTCCTACTCATTTATGACTAAAAAAAAAATTTAAGTGCGCATATACAATTTTTTTCGAAGTTCATGTGTTTTAAAGAAATTGGGTGGCATGGCTCACGACACATAAACAAAAATATGTCTTTCACAATTTTTCGAAATTCGAATCATGTTCGAGCTATTTTCGAAGTGCGAATTATTTTCGAAATTCGAATTATATTCCAAGTTCGCATTATTTTCGAAGTTATAAACATAATCTTTTTTTCGAAGTTCAAAGTTATCGTTTTATTGTTCTCGTTTAAATCGGTTTAACCAATCACGACAAAAATAGGGAAATTTCGAAAAATTGGTAATTTTTTTTTTAGTTCAGTTCACAAATTTTTAGCCATATACAAAATTATGATGTTAAAACTGTAGCAATTCCATGTGTGCTTAAACACTAGGGCTCTTAAAACTTCGAATAATTCGAACATTCGATTTTTGGTTTTAGTACGATTGCTAAACGAATTCCACTAGTCGATTATTTCAATTTTTTTGTTTATTCGATTAGTCGACGGCGTGCGAATTACGAAAATCGTATCTTATAGCATTTGAATAATTCCATTAATCGATTATCATCCAATAAACATTATCCATTGACGACAAAAACAACCTCTATCGATGCACGTGAACCTTTCTGCTTATCTTTTTTTTCTATCAATTTTTAATAATTTCAATTAGTCATTTCATATTTCTAAGTAAATTGCCACACAATTTTCTCAAAATCCAGCGCAAATTCACTAAACTGCCACAAAATTGTGCAATTCAAATAATTGTTTTTGTTGTTTTTTTGTCAGCAACGCCCATTTACGTATGCAATTTAAATATGTATCGCCTATCTAAAATCTGTTTCACTTTCGCTTGCAATAAATCTTTTTTTTTTTTCAAAATTTACTTTCCATAGCGCTGAAGTAGATTCGTTGAGCTTTTAATGCGCGCAAAAGAGATTAGTTAGCAGAAGAAATGCTTAATATACATACATATATAATGTACATTAAGGTGGATCGACGAAAAAAGTGTTCCCAGTCCACCCCCAGGATTAAAGACATTTTGAACGATATTTCAAGAAAAAGTTTCACAGAATTTAAAAGCCTTTTCGGCAGACTAAAAAAAATTGGAATTTAGGTATGATGTGAAACGAGATACCGACAGTCACTATTAGAATTTAAACTCGGAGTAAAAAATGATTAAGGTAGGAATTGTGGCGGCTTCCAAGCCATGAACAACGGTGTACGGCTCATTAAAATCGGACTTAAAATGGCGACGTAGTGTCAAAAAAAGTAAATAGCCCATCGAGGGGGCGTGGCAAAAAAAAAATAATTTTCTTGGGATCGCCTTCAAAATATCTTTAATCCTAGGGGTGGACTGGAAACACTTTTTTTTTTGTATGGGAACCGATCCGCACTAATGTATGTACATACTATGTATAAAATTTATACCGGTATTTATGTATGGATGCGCCATGTCACACTTTTGAAAAATGGAAATTTTCAAAAACAATTTATAATAGCGTAAAGCTGTCTTGCTAATTTGTCGCTAAACTGTTGTTCAAGAGCAAATTTTGCTATATAAAAATGTATGCAATTTATCAACTTTATATGGAAAATTTATTTAATTTTATTTTTTTATTTAATATTTACTCTACGTTTTTCAATTAGCAATTAAATTTAATGATATTACATTTAAACTTTATGTTATTGCATTTTAAAACCATTTATACATACATATGTATATGCATGTATGTATGTATGTATGTGTGTGTGTCAGTTTGTATGCGACAGGTGAAAATTAACATTTAATTTAATTTATTATACCTGTGTTTTGGTATGTTTCGCTGTTTGTAAAATTATTTGCAATTTTTAATTTATCTTGCCACACACGATGCTGTTGAAATTAATGAATTTACGTACATTTTCGTTAGAGTGCAGAAATAATGTATGTATATATATTATGTAATTGCAGACATATTATTTATATGCAATTAATTTTTATGGTTTTTGTTGTTGTTTGTCTTTTTTTTTTTTTTGTATTATCTTATATTCCGCGAATGTCAATTTTGTGCTTTAGGGCCCTAAATCAGTGTACGACAAATAGTCTCCTGCGAAGCAAAACTATTTTCGGTTTCACTCGTGCATAATCGTTTTTCTTACTCGTAAACAACCCGAACTTCAACGGCAAGAAATGCACTATTTCTTTTTGTATGAATGTAAAAATATTGTAACCGCTCTATGTTTGTACATTATAAATATCAAAACAAAAATTTTTGCAATTTGTATCAGTATGTATGTATGTTTGTACGCACATCACTCAAAAACGAGTGCATAAAATTTAATGAAATTTTCACTGAAACAATACTAAATATCCAACTCAAAGTTAGGGAACCATTTAAACCCACAGATTTATTAGTAGTGAAACTGTAGAAGGTCCAAAGTTTGCGCTTAAAAGCAACGGTACCACCGCAAGCTAAAGCACCAAGTAAACCTTGTTTTTTTTTTGTTTGCTTTGTCTTTTTTGTTTTGGTTGTTTGGTTTGCTTTGCCTTGTTTTTTTCTTTTTTGTTCACTTTTTCATTTTTGTTTGGTGTTTTGTTTGTTGTGTTTGCTTTGTCTTTTTTGTTTTGGTTGTTTTGTTTGCTTTGCCTTGTTTTTTTTTTTGTTCACTTTTTCATTTTTGTTTGTTTTTCTTTGTTTGGTGGTTTTGTTTGTTGTGTTTGCTTTGTCTTTTTTGTTAAAGTTGTTTTGTTATTTTCGTTTTGTCTTGTTTGTTTTGCTTTGCTTTTTATTTTCTTTTCTTTTGTTTCCTGTGTTTGCTTTTGTTTTGTAAGTTTGGTTGTTTCGTTTCTTTGTTTTGTTTGCTTTGTCTTGTTTTTTTTTTTTTGTTTTGTTCAATTTTTCATTTTTGTTTGTGTGATTTTGTTTGTTGTGTTTGGTTTGTCTTTTTTGTTTGTTGCGTTTTGTCTTTTTTGTTTTGCCTTTTTTTTGTTATTTGGTGGTTTGTTTGGGTGTTTTGTTTTGTTTGTTTTGTATCAAGATACAAATAATAAAGCTTTTTCGAGTGCAAATGTTTTGTTGGGTTGTTTCAAATTACTTCTCAAACAAAAAAACATTTCTTTTAAATTATTTTATTTCTTTCCCACTTTGTCATTGTCAGAGAAAAATAAAAAAGTAAACAAAACATTTGTCTAAATATTAACAAAATTTTTGCTACTAAATCTTTTCAAAATTTTCCGTTAAACAATAAACATAAAATGTCAAATAAAATCAATTGCTGGGAGGGTAAACAGTTTAAGCTGGAGTACAGCGATAACTACGATGCCTATTTGAAAGAATTGGGCATGGGTTTGGTTCAACGCAAGTTTTGGAATACAGAACAACCCATCGTTTTACTACACAAAGTCGAAAGTACACACAATTTAATCACGCTGGTAGCTAAGAAACCAACAATACTCACTTTTAAATTGGGTAAATCGTTCGAAGAGGAAACTTTTGATTTACGCAAAGTAACAAATACCATGATTTTGTTTGATAATACATTACTACAAGAGCAAAAAGGTTTGCCAAATACCAAGATTACGCGTGAATTTCATCGCAATAAAATGATCGAACGTTCTGTGGTGAATAGAGTGAGAGCGACTAGAGTTTTTCGTGCATTAGAGGATGATGAGAAGGAAGATGTTACGGAACTAATAGACGAGCTTGACAAGCAGCAGGAAACACAACCAAAACAAAATGATGCTAAAAAGGTGAAGGAGTCCAAGAATAATAGCAGTTTTGTTAGCTTAGTACTAAAGTAAATTAATACAATTAGACGAGTTAAAAATGCTATTAAATACAGAACATCTAGATTGAAACTAATAAAATTTTACCCTCCAAATATTTTCTGAAACAATTTACTGGCAACTACTTTCAACTTTTCCAAAGTTCAAAGACAATTTTAGCGTTATCTGGGCGGGAGTTTTGTCCGATTAAGGACCAAATAAAAAATATTCGAAAAATGCAAACCAATAGTCGTTTATTGAAAATTTTTGGAAACAAATATTTAAAACCTTTTAATCGAAAAGTCGATTATCAATATCTCCACATTTTATATTCTGTAAAGTAAAAACAAATACATATATTAATTTATTTGATTATCTATCATTTGCAGCAATAATCTGAACTAATCCAACAGAGTTGCGGATACATCGAATATTGAAAAGGTATGTATGGGCAAATTTTTATATTTTCATATATCGCAAACCTAGATCATAAGAAAGCTATCAACTCAAAAAAATACCTGAAAATCTGGATATAGAATCCAGAAACCCGTATGGTCGTATAAAGTTAAATGTTGAAATTTTTAGCTTACTTAAATCTAAGTGTGTGATCCATAAATTTGTTATTAGAGGCTTTTTCAAGCAAGCTTTAAAGTCGCGTAGATAAAATTGTTTGTAGCCTATATACATATATGTAGAAAGGACGGAGCACAGCACGAACTTTTGATTCTTAGCTTAAGTCAAGAGCTTTAAAAAATATATTTCTAAGTTTACACAGTGTCCTTGAAACTATTTGGAGTTCAGCTGGAATACATTTTAATAGTTCTGTAGAATGAATACTCGTGCATGGGACTTTTTGGCTTTGCATACCTCAGCTTTTAGTCTTGCTTATATTAACCATTAGAACCCCAGTCAGAACTTATAGTAGACTGAGTTGGGTTTTAATCAATATATCTCCGAAACCAGTTGAGATAGCTTAATCATATCGCTTATTGCAGCACTCATTATCACCTTTCGTTTGATATCCATATTGAACTTAACAATTTTGCTTCACTCTGGTCAACATATTCATGGATAACTCCGAAAGCGATTGAGTTGTCGAACTGAGGGAAATCTTTAATTTTATGTTAGATGTCTATCAATACAATGGTAAAACTACATTTAATTCTAATGAGCAGTTTTTGAGTGATATTAATCGTTCAGCTGTTTGTGTTTTTTAAATTTTTTTTTTGTTTAAAACTACAACAGCTTAGCATAAAACTTGTTGCAGTTGATTTGATGTTTCTAGGTATGCACAATATGAACTATGCATTACACATACAGTGAGTGCCAATCAAAGTGGAACACTTGGTTATTGCAATATTTTTCGAAAACTTTTTATAACCAAATTTTATAAAAATATGAATTTGTAGGTCATAACAATCTTTTAAACTAGTGCTTCAAAGCTCATAAGCGAATTCCGAAAATTTTTGAAAATTTCCAAAAATGCAATGGAAATTTTGAAATTTTAGACAAGAATTTCAAAATGATTGCTGAGTATGCAGTGTTATAACCTATTAAATTGTAGTCTAACAAACTTGAAGTCACAAGGCTCTTGAAAATTCGGAAGATTTTTATAAAATTTTTTTTTTTTTTTTCGAAATACTCGTAGTATTTTTTTCCATGCAAATTGAGTTACTATCAATGAAATTATCAAACAAGATGTAATAAAAAAAATTTCAAGAGCCTTGAGAATTGCACTCGTGTAGAATTTGATAGACTACAAAACTGCATACGCAGAAATAATTTTTTCAGTACAATTTAAAATTTTCTAAGAATTTTTGGAATTTTTACTTTGTTCTTCGAAACACTAGATCAAAAGATTTCTATGACAAAAAGTGTATATTTTTATAAAAAATTAACACATGAATTATAGTTTGGATAACTTTTCGAAATATATTACTAAATCCAAGTGAGCCATTTTGAGTGACAACCACTGTCTATATCTACCTCACAATATATTTATTTGAAAAATTAAAAAAAAAACTATTTGCACTACATTGACCCCAAACCAATTGAGAATAGTTGAATTTGTTTTAAATAGTACACAACAACAATACATAATCGTCAATAACTGTATTTGTGGGTGGAGAAATTCAAACGACAAATTGAATGAGTGAAATTGCGCGTTCGCATGTTTTTTGTTATTGAAGAAATCAATAGCAGCGCGCACGAAACAGAAAAAATTAAAAAAAAAAACCACAACAACCAAAAAAAAAATATTATTTAAGGGAACAAGTTCTTGTTATAAACCTAGCTCAATTTATCAACTAATGTCAAAAAATAAGTCCAATAACGCCCTAGTCCCCTTTGACTCGTGTTTGTCATAAATCAACGAATGTACCTACATATGTTCGTATGTTTGTATATATGTTTTGTACATAGGTGCATATAACAAAAGGCAAAAAGTATTTATAATATTCGCTCCCACATGTTTAAAGAGACTTGAAGCTAATGGCGCCCAATTGTCACGTTCACTCAGCTGTAGAGCGTAATCTGTGACAACAGCTGTAGCCGTGTAGCAACAAACAGAAAGTTTAACTGCAGGAATGATGAAAAAAGACGACGCTACGATTAATAGCAAGTTCCACCATCGATCAAGACAAGCATAAATCGCATATTCAACTAAATTATATAAATTAGGGTGACCAACATTAGCGAAGGAAAGAATGCAGTTTTGGTGTTTATTATAACTCATAAAATTCAGAACTAACAATTTCATCTCTTCTGCACTGGGTTCCAGGCTTTTGGGGGGTTGAAAAGGCGATACCGCGTCTAGTTAGTTCCGTCGGGCCAAAGTTGTTCCTAACGCTTGGTCAACGAATTTCTGCTAGAAAAGAGTAAAATAAAAAGGAGCCTTTAAAAACATTTGCTGTTCCCTGGTCACTCTAATGTAAATATATATGAATGTGTATTTAAAATATATAAAAGACCAGGCAATGTTTAAAAATTGACTTTGAACTTGTATATGCCCGAATGTCAATGACGGTCTGGCTGCCTAACGAACAGAGGCGCGCGTTCGCCTATCACACTATGGACTGAAAATCACTGTAACGGACAAATCTATAGCAGTTCTTAAACCTCCAAATCTCTATGTTCGTTTGTTTGTTCGCACATCACTCAGAAACCGCTACAGAGAATTGAATGCAACTTTTAACGTTGTATTTATAGAGTTCCAACTTAAAGTTTAGTATCCCTTTTACAGCGAGGATGTATTTTATTTCAGCTGAGAACTGTGGTGGCAATAAAAGATGGTCAAAATATTTTATTACGTTTCGCACGTTTTATTGTAAACATAATGTAAATCAAATTTTTGAATTTTTTTCAAAAAGTCCTCGGATTTTAATCTTTCATTTTGTTGTACTAAAAATGCATGAGCTAAAAAAGTTGACTATAAGAAAAAAATTCGCTTCAAAATATCCCACAGTACGCCGTCCGCTGTGTGTATATTTTTAATTTTTGAACTATAGTTTTTGTTTATTTTCTTTTCCTAATCATGTCTACCTCTTTTATATGCCTTCCTACATTGCTTTATTCTTATGTATAAATAAAAATGCAAATATAGAGCAAATTTTCCGTATATAGTAGATACATATGTTTGAACAGCGTACATACATATTGTTGTAAATCATTGTCCGCTTTGATCACGTGAAAGATATGCTTATTGTCGTCTTTATAATAATTGCGGTCACAAATTTACGACTACATATATACAACAACATAAAACAATAACAATACAATCCATTAAACAATTGCATACGATTTGGACCCATGGAGTCTCTGGTGAAAGAGGTATCAGCGCGAGTTCATTGATTAGTTAGTATTCCCATAGCAACGTAGTAGCTGTTGTAATTTTTCATTCATATATACAGTGGTGTCCATATAAATAGTAAGCTTTTATTTTTGTAGAATATACGCAATTGATTTTATTTTTAAGTTTTTTCGTTAGTTTGCAATTAAATGTAGGGTTTTCTCATCGAAGGTTAATGATCAATGCAAAATGAAAAAAAAAATTTTAGTTTCAAAGATATTAAAAAAATTTCATAAATTATTTTTTTTAAACTTTTTTTTTAAATAATTCAATTTAAATTTTTTTTTTTTTTTTAATTTCTGAGGTTTCAATAGTTCATTCAATTTTGCAAACATCACCCGATTTTAAAATATTTTTCAATAACTATTTCAGATTTTTCAATAACATCCTATTTTAAAATTTGAGTGTCTCAAATGCTCCATCACAGAATGAGTTTCCAAAACGCCCTATATAAATATTCAGCTGAGATAGGATTTAAATCAGAGGCCTTTTTGAAATAGGGTGGTGCTCCATTAAGCCGTCGATATGATTTATAAAAAATTAAGGTGTACTACTTATATGACCACCACTGTACATTTTTAAATCTACCAAGTTCATGTTCATCAATTGGCAGCGCTTTAGGTTTTATGCCCACACATTGTTCATAAGTTTTCTTTATTCAGTTTTATAAAAATTTGTGTGTTTTAGTAAGAAACGAATATTAAATAATTTTAACTAATACCACTCTTCTGATTTTATTCGAAAAATAATTACCTCTCAATCTTAGTGCAATCCTGTTGGCTATAATTTAACTAAATAAATTGATTTGAATTATTTTTAAAGAGAAGGATTTTTAGTATTGTCCATTGCAGGGGAGGATCCACAGGGATTTTTTTTTTTTTTTTTTAACTCTTTTTTGTTATGTTATTGCTGCCTTAATATTTCTAACAAAGCAACTCTACGTGCACTTACACGATCTACTTTCGTAATACAATAATATCAACTCACGCAAGCATGTCTACAAGCACAGCATCTCTATACGATGAATGCGTGTTTGGCATTTGTAGTGGTGTCATTTTGAAGCTGACTTTTTTGTAGCCATTTATTTTAAGCGCATGCCTTCTTTCCCTATGTGTCTTAAATACAAAACAAAATTTGCTTAGATCCACCAAGTTGTAGCGACTGAGAGAGATCACTTATGACGTTTGTGAGATATTAATAGAAAAATTTCCGCACCTTTCACTCACTTCCCATCACCACGATTGTACAAATATAGATTTACGAGCTTTTTATATATTCTGTTTTTACAAACCATAAGCGCCTAAGTCGAGTTATGTGGTTTTGTTACAAATTTCCACATTTGAAGCGTTTTCTGCAACCTCTTTGATCACATGATTTTTGACTTGGGCGCTTATGACTTGTGACCACAGAATTATGACCGCTTTTTTTTTTTTTTACTTTTTTTTACTTTTACATTTACACTAACAATTCACGTCATTTTGGCATTCATTTATTTATATTCCAAAATAGCAAAATAGTAAATACTAAGCAACTTTCATAGTTTTGTTTTGTAGTCGAAGTAAAAGTATTTATGATGTTTTTATTTATTAACGTCACTTTGAAATTTTCACGCTTCATAGATTGGCAAAAAAAAAAAAAAATTGCATGCGCTAATTAAAATACACGTGCGCTTACAACAACAACGCAAAAATTTCAAAAAAAAGTTGTTTTGATTGATCAAAGATAGCAGTCGATCTACATACTTATTTAGCTCGTATGTAGTGTTTTTGATTTCAAAACGCGAATTTCTTCTTCGAATTTCAAATTTTCTGTTCTCAAAAGAAATGCTAACATTTTGTGTGAATGTGTTTAATCTGTTGCGCGTGGCATAATCAGCTTAAACGCCTTTATTATTAGCGTCACTGAATTGAAAATGTACTAGGCTCGATTGAAAGTGGTGAGAGAGAAGTGGGAGGAAAGCAGTATAGAATCAGGGCTGCCAATAATGCTTCTAATATCTTGAGGTAGCTTTTTAGTATGTTCATTTATACGAATAAAATAGGCCATGGGCGAAGTAGTAAACCCGTCCCATTTTGGTTCAAATTCCATTCGACCTAAGGAATCAATAAAAAGGACCTTTACTCTTGCCAACACTTCTGGGAAGTGGAAGCCTGCCCTTAAACCGCTTCCAAAGTCAGGTATCGATGAGAGCTCTTTCTTATCTAGAGCTTTGTTGTACATTTCGATAAATTAACCCATATACGCCCACAACCCCATTTCGACCCTCTAAACTTACGGTTCTTCAAACTGGACCATCCACATCAGATTTGAAATTTAATAGAGCAGTTCAAATGTATTTGGTATTAGATGGACTGCGTCTGTTTGTCTACGAAAAATTCGAGATGTTGATAGCTGTCGTTCGCACCTCTGATGCGTAAATAGCAACAGCATTCTTTTTTAATTTTAATTACGTTGTTTACCTTTTAATTTGCGAAAGTTAATTTAAAAATTTATTTTTGGTGAGATTAACATTCACATAATCAACGATGATGTAGTATTTTGTATGGCAAATTTTGAAAATATATTGAGTGGTTTATGGCGGCCAAATGGCAGCATTTTAGAAAGGTGTAGTTAGGCGCTTTTACTACAGCGGCCACAAACAATGGGGCCAGAAACAAAAAATGCGGACAAAATAAATAAAGAAGATTTTTGTTGACAATCGATTAATAAAGGCCTCGCTTATGAGTGCCTACAAACATCAAAAAAAAAATTCTGAAATACTGAAATAAAAAACAAAACGAAAGGCACATTTTTGTAGCCCATCGTATGTATGTATGTATGTTTGTACGCGCATCACCTAAGAATTACTTCATAATTACTACTACTTTAGATTTAACTTGAAATATAGAAGGCATTTTTATCAATACATTCCAAACTATTTTTTAAAAATTTTGCTTTTTCTTAGCTAAAAAGTACTTATAAATTTCTGAAATTTTATATCTAATTCTTAATATTTTGTTTAACCCCATTGTGCTATGTAAATAATTATTTAAAACTATTTTTAATAGTGCTAATTCACTATTACCGATAAATCACACGTCTTAAAAAATCATTTGACTTGTTCACCTCTCTCACCGCTGGTGAGCGTGAGTTGTGCTCGGTGCTTTGTTGTCACACCTTTACGCTTAGCAACTACTGTAGCGTACATTCTGCTAATTACTTTAAAAAGTAAAAGAATTTTGCGATGCATATTGCTCTCACTTACCTTGAGAAAACAAAAATACTTATTTTGCAAGACCAAGTGTAAATAACAACAAAAATATTTAGCGCTCCAACTTACGCGTAAATGATGTAAAACGTCATTGGTCATTACCTTTAGGTTTATACGAGTATATATCACGGGCGGATCCAAGGAGGGGTTTCGAACCAAATTCCATCCCCTTTCGGGATTCAGAAAGTCATATTTTTCAGGAAATATTGATAAAAGATGTCCTCGAAATTTCAATAAAAAAAATATTGAACCACCCGCTCTTCCCAAAAACCTGAATCCGCCACTGATATATGTATATATGTAGGTAGTTGTGATTTCACCAATGTTAATTAACAGTAAACACAATAACAGTTTATTGTTTGTTGTCAAAATGAATGCTGAACTTGTTCGCTGGTAATTAGACAAGGGGTGGTGACGTTGCCTCATATTTACATATATCTTTATCATATATAGATACATTTAACTGTCACCTCTTACTCGTTATGCATATTTTTTTTTGCTCTAGTTTTTTTGATGTATCGCTAAGTCCACTTACTAATCAAGTTCTCTTGCCTGAGGACACCTTGCTGTCAAAGTGAAAGCTCTATATTATAAATTAATTTTAAGCTTATAATGTTGCCAGATTACTAAATTTTCGGAACTTTTTTTTAAATAATACAGTAACAGACATGCTTGTGCATTATAGATACTGTGGCAAAATGTATGTGGAGGATGTTTATTACTGTAATAGCAACAACAGTTTTTAGCATTTCTTGCATTTTTGTCTGTTTGTTTGTTCGCGCATTACTCAAAAACAGCTGTTTTGTTTTGAATAAAAATTTTAGCTATGTATTCCCTGATGTCCTACTTAAAGTTTACGTCACTGTAATATTCCCTGTGTATACACTGATGGCCATAAAAGTTGATCCAAAATATTTTAATGCACTTTAATTGAAGCTTTTCATATTTTGTTTATGATTATTAAAAAAACTTCCTTAATTTATTGAATTTTTTTTTGTGTTTTCTCGACTGCCCTATTTTTGGTCTTAAGGTATTTTTGTTATTATTTTAATTCAACTCGGCACCATTTGCTATTTCCTTTCACAAAAACAGTCCTCCAATCAGCCCGTTGCTACCTCGTTTTGCTGACTTTTCTCTAAGACTGTACTTCACACTGCGAAATTACGTTTCACATATCGCACCTACAGTAGTGATCAATAAAATAGCAACCAAATTTAAAATGATTCCTCACATTTCGCCATATTTCGACGGCTGTGTGAAAGATCTTAGCAAGCTATTTGAAATAACATAAAACAATCAAAAAATCTTTATTTGAAGTTTAATTTTTAATTTTTTTTTTGTTTTTTTTTTTTTAATTTTTTTTTTTTTGTTTCGATTATTTGTTCTTTTTTTGATAATTTTTTTTATTATTTTTGATTATTTGTAATGAATTAAAATAATCATTACCTATTAAAAAATCCTTTTTGAATTACGGTGCTACTTTTTCACTCGTAACTGTATGCGCTTATATACTATATACCCGTTTCAGTCATGTATTTTAGGTGGGCTTATGAACAAAAACATTTTTCACACTTTTTCCCCCGACAAACCTCCCTCCTATACATACACAGGCAATTGCAACAAATTTACGCTTTAGCACTTTTTAATAGTTTATTCACATATACATATGCATGCATACATACATATGTATGTTCATATTGATACTTGTCGATATATGTTTTATGTGTCCATTTTAAACAAATTTATTTTAAATGTTTGATTACAAGGAAGCGTTAACTTCAGTCGATTTTGCGATTTGTGTGCGCCTTGAGTTACGTGTGCCGCGCGCTAACATTTGTTGCATTAAAGTTACGATAATATTTAAATTAAAGAAAAAAATATTTAAATATTATTATTAAATTTAATTGTAAAAAAAAAAATAATACGCTGGCATACATACATATGTATGTTTTTACAGTTTACGCGTTCAAATTTTCTTAACAAACTCTGCCATGTCAATGATGCACCTCACAAGTGATGCAGCGCGCTGTACTAGTTTTGCGCTCAAGTGTTTCTTCAGCACTTGCGCGTTTTCTTATTGTGAAATTTTAATATTTTTATAGTTTATTAAAAACTGCGTGTGAGAGGTGCCTTAAAACAATGAAGTTTTTTGATGCATTTTGCTTTAAACAAAGTGAGTGAATTTCAATTTTTTTTTGCAAATACAGTTGTGGCTGGATAATTAGTACAAGTAAAATAATTTTGGTATGCGCCATTACCAATGTGTGTTATAAATAAGTTAAAATAGTATAGTGTGAATAAAACCACCAAAGCCGGCTTAATGTATAGTCATTTTTATAAAAACTGTTTAAAATCAACAAAAAATCTTAAAAATTAAAATTTGTGCGCCATGTCGTATGAGCAACATTTTATATGGTTTTTTATGAAATAGGAAGACGCTGTGTAAAGATTTTAATTTGAAATATGTGCAATTTGTAATAGAATCCACTTAAAAGCAATTTCAAAGTTTACACAAAGTGCAGGACAGTTAATTAAACTTTAAAAATTGGCCATAAAAATCTTATAATTTTTTAACAGAATTTTTAGATAATTTTTACGTACATACATACTTTTCAATTGGTTAAAATTTCAATTCACAAATAAATAGTAACGTTCTAGAAGAAAAAATAAAATTCATCCAAATTTCCACACCCTTTAATTACTCATTCATTACTCATACGAAATCGATCATTTTTAGCTTTTAACGCATAATTTGCTTTTAATTACTTTGTATTAAAAATTAAATATTGTAGGATTGGCATATTGATTGATGATGAGCGATTGAAATTGCATTGTTGTTGCTCAGTGAAAATTAAAATTTTTCGATCATCAATATTAATCGATATTACACAGCTCACTAGTATTCGATATTCTTTTATCTAACATGAGCTAACTAATTTCAAAATATAATTTATTTTAGAAATTATCATATTCCAAATTTTTAATATTTCTTTTAATACAACAATAAAGTTATCTTAGATGCTTCATTCCACCTCTTATAGTAGCGTGAAGAATTTCAGCACCATTAACAACATTAACGTCACATTTGCTTCTTAATGACCCACATTTATTTTTCGCAAATATTCTCATCTTCATCTAGTGATCTGCATTCTCTTCTCTATCGTTATGTGCCATAAGCCAATGTGGTATGCCTCTCTGTATGTGTGTTTGGGTAAGAATTTGTCGCGTCGTCGCCTAATTTAAAAAGTCACTAAAAATATCAAAACACATTGATCGCCTGCCACCTAACACTTCACTTGTAATTTGGTTTTCGTTGTGCCACATTTCTTGTGTCAGTAGACGTTGGCGCCTGTGACACGACTGCCCGCCCACCTGTACCCACATCGCAAGCAGCAACAATGCAGCGGCAAAAATTAAAAGCTTCTTACCTCTTGCAACTCGTGTCAAACATTTCTTGTAAAAGATTTTCTCGCATTTTTTTTTTATTGTTCTCTTTACTTTGTTATTCTTTATGTTTTCCATCCCCTCACTCTGCATGTCTCAGCTCTATATTGGTTTATGTTTTCATTATGAATTTATTTCTTGTGTTCGTTACGCATTTAGTTTAATTTGTGCAAAAGTGGACACTATTTTTAATTTTGCAATGTTCCAATTGCTTCAAGGAATTTAATTAGGTGTGCAAACTTTGATGTGAGTAGGTTATATTGAAATTTTATTTGCTCAAAAGGTAAATATAATTTTGAGGTTATGAATTACCTGTGCAATGAACTCTTTTTGAAATGAAAATAAAATCATCAGAGAGTTAAAGCGAACTAGATTCCAGCCCAAGATAGTGTATATTTTTCTCCCCTTTAATCATACTTTTAAGGGTTGACTTTTGGCTTTACCTACATTAGTATGGGATGAAAGAAAACAAATTTCAAGATGGTATTTTTTAAATATCAGAGTATGGATTCTAGATATTCTTCTGAGTTCCTAAAACATTTTTAAATCCATTTTTTTTTTATATTCTTCGAGGTCTCAAGAATTTTGTAAAAAAAATTAAGAATTCCAAACAAAAAGTTAAAATATTTTCGGTTATTATTCTGAGCGTGAAGTTTATTGATTTCGAGAATACGCGGGTCACTGCAAAAGTTTGCGAAATCAATTTGCCTTAGGTAACAATTTAAATTTTCTCTTGGGTCAGGAAATGATTGCTCTGTTTTATTAATAATATAATTTATAATTAATAATCAAAATGAGATTAATCAGGAAATTGATCGATAACGATTATTTTGTTAATGGTAAATTTAAGTAATATTTTTTTCGTTTTTGTTGTATTTTTGTCTTGCTTTTTCTTGTTTTTTTTTGTTTTTCCTTTTATTATTTTTTGTTTGGTTTTCTTGTTTTTTTTTATTTTTGTTCATTTTTCTTTGTCCTTTTTTTTGTTGTTTTTTGTCTAATTTTCTATATTTTCTATTTTGTTCTTTTTGTTGTTTTTTGGTTTTTCCGTTTTTTTCGTTTTGTTTTTGTTAATTTTCCTTTTTTTATTTACTTTTCTTTTTTTTTGCTTTTGTTTTCTGCTATTTTATGTTATTTTTTTGTTTTTTTCTTGCTTTGTTTTTTTGTTTATTTTTCTTTTTTTAATTTTTTTTTTTTGCTATTTCTTGTTATTTTTTTGTCGTTTTTTTTTTTTTTTTGAGAGAGATGGACAAATCTAGAGCTTCCAGGTATGCCAGTATAATTTTTTTGTTAAAAATGTTAATGCTGAGTAAAACTACGTTTTTCCTTATGTTAAACACTTTCGAACAAATAATTTTTAAGACTCATCCCTCGGTGTAAATAAAAATTGCTAACATCTCTACTCTAAACATATTTCGCACAGGTCAACTAGTTCATTGTTACTTCCATATTAAATATGTTTTTCCTGTGTTTGTTTTTCCATCTTTCACTCCACTTTTATGTCCTATTTTTAGTTTTTGCTTTCATTTCGCTTTCAAGTGTGTCAAATAACAATTATGATTGAACAAGCAACAGGTTAATGAACGTCATTCATTGAAAGTGTGTCGAAATGCCAAAACGCTTAACGTAAAATACTTAATAAACCGACTAAAACGTGTAAACGTGTACACATTTGTGGCAATTAATGGCCAGTATTTAGTTGTTGTTTGTAAACAATTTTAAAAATACAAATACACTTATGACTTATACTTTTTTTTTTATTGAAATCGTGCCGTTTATGAATTGACTTAAATCTGAGTGAACTTATTAGATATGTAAGCTCAGAATTTGCGGAATCTCTTATTATTTTGTTGGAATTTGGGTAT
This sequence comes from Sphenella marginata, assembly GCA_951509765.1. Taxonomy (NCBI): domain Eukaryota; kingdom Metazoa; phylum Arthropoda; class Insecta; order Diptera; family Tephritidae; genus Sphenella; species Sphenella marginata. The sequence goes on along the minus strand of OX608079.1, from coordinate 117,993,082 downwards.
TCTATACTTTTCAAAAATTGAAGTAGTATACGTTGATAAATTTTATTTCAGAAGCATTTCGGTAATATACATACAAAGATGCATATAAAGACGTGGAATAGGAATACCCCTGAAATAGGTGGCAACCCTAAATAGAAATAATTTTTTCTGAAAACCCAAGATAAATATGTTTCGTTTGATACCCATATTGGAATATTTCACTTATTAAAGAATAAAGAGTCAAATAGGTGGCAACTCTGTAAAGGCACTTTGCACAAAAATTATGTACTATATGGTGTGAGAGCTTGAAATGTTTCCTGCTGAGTTCAGTAATTTTTAAACTAATAGCGGATATGCAAAAAAATATAAAATTAGTATTAGGTGGCAGCCCTAACTAGAAATTTGTTTGGTGGAATAATGTCAAATACATTTCGCTCGATACCCATAATTTCAAATCTCCATAAATTTAAAAAAAAATTGAAATGGGTGGCAACCTTCAAAAACTGTCTCAGTAACAGCGCCTATGCCTCTATTTTGTGTCTAAAAACATCACGGGATCCCGAAATTTTCATACCCAATATGCACATTCCTATCCGCTTGCAGTAAAATTTTCAATATCGCTAAGTTTACTTACCATATATTGTCACTGTACATTTGGCAGTTTTTTGGGCCATGAACTAGCTTTTGCTAGTTTGACTTCTTTGAGTTAGAAAAATATATGTATATTTGAAATTTTAATATTTGCATAAATAAGCAAATTTGCGGCCATATAAAGGAATTCACACAACGTTGAGGAAAAATTACAAAATTTAAAAAATGGCACCAAAATCTGCAATTTTTTTGGCAGAATTTAAAAACAAAAAAAATTGAGTAAAAAAGCTAATTAATTTTATTCCAACATTGTGCAGTTAGAACTGACTCAAAAAAGTCTCTTAAATTACAGAATTTTTTTTTGTGAGGTGGTTGAGTATTTGCTGCTTCTTCGGTTTGGTGCTAGTCGGGTATACTCTCCGCACCAATATGTACTCGCATGAATGATAAATGAGCTGTTTATTGCCAAATCAATATTATGTGAAAACAAATATCGTTTTACCTCAAGCATTGCTCCCTCAGCCAAACGTCCTTGCGAATCCCGCGTGTGGTCACAAGAAGACGACGTCATTTAGGACTACATTAAGAAATCAAATTAATTTAATACGCTAAGTAAAGGCCAAAAGTGAAGCAACAAAAATGCTTTTACCTAAATTGTGAGCTTCATTCGTCGCAATGTGGTTGCCTTGAAGCGGACGGTTTGTTGAACGCCGCACCGACTAGACATCATTTCGCACAACAAATGCGTCAACTATCATTTCTTTTATATTTTGCGCACATGCAAGTTTTCTTCTTATTTTTCCCCCCAAATCGTATGAAGGATGTGTACATTTCGCATTAACTTTGTTTAGATGAAATTTTTTTTTTTTTCTTATTTATTTATTTTTTTTTTTGTGCCACTGCCATTAACAACTTTTTTGTTTATTATTGTATGGTGTCATTCCATTTGCGGCCACTATCTAAATCAAATTATACCAAGCAGCCATACCACGCCCACTATATTCGCAAAATTGTGCAAATATTTACAAATTTTATGGAATTTCACTGGAAATTCGTCGGCTTAACGCAATGTTGCCATGCAAATTTTTGCTTGAACACAAACAAAGCATAATTAAATTGTGATTTTTGTGTGAGTAATAAAAAATACAGGGTGTGGGCACTGTACGATTGACTCGTTTTCTTTGACGTCGAAACAAATTTCTATATAAATTTATTTCTTTAACACATCACTGAAGCCCAACATATTTAGCACAGCAGTCATTTATATGCTTTTGTAGTGCACTCAACTTTTTGAGTCATCTTTTATTGCCACCACTGTACCCTTCCAGAAAAAATTGTTTGCTTATGCTAAAATTAATTCTAAACTTTCAGTTGGATATCTAGCAGTATGAAGGTTAAAATTTTATTCAATTCTATCCAGCGGTTTTTAAGTGATGCGCGTACAAACATACATACAGACAGACAGAAAAACGAGAAGTTGGTAATTTTTGCTTCCGTTGCTCAAATTAAAAGCACATTATGCATTTATTTATCTTTTTTGTACAAATACCTATCGTTTCAATATTAATGTTTGGACTTTTTTTCTTAAGAATTATTTTCCATTTTTCATTCATTTGTATAAAAATATCGAAATTCTAGTTTGTTTGCCATTAGCAAATATGTATGTATCTTCTGACGTGCTAGTAAAACCATTTCAAAAGTTATTATCAACATTGCAATGCAGAAATTTATTTCTCGCAATTTCTGCAGTAGGTATTTACTTCATGTGACTTTTTGCAAATACTCACTCACGTGCTTTATCATTATTGACATTTATAAGTCAACGATTTACTTTCGGTAACCTTGAGAAAAATATACGTTTAAGCGTCATTTCCATTATGATGAGTAATTATGCATATTTTTTGTTCACTTAATATTTGGTAAGTGTTTTTTTGCGGGGCCATCGATAGTAAATATTTTTCTAATCTAAAACCCTTTGTTAAATTATATATTTTTTTATGTCAACTAGAAGATAATAAATAAAAAAACAACTGTTTGACTAACCAGCGCTTGTCAAACTGTTGACTATGACAGCCATACCACTGTTACTCAAACCGTTAGTGCGGTGGATGTGGAACTTTCTAAACAGTGTTATGTGTTATTACTACATTCATTAGGAAAACTAAATTAATTGTCAGTTGATTTTTTTAGTCAGCAGTCTTATCATCATAATCCTATTTTTTGTTTAATAAAATATAAACCTGTTTTTTTTTAAATAAGCTCGTAATTCTTCCGGTCTCTGAACTTTTTTCCCATATATTCGAATGTAATATTTTTTACTTGATTTTTTATTATTTAGAGCATTCCCATTAGAGCTGCAAAAGTATCGATAATTATTCTTCGTAAGGCAAATGTATGAGAAAAAATATTGATATTTTCTATAAATCCATTTTTCGAATAAAAATTCAAGAAATATGAGAAATGCTTAAAGTTGGTTCTCAATATTATTAAATTCTCTACAAAATAAATGCATTTAAAAAATTTGATAAATACGTCGACTTTTACTAAAACATCTTTTAAAAACGAACTCTTCTTTTTTGTGTTAAAAAAACTTTTTCTAATTTGAAAATTAATTTTTTTATTTTTATTTTGGAATGGTTCAATTCTATTATTATATTTATTTTAAATGAATAAGTGTCCAAACCTTTTATAGTGAGCACTTGTACACCGATTTTGAAGTATCGATATTTTTTACTTTGTACTACTTGAGCAGGCACACCTACCGACTTGTTGGAAAAATTTATAAAAAGCAAAGCAAACCACACCAATAAGATAAGCTTATCTAAACCACAAATTCACATGTACGCGCAAGCAATTAAAACAAAAGTAACAAATTAGAAGCTCCGACAAAATAATAAAAATAAAATCATGATAAGCAAAACGTCAGCCCAGCCTATGGGTTCCACTAGTAGAACTACTTGTAGTACGTCATACTGCCGTTCCAATTCAAATAAAATAAAATCTTTTATCGCCATTTATCAGTTGAACATGATTATAGTAAATCGTTGTTTCATTATTTCAAAAAAAAAAAAAAAAAAGTAGCCAATAGTTCATTAATCTCAGCCAGCTTTACTTTGAGTTTCATCAGTTCATTAACTCATTTCTAATTTCTCTGCATACGTCGACTTAACTGTTCTTGCTACTATATAGTTTATATTGATATATATGTATGTATATATGTATTTTGTGCTTTTACCCATGTGATTTTCCGTTAAGCGCCTTTCTACCCTATATTGGGGTGCGTTCTCGTTATGCGCTGCACAGTGTAGCATATTGGCTTGTCATTATGTTAAAAAAAAAAAAAAAATTGAAATACTTGCTTATGCCCCTCAAGTTCCATTACTCCCTCAACACAACTTTAATAAGTTTACAAACATATGATTTTCTTTCTGTAAATTCCACTTCCGATCTACCAACACTGTGGTGCTTCCTCTGTCGTTTCCTTGCACCTTCGTTTGTGAACATAAGAACTTTCCAGCATTTTCACCCATTTCCTTAATTTCGACACACTGTGCTCTGCCTTGTACACCGCGCCTAGTTTAAATAATAGGCGCTTGGCACTGAATATGTGGCATTTCTTAGCGCCTCACATTACCACTCGTCTCTTCTATTTAAATTGTTTGCTTTTGCTGTGAACAGTGGTCGAATTAGCAAAATGTGAAAATAAAAAATAAATTGTTTGCTTTTAATAATGAGGTTTGCTTGTTTTACAAACATACAAAATTCGGTTTGAAAATAAATTTCCACTGTTTATCTATAAAAATTATTTTAAGCCAACTGATTGCCACCACTGTAGAGCGTGAATAAAACATTTCAATGCTTTAAAATGTATCTTAATCTTTAAGTTGGGCATCTGGTGATACATCGGTGAAAATTTTGTTCAATTTTTTAAAGCTGTTTTTGAGTGATGCGCGAACAAACAGACAGACGAGAATTCTCTCTATTTAAAAAATCATTCATACCTGCGCCAAAAAAATTTGTTTTGCTTAAAAATTTGTTTGACGAACACCCTGTTTTAAGATGGTTTCAAAAATGCCCTATCTTAAATATAAATATTTTCAGCGGAGATGCTGATTTAGTATTTAATCAAATGCTATAAAAAAAGGAGAGCAAAAGACTACGAAAAAAGCTTGTAAATGTAATTAATACAAAAATTAAATATGAAAAATTGACCTAAATTTTTAATAGCAGTAGGATATTCTCGATGTAAAAAAAATCGTTTTACAGAAATACATTTTATAAATATTTTTGTTAAAATTTGTTTTTAATATGTATTTTCATGAAACATATTTTTTGTATGTTTTGTGAGCTCGAGATCAGTTGATAACGGTTATTTAAAATTTTTTCATAAAAAAAACTGTGCTTAACCTCAAACATAAATTTTGCCAAAAATATTTCCCTACCAACCACTATGCGGCGCCGTTTAAAAAACCAACAACCCACCCAGACCCTCCACCACTCTCTTATTGCTTGTAGTACGTATGTATGTATGCACATTGTATTAAATATTTGCTCTTTGTAGCGCTAACATGCTCTCAATACCGCTTGCACTCCCATAGCTATTTGTGTGAGTAACGTGCGCAAGCGATTGCCGCTAACCGCACCACCTCTTTGCGCTTAATACACCACCCAAAACCACCCAAGCGACTATCGCACTGTAGTACAAACAATGAAAACAAAAAAAAATCAAATAAATAAAAAAAAAAAAAAATTGAAAAGCAACAACGACAGCAGCAACAGCGTCAGCGGCATTTGAGGCGAGTCACATTTGTACATTTTATATTTATTTTTTGCTATCTTTGCTCAGTTGTTCGGCGACTTTTAAACTGACTTAACGCTTTTGTCTGTGTGCTGTATCCACGCACGCTAAACCAAATTCGCGTCAAAAAGTTGCGCGCGCGTTTATACGCAAATTTTCCATTATTGTGTTCTTGTTATACATAATTTCTTAGTTATTTTTTTTTTTTTTTTTTCGTTCACTCGCAAATTTGTAGAAAATTTAAGAAAACTCGTTTGGTGTTAATAATTTATTGAGAAAATAATATTAAAGCGTGACAAAAATTTATGTAAAGGAGACGAAAATCGTTTTGAAAAAGTGAAATTTGTGCAAGATTTGAAAATATAAAAACTGTCTACGAATACAAATTTCCAGATGCGTTGTACGCAATTATGCTACTTAACAAAAAATAGCAAAATGCACTGGATTATGACTTGAAATTGTAATTATTTTCATTATTATTTGGTGTACTTTTTTTCAAGCCAACCGAATATTGACTGCGATTTTTTTTAGTTTTATGTGCGTGAAAACAGTTATAACTCTATTTTATTTAATTGATTTTAATTAAATTTTTTTTTTTTTTTTCAATTTACTTTGTCATTATCATACTTCATTTTTCCCCCGCTGAAAATTTGAATTGAACTCTTGTGACCGCCTTACAGCGCTCTGTTATTGTCATCTGATCGGTATACGACGAGTATCGTGTGATTGACCGGCATTCGATTGCATAGACGCCTATAGAGCGACGTGTTGTTTGCTCTTAACAATTTTAATCACATGCTCAAAATCTTTATATTTTTTCTTCTTCTTTCTAAGTACCCAATGAACAAGAGAAAAATAATACGCAAAGGTTTGAGAAAATGTTAATTCACAATTCGATGTTCAGTCATTTGATTTAAGTTAGTATTTTTCGCTGTTGATTTTATTAATGAAATTAATCAAATAGCTTAATTCATATCGTTCGTGAGTGGTGACCTAATTACACGCGAAAATTGTTAAATATTTAAATTTTCTGATTAAAGGAGTTGTGTTGACTTCGGAAATAAATTATATTATAATTAATCAATATTTGAAATTAATATTTTTGATTAATCGATAAAGATTATCCCATAATTTTAATTAAGATGTTCGAACAATTAATTAATAGCTCATCCCTATTTTAAACTTAAAAATAAACAATTTGCGTATGGAATTTCTTTTTCATTCCGTTCCGGTATTCAAAATTTGAAATTAATCGTTTTGATTAATCGATAACTATTATCCTTCGATTTATAGATTAATCGAGTGAAGGTTAAATGGCATGTTTGAATAATTGATTAATAGCTCATCCCTATTTTAAACTTAAAAACAAACAATTTGCGTATGGAATTTCTGTATCATTCCGTTCCGGTATTCAAAATTTGAAATTAATCGTTTTGATTAATCGATAACTATTATCCTCGGATTTATAGATTAATCGAGTGAAGGTTAAATGGCATGTTTGAATAATTGATTAATCGCTCATCCCTATTTTATACTTACAAGCAGAAAATTTTAGTATGACATTTCAGTTCCATTCCGTTTCGGTAAACAAAAAATGAAATTGTCTTTGCGTTTGGTCGCTAGCGTGAAGTTTGAGTTCTAACTTACTTCTCAAGTTGAGTTTGTGCAAAAATGTTTGTTGGGTATTGTTGGGTAAAAGCGCCCTCTACCAGTAGTTCAAGGCTTGCAAATATGCATACTTGTATATATTTTTGTTTTTGTGGTTGAACTTGAACTAGTACTACAATCAGCTGGAAATCTTTGTTGCTCTCAAATGCAATGCAAACCCAGGTATTCCAGTTTCGCCAACAAGCTAAGAGGTCATTAACTTGGCAGTGGGTAATCCAGCTTAGCGCTGATGTGTTTTTAAATATATTTTTTTTTTATTTTACTAAATTAAAAAATAATTTCCTTTAAATGCCGCTGCAGCAACTTTTGTAATGTATAATTTTTTCCTTAAAAAAAAAAAAAACTTTAATAATTCTTTGTGAGTAGATCGATTGTGCGAAGAGTGGAAATTTTATTGTTTTCTAAATATAAATTTGAGTGGTAATCAAGACGAACTTCCAAAATGTTTAACTCTAGTTATCGGTTTATATCGATGTTAAATATAATCGATACTTTCAGGCCACTAAATTCTTTTCCAGAAGGCCGTTTAGCTAACTAGTACCACTTTGCTTATTTCACAAATTTCAGCAATATTGTATAATACTTCCGCTGCAGAAATATGTAGGCGCTTCGAAAAAAAAACCAATTCGTTTGCGAAATCCGATTACCACCTGTTGAACTTGTTTTTTGTTTTTTTGTCGCTTTGCTACCATCCAATATGGCCTTGACAGTTAAAAAAATACATACATACAGTATTGGACGATACTATAGCACCCCCTATATAACATCGAGCTATAACAACAACGTCTTTCATATGCGATGTCGATTTATTTTATTTTCAAACATCGTTTATGTTGTAATGAATACCACTAAAGCCATTCTTGATCATTTTGTACAAAATTCAGAATAACTCTGCAAATTTTGACCTAATTTTTCAACTTTTTTCCTCGGCACTTTAGAAAAATTCTGAGTACGCAGTTTTGTAGCCCATTCAATTTGACTCTGACAAAGTGCAAGTATTAAGTAGCTCCGAAAGCGCCTTGATTTTTAATAATTTTTTATGTGTATTTTTTCTCCATACAACTAAATCACGACATTATTTTTTATATGGAGAAAATACATAACTTAGTTCGGAAAAAAATTTATTAAAAATCAAGGCGCTGTCGGAGCTACTTAATACTTGCACTTTGTTTGAGTCAAATTGAATGGGCTACAAAACTGCGTACTCAGAATTTTTCTAAAGTGCCGAGGAAAAAAGTTGAAAAATTAGGTCAAAATTTGCTAAATTATTTTGAATTTGGTGCAAAGCTTTTAGTAAAACCTTGAACGAAGTTTGCTACAACATAAGTCAAACTTTTATACGAAATTATCTGAAACTTTATTTGTAGGACGTCTTTGTTTTAGTTCGATGACAAAAAGGGGGTGCGATTGTATTGTCCAATACTGTATGTAGGTACATAAATGTGTGCAAAAAAAAGTATGCATAATCGAATTTAAATTTTTTTTTGGACTTATTAATTAAGTGCTTTTCTTCTGTCTATTAAAAATTGTCAAACATTCCGGTTTCAATTTAAAAAAAGTTTTTTTTTTCACTAAAAGCTTTACTCGAATTTGTGAAATTCCAGTCACTTAACACATTTATATGCTAATTTGTTTGAAATTATTATTAATACAATTCTTTAATGTTAACATGAATTGAAGCTGTGAACGTTGCTAAGATGAATAATTTAGATACAATCAGCAATCAGCAAACAGCAAACACGCATATTTCTAGGAACAGTGTTGAACAAAATTAAAGTACTGTAATTGTCACAACATTTCATTCAAAAAGCACTGAATATAAGTTCGAAAGATGTTCGGTTTTTTTTTTATTCAAATTTTTTATTTTAGATTATTTGAAATAACAAAAAAAAAATCACTTAGTTTCCCAAAGTGGGAAAGGATTGAACAACAGCCTCGACCAAAAAAAAAACAAACAATTACAAAATTTAAAACTTTCCCAACGAATTTTTATTTTGTCAAATAAGGCACAGGTTCTTCTGTTGCTTTCATTTTGTTCGACACTGTATTTTTTTTTTTCCATTTAAAATTTGTTTTATCTTTGGTTTTCCAAGAAAAAATGTTCTTTAGTTTTTTTTGCCTACGCATATTGTTGTAGTGCTGGTCGAAAATATAATGAAATTTAATAATTATTTAAACGTCGGCAATTTCATTGAACTTATCGATTAAATTGAACTGCAATGCGAAAATTGTATTTAAAAAAAGTCGCTGAAATCAGACAAAAAAAAACGAGATCGCACTTTCATAATTAAACTGGTTTTGGATTTTTATGGGATACATTTTTCCAATTGTAATTATACACAAATTATAAAAACATGCAAATTTTTTGTGTGCTATATTTATGAAACGCACTATATTTTGTGTTTCGAATTTTCTATCTATTTCTATAATTAATTAATAATTTTCTTGTCTATAATTAGGTCAAAATAAATTCAATAATTGCTTTTCAATTTTAATTAAATATTTCTTATCAGGCATTTCTAATTAACTAAGTATAAATTACATTCGCAACGCAATTACTTAATTAAGCAGTTGAACAACATTTAGAAACGTAGTAGAATTACGACTTTTTTTTTAAACAAGCTTCAACGCAAAAGACATTTCAATATATAAAATCTAAACAATTTACGCTTTATATATTTGTTGTTTTTACCTATTTTTTTAAAAGCTGTTTCTGATTTTCTTAATTATGTATTTCAAATCGTCATTATTATACAGCACTTAACAGCCTATGCTATTTTGGCGCATCAAAGTTATCGCTCTTTAACTATAACTAACGCCAAGTGGGAGCACCATGGGAGGCCAAGTCCATCCCACCACCTGTTAAAGATTTCAGTGGTGGCTTCCCCTTTCTCTGTGTGCATGTGAATGTGTACGTTTCGATGTACGAGTATAGCATTATAAGAGATAATAGTGAGTCCCCTTTGTTTATCAGCCCTTTTTTCTAATTTCACTTTCCTCATAAATCTAAAAATAGAAACTCATAAAACATTTATTGCACTTTCGACTTTCGGCTTTAGGTTTTGCTCTCTTTGTTTTGATTAAAAAAAAGCAATAATTAGCTTTAACTAGAATTTAACTCGTGCAACTTTTCTGTTTACTAATTTTTTCCCAGCAAAATTTTTTAAAATAGCACTGCATCATTTATACGACAATTTAAATATAGAATTACAACAAACATACGAGTAAATAGCACCATGTGTTATTGTTGTTTATTGCACAATGCCAATAATTATGATTTTGTTGTTGTTGTTGTTGTTGTTTTTGTATTTGTTTATAAACGTTGTCGCAGTTGTTATTATAGCTTTAGTTGACTTTGGTTGATGATGAAATCAATTGCATACCTCCGTACTTAATTATAGTATCTAAAAATAGTCTTGAAAATAGTTGCAGAGTCAGTGTGCCTATCTTTAGTTGTACATAATTTGTTCCACTATTCGTTAATGATAAAACGTGTGAGAGATATTTTTGTTTGTTATTTTTTGTGTAAGCAAGTTCACTCATTGCTGTGGTGCGCCTGATTTTTTTAATTTTTGTCTTACACGGAAATATTCTCTCTGGTGCAGAGAGTTCAAAAAAATCCTTTTTCTTCTTTCATTAACTACAATTTAAATAAAATTCTGTTTTCATTCGTGTATTTGGCTAATTATTTTATTTATTTTGCTTTTAAAAAGCTAAGCCCTCAATTCCCAGTAATTCATACGAAATTTTCAGGCAACACCCATTCCTTGTTCAAATTCTATTCTGTTCCCTTCGAATTTGATTTCTTCCCCTTTCGATTGTGGAAAACTTGGTACTCCTAATTTCGAAAACATACTCGAATAACGTGTAAAGTTAGACATTTTTTTTTCGAAAACAATTTAGCAATAGGAAATCCACAAAAATGTAATTTCTTATTATTAGAATAAACCATTTTTTGAAAAAATAATTTTTATCTATTATAATCGCTGTTGACAAAAGTACTTAAAGAATGGAATAATTCAAAAAAAAAATTCAGAATAGATTTGTTTATATGTATGTATATTTTTTTTTTTTTACTATAGAGGTACTAGAATCGATTTTTGCTTTCGAATATGTTATTCTTTCGACAGAAGTTCAGAGTATATCATACCTCCTCTCCAGTGACTACCAAACTGTTCACAGTGACAACACAGTTTTGACAGCTTCACCACTGTTGTTCAAACCGTTTTCTGTACCACAGTGGTCTCGAAACATCTGTACATTGTTGTTACTACTGCTTGTTTTTCTTACTCAAAACTTTTTTTTTTTTGTTTTCAATATTTAGAAAACTGAGTTCAATGTTTTAAACCTCCGAAGAAAAATTAATATCAACTTTTACAGCGTGTTTCTGACAAGATCCTGAACCTGCTCTTTTTAAAATTCTTCATACAAAGAAGACACATACCCTAGTTCTTCCATCACTTTGTTTATGCCATTAAATTACCTTTTTTAATCAATATTTTTGTTTTGTAATTATCTGTAATACACTTTAAATGACGAATATGTTGAGAAATGTGTATAATTACGTAGGTTAAAGTAAACAAATAAATAATAATAATATCAATGCCTTGCGCTTGTCAGAACGTCGGTATGTGAGCCAAACAGTTGTGCAATAAGCTATATACAATTGTCCGTATATAGCCACTCAGGTAAACAAAGTAAAAACGTAGATGGAGAGGAAATACACTTGCATTAAATATAGTTAATTGTGACTCAATAATAATTAGTTAGAAAATCGTTATCTAAAAGAGTTTATTTATCGCGTTGTATTACAGAATAGATTTAAGGTCGACTTTAGACTCAAATTGTTTATGAATAATTTTTTAAGTTACTTTTTTCTCACTTTTTATTATTCGCTGCACTTCATTTACATACATTGAACTATCTCTCAGGGGCTCTCTAATTATGCACGTGCCAACCGCTTTTCTCACAACCATTAATTTCCGATAACAATATCTAGTGGCTATAAAAGCTATCGATTACGTTAACAATAACCCCAAATGGTTGATTTATTTTCAACGTAGCAAACCTCATGCAGTGTCTCATTATCTCGTTTTTTTTTAATTATTAAAACGTGGCACGTGTACATGTGCATTCCAAAGTTGGCCTTTTGCACGATGAGTAATCACAAAAGAACTGTAAAATGTGAAATTATTTTTCTTTTGTTTATTTTTATTAACTCGTTTCATCGTGCATATATTCGATAACAGTAGGTAATTTTCTGGTATATTATATGCACATGAATAAATACGAGGGCGGTTCGAAAAATCGTTCTTTTTTGTTTGTTTGATGAAAAACAATTTTTTCGGCAGAGAAGTGTTTCTTCCATTTTTTGTATTTTTCTCACTTTACAAGTCTTTTGGGCGCTCTTGGAAATAGTCAAAGTGATAGATTTTTTTATTCGTAATCAATTTATAATTGCCTTTTCTTAAAAAAAATTAAAATAATCATTACCAATTAAAAATTTCGTCTACACGACACAAACAAAATTATTTTAATTTTTTGAAATTTCCTAGCCCTAGGACACTTACTTCGACTTATGTGCACCACCCCTCAACAGTCTCCAATCGGGACTAAAATTCATATTTGATTTTTTGAAAGGACCACCCTAATCTGCATACATAACGTGAATAGCTTCTAGAACCATGAATGTGGATTTTCTTTTCGATCCGGGGCTCATTGATTTATTCGATCTTTCAGATAATTTTTTTTTTTTTTCGAAAGTCCATCCAATTTTGTTTTTGTTTTTTTTTTTTCAGTGCGCTCTAATGCACCCACCTTGTATGTATGTATACATATTTGTATTGTATTTCGTTATTTATTTGTTCTTTTTACCCTTGTCCCATTTAACTTCCGCTTACAAAGTAGCATTGAATATTACGATAAAAATGCGATAAGAACAGGTGATTTGTTAGAATTAATAGAATTGTTAAAATGTATCACAATGCTATTTATAATTATTTATCTTCCTTTTTATTTGAATAGCTATGCCCGTCAATGCATCTTATCTATATAGGTGCTTTTTAATGAAATTCACAAAAATTGATTTTAGGAGCATTTAAAGAAGTGCCTTCAAAACTTTAAAACTCATTACGATGTTTTTCTTGAATATCTTAAATACCTTTCGTTTAAACTATATTATAAATCTACGTGGCTAAGATGTGCGCCTAAAAGTATGTATTTTATTTATTTTTATTCCATACTGCCTGAAATATTCAGCTCATTCTGTCACTATGACCTAGTTTATCAGTGCACGTTAGAAGTTTTATTTAATTAAATTTTTTTTTAGGTTAAACTTCTCCCTAGACAAAACAGTCAGATTTTATTTTAAAGATTTCGAAATCTAGCTTGAAAAAAGTTTCAAATGATGCCTACTTTTGGGCGCAACTGGTTTTTTCCGATTTGCTTAGTTTTCAAGTTTTATCGATACTGGTTTACCGATTCACTGAAACTGCACCTCGTTCCTTGGAGCTATAACGCGCCATACACTTTTTTAATTGATTATTTTTTATTTAAACTGTAAAAAGCTGAGATAGCTAAAGGTTTTTGGGTCTATTTAATTTTTCTTTACTTCGAAATTTTTTTTATAAAATGCATGTTCTAAAGCTTTGACAAAGTCATACTGCTGAAAAGTGTTTTTAGGTCAGAATGCAGGAAAGTTTTCAAAAGCAAACATTTCGAAGATATGAAATATTTTTCATTTGTTGGGTCTTTTCTCAGTGTTTTAAGAAAACTCCTATCTAAAAACATCATTCTACTTAGTAGACTCTACTTCAGTGAGTTGTTCAAGAACTCTTTACTTTATTATATAGAAGCTTTGAAATTCTAAATCTTTTAGCGACTTGGTGGGCAAACGTTCCTTTGATGTTATTCTGGGATTGCGGCCAATTTCGTTTCAAAAATTACTCGTCGATAAAAGCAAATTTCATAATACCATTACTTTGCATTTCATTTAATGTTTATTTATTATTTATTTACCATTTATTTACGTTTATTATTTACCTTAAGTTTTTCATATGAATAGTAAATTCGTGCTATTTGTAGCTTAGTCGTAGTTAGTGAGTATTGAACGTTTTAGTCACGTAAAAAAATCGCAGTCAAATACAAAAATCAATAGTTGGCTTACTTAGTTACATACATACATACTTAGTCTTATGAAAAAACTATAAATAAAAATCTTGAATCAATATGCATAGACCAATAGCGGCATCTTTTTTCTCTTCCACTCTTGTTCTCTTCCAGGAGTGGCATTCTTCGATAAACACGAGGGAATACTAACATTCTGTCTGACATCGAGAGGCACAATTTCAACAACAAAAACAACATTTTTGCATAGAGCAACAGCTACTGAACCTGAGATAAGTGCCGATACGCCAGCCTATTATAGGACACGTGACGAAGATTGCAATTCAATTAACAACAACAACAATACGATTAATACTGAAAAATCAATTGCTGTAGTATTACAACAGCCAACAACAACAACAAATAAAACAAAAACGCTTATTACAAAATTAAACGGTAACACTTTAGCAAACGGTGTAACCCCAAAGAAGCAACCACAACAGCCAAAAGTAGCTAACGCAGTAGAGAGCCTAAGGGGTCTCACAGTCACCACAACAACACCACCCAACAGTCAAAACAAAACGCCAAAAATGGCATCCAGCGCTAATTTGAATAGTACCAGCTCGACAGCAGCAACTCCACACGCCACATCCGAAAAACAACCATGGCCCAATTCGAAGGACGATTATGAATTGCGCGATGTGATTGGTGTGGGCGCTACCGCCGTCGTACATGCCGCACTCTGCCTTCCACGCAATGAGAAATGCGCCATAAAACGCATCAATTTGGAAAAGTGGAATACCTCCATGGATGAATTGCTCAAAGAAATCCAAGCGATGTCATCGTGTAATCACGAAAATGTCGTCACATACTACACATCCTTTGTGGTGCGTGAAGAGCTATGGCTTGTATTACGTCTACTCGAGGGTGGCTCATTGCTCGATATAATCAAACATAAAATGCGTACAGCGAACTGTAAACATGGCGTCTTTGATGAGGCGACAATTGCTACCGTCTTGAAGGAGGTACTCAAAGGTCTAGAGTACTTTCATTCGAATGGACAGATACATCGTGACATCAAGGCGGGTAATATATTGATTGGCGACGATGGCACTATACAAATAGCCGATTTTGGTGTTAGCGCTTGGCTAGCCACTGGACGAGATTTGTCACGTCAAAAGGTACGTCACACATTTGTTGGCACACCCTGTTGGATGGCACCAGAAGTGATGGAACAAGATCATGGTTATGATTTCAAAGCTGATATATGGTCATTTGGTATAACCGCCATTGAGATGGCAACCGGCACAGCACCCTATCACAAATATCCACCTATGAAAGTGTTAATGTTGACGCTACAAAACGATCCGCCTACACTGGACACCGGCGCTGATGAGAAGGATCAATATAAAGCCTATGGCAAAACATTCCGAAAAATGATTGTAGAATGTTTGCAAAAGGAGCCCTCGAAACGGCCCACCGCCAGTGAATTGCTGAAACATGCTTTCTTTAAGAAGGCCAAAGATCGTAAATATCTCACACAAACTTTACTCGCTACTGGCCCTTCGATGGAGACGCGCGTGCATAAGGCGGCGAAGCGGCAACCAGGTGCCTCTGGACGTCTACATCGTACCGTTACCGGCGAATGGGTGTGGTCCAGTGAGGAGGAGGACAATGGTGGCAAACATAATCATTCCTCAGACTCAGAATCAGATGATCGACCAATTAATCGTTTGGAGCATGCCGACTCATCAGACAGTGATCATGATTCAGAAACGACACCAACAGCTGCGAATCCTACACCTGCTGCTGCTGCACAACCACAAAGTACAGGTGCCATTCCGAAAACACAAACTGCCGCCATGAATATACCAACGACGGCAGCAAATATAGCAGCAGCAGCAGCAACATCAACGGCGGGCGCAGCTTATGTCCAACCAGCAGCTGCTTACGTGCAACCAGCCGTTCCAGGTGCGACAGCTTATGTTCAACCAGCAGCTGCCGCATACGTACAACCAGCAGGAGCAACTTACGTGCAGCCAGCGGGTGCAGGAACTGTACCTTATACTCAACCAGCTGGCGCAGCTTATACCCAAGCAGCGGGTGTACCTTATAATCAACCAGCTGGTACAGCTTATACCCAACCAACGGGTGCGCCTTATACTCAGCCGGCAACCGCGGCTTATGCCCAACCAACCGGCATAGCTTATACTCAGCCGGCAACCGCGGCTTATGCCCAACCAGCCGGCGCAGCTTATGCCCAACCCACAGCAGCAGGCTACCTGCAACAACCTGCAGCAGCTTTCTTGCAACAAGGCAGTGCAGGTTATGTGCAACCAGGTGCAACTTACATGCAACCAGCAGCAGCAACTGCAGCAGCAGCAGCAGCCGCTTATGCCCAACAAACGGGAAAGCAATTGTCACAACAAGCGGAAGCAGCGTTAGCTCAACTAGCACAAGCAGGTTATGTGCCACCACCACCGGCAGGTTATGTACCACCAGCAGGAGCTTATCCACAACAAGGTGCAAATTATGTGCCACCAGCCGGTGCATACGCACAACCAGGTAGTGCAGCTTATCTACAAGCAGTCGAAGCTATGCTAGCACCACTCGTCGCTGGTGTCGCACAAATTCAAACACCTTCTGCTGTGGTGAACAACGAAACTGGTGGTGATGTGCCACCAGTCAATCTTGTGCTACGCATGCGCAATCAACGACGTGAACTACACGATATACGCTTTGAATTTGCTGTAGGCAAAGATTCAGCCGAAGGCATTGCCATGGAATTGGTCGACGCCGGACTCGTCGACGCGTTAGATACGCAACCGATGGCTGTGCATTTGCAACAATTAATCGAGAAGCGCGCCGTACTGAAAACGATTACTTTCCAATTGAATTCGGGTGTGCAACCTGGTGAAGTGCTCGATGATCGTTCACTTGTGGGGTATGCGCAAATATCGATAACAGACTAGGAGGAGGAGAAAGGGGAGCGGGGGGATGTGGGAAATGAACAACAGCGAAGCGAAGGCGAGCGCACAGCAAGTACGCCACAGTAATTATGGTATGCCGGTAAAGAAATACATGGTGCTCGCGATCTTTGCTACAATTTGAGCTCGACATTGTCATTTTTGTAATTCATACAAATTGAAGTTTTTTCTTTTTTTTTAAATTACAAAATTATTAGTAATAAATCAAAAAAAAAAAGAAAATCAACGTGACACACACACTGAGTTGAAGACAGCGCTAATTGTGCGGCAAGCGGAGTAAATTTAAATAATATTAATTATAAATATTTAATATTAGTATGTTATAATTTTGGGCATGAAAACGTTTAGTTATTTAGTTAAGTGCTTTGTCTGTAAAAGAAGTTTTGGCGTGTCAGCATAGCGCCAAGTAGTGAACGAATACACACACACACACAGACTTATGTATATACAAACATATGCGGTGTGAAGGAAAAACTAAAAGTACTTACGATTACATATTTACGTTGCTTGTAATAAGTAATTTATTGTATTTGTTTTTATTAATGTAAACTGAATTCTTATGTAGCCAATATGCTGGTAACTGGAGTTG
The DNA here is from genome assembly GCA_951509765.1 of Sphenella marginata. Taxonomy (NCBI): domain Eukaryota; kingdom Metazoa; phylum Arthropoda; class Insecta; order Diptera; family Tephritidae; genus Sphenella; species Sphenella marginata. The sequence continues at coordinate 117,975,366 of OX608079.1, read as the reverse complement.
GCCAAAAACCTACATACCTACATACATATATACAAACACATCCATACAAAACATATTTAGAAAGTAGTATCTAAGAAATACACACATACATAGATATAACTTTAATTAGTTCGTTTTTAGTTTTAGAAAACTTGTTAGAGCGTGCTTACTTGTGTATGTGTATGTATGAAACGGAAGTAAAACTATGTTGAAGTCATTTGAAACGCTTTGTAATTTTTATAAATACTTTTTTTTTTTTTGTTTTGTTCTAAAACAGCACAGCTGAGATAAAGCAAAGAAATTGCATTAAGAAATGTATTACATGAGAAAAAATCATTAAATTTAAAATATTGTTGTATAAATTATTGTTAGTTTGCATAAACATATGTATATACATATGTATGTATGTATACATATATATAAATATATATACAACTATGCTTATTTATGTAATTTAAATATCATATAACTATTATAATTTAGTCAGTTATATTCACACAAACATTCATTTAAATGCATATGTTACATATAACTATTAAAAAGCCTAATTGTTTATGCATGCAAGCGAATATGTTGCATAATTTCAAAAAATCGAAAAACCATTAAACTTAACAATAAAATATGTTAATAAATAATACATGCACAACAGCAGCATAAGAAAAATTATTTTTGTAAACTTTAATAATATTTTCAGTGCAGCTGGGCAGCTTTAGTTTTAGTTGGCGCCTAAAAGCACACTACAAAAATGTTAACTGCACTAAAGTTTGCTGATGACGGCCAATTGTACATACGGCCTAGTTCTTTTTTGTAATCTACAGCTCACGAGTTTGATTAAAAATTTTAAAGGGACCGATGTGTTGTTGTAAGTATGGATTCAATGCTGCTGCTTTCAATTGATCCATAGTGTGGAGTCTCTATGAACAAAAAAAAAAATGAGGTTATGTAAATAATTTAACGCTAATAAAAACGTCACACATCACAATTAAATACGAAAAGTCCAATTTATCGCTGCTGAGGACTGTTGTACCAAGGAGGTCTAGATTCTCAAATTGTTTCTTTTTTTATTCCCAGTCAATGGCAAAGTAGATTAATCAGTCAGCTATTCATGCTATTCAACTATCTTCACTATTGATGGTACATATGTGATGGGCTATCGAAAGCAAATGCTTTTTGACTGATTTAAAAACTGATCAAAACTCTTAAGGCGAAACATAAACAATGTATATACCCATTTTTACTGACATTTCCAGAATACAAAAAATAATCAAAATTTCCCTGATTGGCATGATTCGATCTCTGGTAAAAGAAACATTTTCTCAAAAAAAAAAAAAAAAACAATTGAAATGTTCTAAAATCTATAACAGACGATAAAATTGTGCAAACAAGTTTCACAACAAATTTCAAAGCATTCGGTGAGAATAATTTTGAAAGCGGACTTTAGAGGTGGGATGTCTTAGCATGACTGCGTCACAAAATCTAATATCTACTATTAATTCTACATAGTTTCGAAAACACCACTTAGCTATTCTATTGTAATGAAAGAAAAAAAGGATTGAATTAGTTTTTTTTTTAGGACGTGGGTCAAATATGAACATAAAACTTTATAAAGGTTAATGAAAGATATTAATAAAAATTTTTTTTAAATAAGTAGCTTACCACGTGTACATCAAAACATAACATACACGATTACTTACTCGTATTATATGCCTATCCTTAGCCTAAACATTTTATAGTAATAGAAAAAAGGTGAAAATAACTTGAAAAATATATAAGCCTGAAAATATTTATGACATAAGAATAAGCTAAAAAATAATGTTAATTAAAAATATATACAAAAAGCCTAGCTACTTTTCGAAACAATAATTAAATTTAACTAATGTACTTATGTACATATGTATGTATGTCTGAAAGCTACATTGGTAAATGTTTAAATACTTTATTGCAAACCAAAAAAAAATTTAAAATAAATATTAATATGTAATAAATTGCAAAGCAAATGAGTGAACTTATAAGAAAGTAAATTATAAATAATTTAAAAAAAATTAGCTCATAAAAATTAAACTTCATATTTGAAAAAGAAAAAAAACAAATTAACTGATTCAGCATAAAAAAATTTTGAAAATTAAATGTGTGAATAGTAAAGAAAAATCAACAACACCCGCACTCCCAACTTTTAGGCATATTTGCTCCTTTTTAAAAATATTTATTAGCACAACTAGTAAGAGCTACATAAATTCAGTTATAAAAAATGCTTTATTACATTACACACATGCATACATACATAAATACAAATACAAAAATACACAGTTACACCTTCAATTGCAAACTCGAAACTGTTCTAGTGTGTACAAATTTTGTTTTTTTTAGCAAAAACTGAAAAAAAAAACGAAAAAACATACCTTTCGAAAACTAAATTAAAAGAAAACAAACGAAATTAAAAAAAGTATATCCTGGTTTTTGTTTTATTTCTTTGGCAATTCATTTTGTTTTTAGTTTTTCCAAGGCGAATCTATACAAGGTGGACGCGAAATACATACATACCAAATATGCACCAATCCAACTTTTTTTTTTGAAATACTAAAATAAAATATATTTAAAAATTAAACATTTAAATCTCACTAAAGATCAAATCCGTTTTGCAATTTCCGGCAGGAGGTCAATTGGAGTTACCATCCATCCTCCAGCTATAGGGATTTTTTAATTTTTACTTCTATTATATTTCGACTTCCACCAATATTTTCAACTAAAATATAATGCGCAGTATAATATTATTAATACAACCTCTTGTCACGCAAATACATACATATATATCTTTTTATTTCTTTCCTTTGGCTAAAATTTTGGCGATTCTTTCGTTCACGTGTTTTGATAAATTTTAATTTTGGATGTCAGAGATGACAGCAAATACAAATGTTGCCATGTGTAAAATTTGCAGAAACACTTTAGAAATGAACTGGTCTTAAAATTAAATAAAATTTTGCTAAAATATAGAGAATCATTTTGGAAATCATCTGGTTAGTTTCAAAATTTGGATTTTGTTTTGAGTTTTTGCAGAAATTATTTATTATTATTTAGTTACCTATTTTCGAACATATTTTTGGAGGTCACATGGGCAATTAGGCGTAGATTTTTCACTTCTAGGTATTAAAAATGGCATCCAATTAGCTGTAAATTAAAGATTGGGTCGTTATTTTTAAGGAGAAAATTATCAACAGCATTGAAAATTGTGCATTTTATTTTTACAATTGGAATGTTATTTTAAAAACAGGTTTGTACTTGTTGCTAAATATTATTACAATTTTTGCCTATATTTTGCATGCACCGTTCTTTTTTGTAATACATAAAAGTATATTCAAAACCGAACTTTCTCAATATTTTCCAATAACGCACTATTTCGAAACTTGAGTCAAAATCGTGTTATTGAAAAGAAAATCTTAGGGCATTTTTGAAACTCCACTCAGCCATCGCTTTGTTTTGCAAAAAGAAGCTGCCTCGTGGTTTTTTCTTCCTTCGAATTGCTTTTACCGCATATTCGGCCGTAATAAGCGCCCCGTAGGGTCTACATTCGCTGGCCTGGATAGCGAAATTGCGAAAGTGAGTATTGCGCTGAACGAGGAGTCTTAGGGTTTTTTGTGAATCGTTTGACCTTGACCTTGCTTTTATGCACCCATTCCCCACTTACTTATACTTATTGATGTGGACTAAATCTGTCAAAGACTTCCGAGTCCATTTCAAACATGGCAGCTTTTTACCTATTAATTAATCTTTTTTCGAGGATTTTAAAAAGTAAATAGTTATATTCTACATAACTCTCGACCTCATTCAATACGTTAAGCATTTTTAACTTGATGTTTAGTATGCGCACATGATGGCTTGTATTCTACTTATATAAATTAAATAAGAAAAGACACTATAAGGGCCACTTGCGTCAAGGCCGGTTTGCGTTAACCGGATATTTTGAAATCAGCCCTAGATCTGACCAAATAATTTTTAGGGATTACATCGAAAAGTGACTAACAAAATGAGCAAATCAGCGTTAGACTTTAAAATCAAAATACAACTCCCATTTAGTTAAGTCTTAAAATAGTGACTATGTGCATAATAATTTGCCTTAGGGAAGAATTGAAAAATTATACTCTACAAATTTAGTAATTTAAGTATGGTAAGGGTAAGAACTATGTATAGATTTGAATAGGTTTATAGTGCATGCAAAATCGCTAGGTTTAGATTGTTTGGAAACTAACAAAAAATGACTTCAGAAAATCTTGATATGTTATAATGCTTAACTATTTATTGTAATTATGATTTTAAAATAATTTATTTAAAAACTTTATGAAACTTGAATACCATAATAACGTGGTGCTGTTCTTTTACTATGGCGAAGGCAGCTTCGGGTTGCTTAATGCTGTGTTTCTTCAATCTTTTGGTCAATACCTAATCAGGAGGAATGTGAGTGAAATATTAGCGTTTCCTTTATGGAAGTAAAAAATATTTTTTTATTTTCAATTGCGAGTCTGTTCGCAATTATATTTTTCACTTGTTTCTTTTATATCAAAAATTCGCGTTATTTTGGGTATTTTCCATAGCCAACATAATTTCAAATAAATTCTATTACTGCAACGAAACGTCAGTGTACTTTTTTATTGAAATCAAAGTATGTTTAACTATGAGAATATCCAACAACGAGTGCAAGTGGGCGCTGTCAAATCGCTGAGAGGTAATTCACCACTGTTAAAACTCACTATATGTAAACCTTTCTTACGTTTTTCGTTCTTTGGCTGTGTGCTAATCGAAAACACTTTACTCAGATGAAAAATTAGGTCAACAAAAATTGTATATAGTAAAAATATTTTCCATTTTGCAAGCCCTATAGGCTAGTGTAAATTCTGACGTTCCTATTCACCACGATAAATGTCAACATTTTCTTTCGCTATGCCAAAATCATGATCCAACCATAACAGGTCGTAGCAGCTCGACAAACATACAAACACACAAAAAATTTGTATGTATTTTGTTTTTGTAATTTGTGGGTTTATAGTCAAAATCGTACTGAAAAATGGGTTGATTGTCAAAATTCGAGAAAAAAATAAAAATCAGCTGGCCTATCGACACGACCTGTATTATTGGATCATGGCCAAAATCAAAAACATTTTAAAAAGTACGTGTTCTCTAAGTACAATTTTTCTAGAAGCTCTTGTAGCTTTGCAATCTTCATTCTTCACTTCTAAAAAATCACTTTTTGATTTAAATTTTTTTGCTCAAATTTTGTAAAAGGATAGAAGTATATCCAACACATTCAATGTCTGAAGCATACAAACAAATATACGTATAAATGTATTTAAGTAGTAATATAATACTATATAGGAAGCTGAGTGGAATATCGTCATCTCGGCTGCATGTTCAAGACCGTTATATCCATTGTGAATGCTTACAGTTACTTTAGCAAGCTGCTGTTTTCTATTGTGAGTGGCTATGTTTTAAATTTACCACTTTTAGGTAAACGCATGATCCAACTATAGATTTATTTATTGCATCATGGGTAAACGCAATGGACTTTTCTCTGCAAATGATTGAGTTGACCCCTATCTCAAGTAATTTTTAAATATAAATTCTTTAAAATTTTGATCGTAGCTGACGTGATGCTAATGCGGCAGTCGAGATAGTCAATCCACCGCTCTGTTGACCAACAAATTAAAAGCGAAGTTTATAAATTTAAGAAATACATACCGACATAAACAAACAATGTTAAGCTTTTTCAAATAAAAATTATAAATTTAAACCACTGTGAAAAGTTCGTAATATTTAATTGTAATTTTTTGGCATTATAAAATAATTACGTAATTTATTATAAATTTTAATAAAACTAAAAATCTGAAGTTAAACTCGAAATCGCAGGCTTTTTATTGAAAACTGAAAACTAACACAAAATTATAAAAAAATTAAAATAATTATTATTTACATTTTAAAAATTTCTGTTTTTCTATCCCATTATCTACTTCTACTCATTTCAATAGCATCATGGCAGACTACTTTGAGGACATGGGTCACGAACCCACTGGCGCCGAGGGTCCAAATGATTTTGCGAAACACTACAAACGGCTACAAGTTTTGGCCATCATGAATGGTATTGATATAGAAATTGAAGTGCCCGAGGCATCGAAACGTGCCATAGCCGCATTGCCCGAACATGTGGTGACAGAAGCGGATGTTGCCGCTGAGCTGGAGTGTGCGGTTTGCAAACAACCAGCTGAGATTGATGAGAAATACAAGATACTGCCGTGCAAACATGAGTTCCATGAGGAGTGTGTACTCTTGTGGTTGAAAAAGGTAAACTTTTTAGGTAGTCAGAACGTCCCAATGGGTACCATTAACATTTTCTATTTATTTATTTTGCGCTCAGGCCAATTCTTGTCCCATGTGTCGTTATGAATTGGAAACGGATGATCCAGTTTATGAAGAGCTGCGGGAGTTTAAGCAAGACGAATCCAATCGTCGACAGCGTCAAAATTATATGATGGATTCAATGTTCTCTTAAATATTAATAAATAATAATAGAATTGGCATGCTGGGTGGGGGATGGAAGGGTTTGTACTCTGATTTAATATATGTATGTACATATGTTTTTGGGATTCTAGATAAATAAATATTTTTGATCAAGTTTCAACTGAAATTCTTTATTTATTCTTTGCTCACGGTAAGTTAGAAAATCAAGTTTTTTATTTTAATGTTTCGAATTTAATTTTTTGTAAGATGTAATTATTTTTTTTTTTTTGCACTTATCCTAACCTAACTTTTTAGAGAAACGAAGCATTTTTATAATAGAGTTCTGTAATATTTTCAATAATGTTACCAATAATGCCGAATTTTAAACGAACATGCCTAGTAACTTCCCATGGTAGTTGAGCTATCGTAATTTCCCATACAATTAAAATTTACATCCTTGTTGGCGCATTGGACAGAAAATGTGCGTGAGGAGTCGAACAGAGATGGAAATTCGATTTGTTCTCAAAAATTAATTCAAATTATCAAATCTACTTAGCAGGCACCCTTTATTGAACTTGCATTTACAAAATCTTTTCCAACTTACATGCAACCCTGTCCCAATTATAAATGTTTCTTTACCATTTCATTCCCAATGCGCTTCGTTTGCCGGTTTGTTTTAGCTCGCCCATTCGCATTCGACCCTTTTGTTTTGTGTTTACGCCATTTATAAAATAAATACCGTTTGTTTAAAGAGCCGTGTGAAATTAAAAAATTAAATTGAAAGAATAGTAGTGCTTGTCGTTGAAGTGCTTTAAAAATGTATTCATTACGCAATGAAACTAAAAAGCATAGTGCACGCGATAAAGTAAACGCCTCTGCTGTGCCTTCCAGTGTTTGTGAAAAAATGCAAAGCACCGGTATGCCGACCAAACTATTTGATAAGAAATTCGTGGCTACAACATTGAGGAATGCACGTTGTTGTCCAAAGTGTCGCAATGAATACTCTACAAATTATGATCATCGTTTGGGCGGTAAGTTAAATGTAGTTCGCGTTTTGTTCTTTTTGTAATGGAGCTGAAGGTGTTTGTTATTTGTTGTTGCAACAGCCTGTTGCAATTTCTCCTTTGCAACCCGAATCGGAATGTTTTTTATGTTTCCAATTACCGCGTTGACTTCAAGGGAGTAGTCCACCGCAACGATTACCTTTTATTTTCCTTTAGGAGACAACTGCTAAAACACGTCCCACATTTTTGGGAAAGGTACCAAAATGATGCGTTTTTGTCCCGGCATAAATAATAATTTTGATTTTGTGTTTATTTCATGACTATTTCCAAGTAATTTACATGTGGCCTCTATGGCCGGTGTGCGTACCTCGGTCATATTCTAGAACCCAAACCCGCAGAGGCTTCCGATTTTTGTCCAAGTCCTTTTCTTACAGTTAGAGAGCTGTTACTATTGTTGTCGTATCAGTACTTAGCTATAACTAATCTGCTCTTCCATAACCGAGAATTGCCATCCAACTTTTCAGATGGAAATCCCATGAAACCAGCAGATACATTGGAATAGTGAATTCGGGGTTGGCCCGACAGCAAAATATCGAGCCTTTTTGGTTGCAAACATTGTTTTACATTATTTTATTTTTTAGATTTGCACGTCAAAAGCCATCGACCCTTTTTGCTCACCTGCGGCCATAACATGTGCGAAAATTGCATTTATCAAAATCATCAGCATCTCATATGTAGCATCTGTCAAGTTCCTATCTTTATTGAACCACCAAACAACCATCAACAAAACAACTACATACGCAATGATAACTTCAATGTACGCGATTTCTTTTATATGAATTTCTTTTTAATTGGTGAATTAAATCACTTGCGTTTCTATCGACGTGAAACTTCAGCAAATAATACGCTAATGATTTCAACTAGCCATGGTCCACAACCGTATCCATCAACCAACGCAAATCGCACGTTGGCACCCGCACAAACTTTATCCACTCCAGTTATCATACGTTGTTCGGAATGTGAGTTGGAGCCCGCTATGGGATTATGTCGTCAATGTTCAGTACACTATTGTCGCGTTTGCTATGATTCTATACACATGTATGGCAAGGCACTAAAAAAGCATTCATTCGTTGCACTCGAGAGAGAGAGTGTTGGCGTAGGCAAAGATAGAATGCCTCGTCCCATTAGGTGTGGCTATCATCGCCGTGTCAAAGATCGCTATTGTCGTACATGCAAAGTGGTATGTTGCGGTTTGTGTGCCAAAGTGGAACATCCGCATCATAGCTGGGTAACGTTGGTAAAAGAGGTGGGCTTATATGATGAAATTTTACAATTCGTTTATTAATTTAAAATTGTTATTTTTAGAATGAAAATATGAAGGATGAATTGGCCATACTTATGGATGCAGTAAAGACGTCGCGTGAGAATTTAAGGAAAGCTCAAAAGGTAAGTTAGGTAATTTTAGGTGTTTTATAAATAAAAGTTATACCAATCAGAAATCGTATGGGTTAGTGGCGGGAGCCGTATTGTGGCCTACCATACCGAAGGTCCAAGGTTCTAGCCCTGGGACAGCTGGCATCAAAATACGGTTTGAAAAAATGTTTTCAAACCGGGTTCATCTGTTCATCTCCTTTGTAGATGCCGTTCGGAGTCGGAAAAAAGCTGTAGGTAGGAAAAAAATCTCCTCTAAGGTTTATAATGATATATCGGTATATCGCTCCAAACATTCGTTCATTGGTATGGGTAGTGATCCAAAAGGTAATGATGTGAAACTCGATGGTTGATCTACGGATATGATGCCTCCCACCTCTCATTACCCGTCTTCTCTTTCCTTTCGGAAGGAGGGATGACATGACCTAGAAGGTTCCACTGGTCATACCAAATCGCTACCACGACAGTCGGGCAGTACCGCAAGGGAGTACCAGAGCGTACCGGATTCATATCCGGCCAAGGACTGTTATTTCGACAACACTCCCCAAAACCTTCGGGGAGTGATTTTGTTGCTTAAAGAACAACAACAACAGCTTGCCTTCGGTAAGCTCCATATTGCTAATTTGGGTTCGTTCATTCATTGGTATGGAGTGATCCAAAAGGCTCGCCTCCGGTAAGCTCCATATTGCTAATTTGGGTTCATTCGGATTGTCCGATACTTCATAATCTTCACTTTATCGCCTTATAATCTTCCTTAAGATTTTAGGAACTATTGTTAAATGATAGTACTTTTCAAGATATAAATTCCCTACTCTCAGATACTAGGCGCCGTGCATCGAGGCCATTTTTTATGTTTATAATAAAATAATAATAAAACTGACAATTAAAATTCATTACGAATTATTGTTTCTCTGATCTCAAGCTTGCAAAACTTACAAATATGTTTATAATATGTTTATTTTTTTTAGCGGATTTAAATTTTAACTTCCATATTTAATTCTTATATGCGTTTATATTACACTGAACAAAGTTTAAAAATAAATTAAATCTAACCCTGGAGATGTGGCATGACCAAAACCTAAAACCTTCTCATTGCCAGAAGTGTGCCAACACCTCCTTAACAATATTAAACGTCACCAAACTAATCGACTCATACAAATTTGACTTCACAGAAATAAAAGGTAGTTTCAATTCAGCGAACTTTAGCTGAAAATTTGACTATTTATAAACTCACCTAAAGCTAAGCCATAGGTGGCAATATGAAATTTCTAGCTTAATACCCAAGTTATGTTTTCTAGCGTGTAGTGCGTTACTCTGGCTACTCGATCCCAACCGGTTTTCTAGCGTACCATTTTGTGGTGGCTTCCCTTGGCCTATTTCTCAACCGGTTCCATTTCGGGAAATTTAGTAGATTGTGGATACGCTGGCTTTCAATTTTATAGAGTTAACTCTTGTGGACTTTAAGTTTTATTTTATTTTTTTATTATATATCTTATGTATCATATTTACATTTCGTTTAAATTATAAAATATCTAAACTACAAATTACTAAATTTTTTAAATTTTTGCTAACAATTGTCAGCAAAAACAAGCAGTTAATGAATATGGCAAGTGGCAAATACATAAATCATTAACAAGCGCTAATAAAAGTTAGTTGCTAACCAATTTTTAAATAATAAAAAAAAATAATAATAAATTAGTGCTACAATTACTTACACGTTTGCTTGAATATGAAACAAATAATACCATGTTAAAATTATTAAAGAAGAAGCACATTAAGAACGCCGCCATTAAGAATTTTGAAACAAGTGCTTTTATGTTTGTTTTCTAAAATTTATATACCCTTTGACGTTTCTTCTAACGCTATACTCTCCAATTTCCTATTAACTAAAGCTCATTTAGTTGTGTTCAAATTACATTACATAAAATAAAATACCATATAAAAGGCATTTCTACCTCAATATACACCATCACTGCCCCTTTATATTCATCGTGCATCCTTTGCACTTTCGGCGCCATAAAACATTTTTGGTCCCAAATGACCACTCGCTCCTTCCGATTTAATTTCGATTACTTCCACTTTTTCCACATCAATATTACTGGACGCAACTTGACGCACTGGTTTTGGTGATGCTTGTATTTCTTCTTGATTTTCTTCTTGCAGCAGTTGTATTTCTGTTTGCGTTGTCGTCTGTACTGACTGTTGTGCAGGCTCTGTTGTGGGTGTTCTACTCGTTGCTTCGTCAACATTTCGTACATTATATGTATTTGCATCATTCTCATCATCATATGATGGTATTTGTGTAGAAGAGACCACAATAGGTTTCATACTTACAGCTGGAGCTGTTTGTATTGTAGAACTTTCAAATGTATCAACGCCGCCACGTTTGGATATATCATCGACTTCGTCGTCAATCAAGAAATTACGTTCAGAGCTTTGTTCACTAACGTGCGCATTAATAGTGCCAAGCTTATTATGTCCACCACCGACGCCACTCTGTGGTGGTCGTGCATCTGTAACAGTAGTCACTTCTGTATCAACCACGGCGGTGACGGGCGCATTATCATTATTTTCCGCATCAGCTCCACTGTCATTTACTGCCACGATTTCGTTGTTGTTGTTTGGTTGTGTATACGTTGTTGGTACAACTGCTGCATCGTTAGCTTCCTTTTCCGCTGCCTTTTCTTTTTCGATGCGCATTTTCTCTTCCATCTCTTGGAATTTCATTGCTAAATACCTGTAGAGCCGGTGGTAAGAGGAGAGAATTAAGCGTGAGTAAGTTAATCGTTTTTTAATACAAAATGTTATGCATACTTATCCACGAGTGGTCCACTATAGTCTTCTGGGAATTTCGGCGTAAATGGTAGAATGTATTTGTACAATCGTTCATTTAGTACGTAGAGTTGTGCTGTTGTAGAGCATTTGACATTGAACCACCAATCGCAAGTGAGTGCAATCTGTAAATGGAAATGGCATGAGAATTGGTTGGACTCAAACGATATTATTTTTCAAAAAGCAAGAATTCAAATTAACATTGTAAATCAGTCCAAGATGTCGAATCAGGTAAGTAGACCACTTTTTTGTATCTCCCTTCAACACTTTATGCTTTTTTATTTGTGTTTATTTATGATGTTTTTGTTAATACTCGTACAGACTCATGGACAGTACAGCGTGCAACGTTGTATTGCAAGTAATTCAGAAGTGGAATATTTATAATTTAGGGTGCCCATGATACAGCCACCCCGAGACTAAAACTTGATTAGGCTCTCATGAAAACGATTTTCACCCTTAATCTTACTAGCTAAGGCTGAGAGCCCAATAAACCTAACGAATATCCAGATTTGTATTCAACTATTTATGAGGAAAAAACCTTCACTCGTGAACTTCCCTGTTGTTTGTAGCGACAATCACTCCCCCCCCCCGTAGGTTTTGTTCTTGCATTTAAGAAGTGGTTACATAATTCTTTATATTTCTCGCTACCTACCTGACTGAAGATTGTGCCATTGGGACAGAGAAATGATGCTTTACCGCCATTCAAATCGCAATAATGCCACACTTGACATTTAGTTTCGGGGTCACCGAAGAAGCCTTTATAACGCTGTTGGCCGCAATTAAAATTTGTTTGTGGTATATCAGCATAATTGGGATAGTCAATGCCAGCACGACCGGTGCTCGGCCCTGGATGCTTGTCTGCGAAAATAAACAAAAAAAAATCCGATAAAAATCTAATTGCACTACAAATTTGCATCACTTACTTGGCCCTATCGGCGACAAAACACTTGAAAGATCAGGCGCTCCACCATCATTGACTTCTTCGCTACCCGTGCTGTAATCATAGTCTGGCGAAGCAGACGGTCTATCATGATGTTGTGGCGGGTTTTGCACAATTGTTTGTGTTTGTTTTAGATTTTCCAGTATTGTGACTAGCGTCTTAATGGAATTATCTATGTTTTCGGGTGTCAATGTTTTTGGCAAATGATTACTCGCTTGTAGCTTGTGCAAAATTTCTGCCAATGAAGATGAACGAATATCTGGCAGTTGATTTGGATCGGTGGCTGCAACGGGCGCTGATGTTTTTACCGCAACTGGCACGGGTGGATTGTAATATTGCGGCAAATTTGCTGGTTTCGTTTCTTGGAATTGGTGTGATGTCGCCGGCGGTGCAACCTGTGGTGGTGTCAATCTGCTGCCAATGCCAGCCGAATACTTCTGTGATGGCCTTAATTTAAGAGCTGCCTTAGACATTTTCTGACCAAAGTTACTATCGGCATAGATGTATTGTGGTTTATCCGCTGATTGTGCTGGCGGCGGTGGAGGTTGTTGATGTTGTTGTGGAGGTGGTGGTTGCAATTCTGGTGCATTTGGGCGTCGTGTTGCGTAATTGTTCGATTTAGATATTGGTTTTAAACGTAGCGTTGGTTGTTGCTTATAGGTTGGCCGGCCTGTGGGGTCGTAATAGTCTTGATTGTTTCCACTGGGAGGAATCACTGCCGGTGGTGCTGTTGGATTATATTGTTCATCGTCTAGCGATTGTTTTGGATCGTCAACGATATAATCGATGTATTCATTTGTTGGTGTACTGTTTTGAGGATTACAAGTAAACATTTGAAATGTGAATTAGTTGGAAGGAAGTTGTACTATAACTTAAAAAAAAGTCCTAAAGTCCTAAGAAAGATGTTTTTGACTTGGTGTTGGATATTTCTACTTAAATAATCTCCTATAATGGGACGGAACGTCTGGCCTTCTCTGCATGCCTATCAAGAAGACATTGCTGATATGTCTTGTCTCTAAAGAAGGCATATAGTTACATCCGGTTCGTAGAGGCCGACAGAGATTGAAGTCCTTTTAGTATGCAGCCAAGTCGAAGGATAAGAGATCCAGATGAAGTTTGAGGTATCGTTCTGGGTTGAACTATACAAATCATATTGGCCATCGCATCAAAGCCCTTTAGAGAAGAATGGGTCTAGCCATACTGTCCATTAAGTCAAACTCAAAGTTCACTTGCTATCATACTCCACCTTCACCGCAGTTTATCCGCCAGTTCTAATTCACTTTAACCTCTCTCTGTAATTGGGGAGTGTGATTTAGGATGGGTAATCAATGTAAATGATGCTAACATGAATGATTTGAAAAGTAAATGTTTATGATGTGCTACCGCCAATACATATTTAAACGCTACAAAATGAACCAAGTATTCCGATGAACAAAGCAAAGCGGTCAATTAATACAAATCCATACCAAAAAAGAGACTTGAATGTTTGAATGAAATGGTATGTGTCACATACTTACCTCAATCCATTTGCATATTGCGACTGTTGCCTGTAAAGGCCACCAACGCTATTACCAACATTTGGTCCCTTCGCAGCCAATTGTTGTTGCTGTTGCTGGAATGCGTCCAATGCTTCGCTCACCAATGTGCGTACTGGTATTTTTACAACTTGCTTTTCTGCTGCCACATTCGTCGTCGGCTGATGATTCGATGGCACATGCAACTCTGGATACGGATAGACCGCATGCCTTATTGGGCTATGCTGCGGATAGTTGACTTGTGTGTTGGGGGCTAATTGATGCTGTTGTTGTTGTTGCTGCTGCTGTTGATTGACTGTGGAATGAGTGAGTGGGGATATAGGCGCGGTTTGTGAATTATCAGTTTCACTAAGCACAACAATTTGTGATTGTGGTTGTAGTTGTGGTTGTTGTTGTTCTTGTTGTGACTGCGTCTGTTGCAGTTTAATGGAATTTTCACGCTCCCTAACGCGTTCACGTTGCTTGTGTTGTTGTTTATTGTAATTTATACGTTGTTGTAAATATCGTACATATTTTTCCTGTGGCGTCATCGTCTCATCATTCAAGTAAACATACGAACCGGAATCATCCTGATACAGTGTTTCATGCTGCTGTTGTTGTTGTTGTAGTTCCTGTGACAGTGCACTGCCATCAAAAGTATGCTCTGGTCGTGCTGTTTGAAAATTTGAATGTTTTTGACCGAAATTTCGCGTTGAATGCAATTGTGGTTGAGATTGCTGATGATGATGAGTATATGTCTGTTGTTGTTGTTGTTGTTGGTGCAGCTGAGTTTGTTTTGGCTGCGTTATGGTTGTTATTGGATGAGCAGGTGCTGTTGCTTCATTGATTATGTGGTAGATGGGACTAGAAATGAGCGCATAAAAGACATAATACGAATAAGGAAGTATGAAAATGATGAGTGATTGCGTGCAAAATCAAATTGGCCAAGTGTGCGTTTTCGTGTGAATTACGTGTGCTTGAATTGCGTTTAAGCATGATTAGACGAAAAATGTTAATATGTGTATGTAACATGGTGACGAAATCGGTAAGATTAGGTGAACATTATGAGTAATTAACTACGATGAATGACATCGCTATAGATGCTAAATGCCACTTGTTACACTTGTGTGCAATAATAATGCAGCGCATGATGAATTGGACTTCAGTAACCACTCAGGGTTTAGTGAGAGTGCTTTTCATTGCCTCCCTTAATCTACCTTTAATATTGGACTTTTGAGTGGGATCTCGTTTTTGTTATTGCACGAATTTTTGTTCTGAGGAAATTACCCAGGCTCATTTCAATACCACTGTAAAAACTTTTTTTTTTGGAAGCGGCTAAGATGCATGATCGCCATTTTCAAATGCAATCTTTTATGATAGGAATTTGAAAAAATTTTAGGTTAAAAAGAAATTGCAAACAATTGTTTTTGCATTTCTTGTCACCTCTTGCATTGCATTTTTAAATTCAAATTATTTATGAAAACTCTTTCTTGAAGTCTTTAAAAATATTACCTTCCAATGCATATTCACTTACATTGCTATTCTATAGCTCGCAACTGTATTTCACTTTCGGTGCATCCTACCTTTCTACTTCACATTTGTTAACTCAAAACAGGCGCTGTTCGATGATGGTCGCGGTATGCATTTTTCCGTGTTCGCCCCGAGTCATTTATGACATGAATTTTCAATTTGCAATTGTTACATTGTTTTCGTCAATATCTGGAGTATGTATGTATGTACATTTATACTTATACATACATATACTGCCACAAGTTGCAAGAACCCTGCAAAAAACCGAAATACTCCGTTCCATACTCCATAGAGTACTCCTTAAGGAGTATCGGAGTACTCCAATACTTATCCTCGCTCATATAAAAAAGGTGGTCCAATTTACATGGCGATGGCCGGTAATTGGATCACCTAATCCGACTCGGAGTACTCCATTTCTTTGCTTTTGAATACTCTATAGACCACCTACATGAGAGTACTCCCAAAATACTCCTATTGGATTACTCTATGGACTATTCAACAGCAAAGCGAGAGAGGGAGTAGGTGGTCCTCAAAAAGAACACATACTCCCTCTCTCGCTTTACTGCAAAGTACTCTATAGAGTAATATTTTGGCAGCATTTTCAAAGTACTCTCACGTAGGTGTTCCATAGACTATTCAGCAGGGTGCTCCGATATGGATTAGGTGATCCAATCACCGGACATGGGCTTATAAATTGGACCACCTTTTTGTATGAATGAGGATAAATGTTGGAGTACTCCCATACTCCAACGTTTTTTACAGGGAAGGGGCTATGACAAGAAATTGAATGCGTTTCGTGACCATTCGGTTGTTGTATTGATACAATTTAATAAATTAAAATCTTCTGTTCACCTGTTCTTGTTCACAGATTGCGGAGATAATATTTTAATTTAGCCCTACATGCTAAGTACACCTAATTGAAGTTTTTCTCATTATTAATAGTACTAAATAGTCTGTTGAATTCTTATTAGAAATGAGTAATCCATTGATTGGTTGGCTCTTGCTATCAATAATGAATATTTTAGTTATTTTCAAAAATCCGCAATCTAGCCAAAAATAAAAAGAAAATTTACTAACGTTTTTAAAAAAGCAAACATTTCAAAAAAATTAAATGAAAAAAAAAATTATTTTAAACCAAATTAAAAGAAAATTTATAAAAAAATCGAAAATAATAATTAGCTAAGAACTATTATTAACTGGTCTCGAACTTATGTATGTATAAAACTTACAAAAATTAAAAAAAAAAATATAAAAAAATTGGAAAGAAATTTTTTTCGAAAATAAAAAATAATTAAAAAAAATGAATTAAAAATTTTTTTTTAAAATTTAACAAAAAAATTTAAAAAAATTTTTTTAAAATTTAACAAAAAAATTTAAAAAAAAATTTTTAAATTTAATAAACTAATTTTAACAATTTTAATAAAAAAAGTTTATAAAGTTAATTAAAAAAATTTTATGAAAATAAAAAAAAAATTTAAATTAAAATTAAAAAAAAAATTTAAAAAGACCTCAAAAAAATTCACAACCTAAAACAACCAAAATATTTAAAAGAAAAGGAAATTAAAAAAAAATTATAAACATCGTAATTGTTTAAGCGACTTAAACAATTTCTTTCGTTTATTTCATTTGCAACCCTTTTTATAATTCTCACCCAGCTAAGGAAATATTCTGAAGATATTGTTTTTGGCTGCCTAACCCAAAAGGGGTTTTCCCAAACGAAAATGAGGAAGCCAATCTCGTGCAATGCCTCAGAGCCAACAGTGCTCGCCCCCAATGAATACATACAAGGTGTAACAGGTGCTCTGCATCCTCCCAGTTCTATATAGAACACATAAATTAAATAAAATAAAATAATAAATTAATATGAAAAGGGCTCCCAGTAAATACATATGTGCTCTGTACGCCCCCTTTTCCACCCCAAAAAATAATATAATATAATATAAATTAATTGAAATTAAAAAAAAACTTCTCGCTCCCTCATAGCTTAGACAGTAATAACTACCAGTTTCAGGCCACCTTTGATTGTTCATGATACATACTATATGCATGATCCAATAATATAGGTCGTGTTAATAGACCAGCTGATTTTTATTTTTTTTTCCTCGAATGTTGATAACCCACCCATTTTTCAGTACGATTTTGACTATAAACTCACAAACTACAAAAACAAAATCCAATTTTATTTGCGTTCACAGCTGGTTGGCAGGAGTCAAAAAACACCTACATAGTCGCAACACAAAAAACAAAACTCGTCCCCTTGGTAGTATGTGCCTTTAGTCTTGGTAGTATGTGCCTTTAGTCTCATGGAGCAAGTAAACGACCCAAAAAGGGGCCGTAAGTACACATTTCATGTTTTGCACCACTTCTCGCCCTTATGTGGACACTAGATCCACCCCATTGTTCCCCCATAGTTCCTTCGATGCTCAGAAAGCCAAATATTTGAATATCTCCAACGATTTCATAAAAAACACGTCCGTGAGACGATGAACTCTACGGAAAACTACACTTCACATATAAATGAAGCCAGCAAAAGCGTCAAAATGACGTTCAAATGGCGACACTTGGCGTAAGAGTCCATGTTTTATCACTCCTTCACTACCCTCGCCCCGAATTGCAACAAACTTTTAGTTAGTGCCGAAGAAATTACGCCACCAAACTCAACACACCACACACATTTTGGTTTTATTTTTATGGAAAATTGTGCTAATAAATTTTACCTTGTCGTTGAGTGTGGATTGACGGATGAGCTGGCGGCAGATCCTGTTGGCAACTCAGCTTGTTGTGACGATAAAAGCACAGCCGTTGATGGTGCGTTGGTTGCAGTTACGTATTGTTGTTGTTGTTGTTGTTGTTGTTGCTGTTGTTGCTGCAGTTGTTGTTGCTCATGATGATGTCTCTCCTGTTGTTGTTGTTGTTGCGTTTGTTGTTGCTGCTGTAATTGTTGCTGTTCGTGATGATGCTGTTGTTGTTGGTGTTGCTGTTGTCCTATCTCAACCGGAGTAAACAATGTATATTCGTTGCTGTTATGTTGCTGTAGTGTCGAAGGTCTAAATTGTTGTTGTATTTGCTCTGCTTGTTGTTCTTGATTTTGTTGCTGTTGTTGTAGATTGGCTGTCTCAATTGGTGGCGACAGATCATCAACCAAAACTACTGTCGGATGGCCATAGTCGTAGTTAAGTGCATTACCATCGTGATTGTTGTTGTTGTGATTGTTGTTATTGTTGTCGTCGTTACCATTACCGCTCACTGGCGTGTAAATAATTGGTATAAAATGTCCATGCAGTGTATTTGTTGGTGTAAATGGTGTTAAATGATGGACTTTTGATTGTTTGGGACGTGTTTGTTGGCGAAACGATAAAGCTGGTGCTAGTTGTTGTTGTTGTTGTTGTTGCTGATGTGACACAAATAATGGTTGTAGCTGTTGTTGTTGTTGATGCTGTTGCTGTTGTTGCTGCTTTAACTGCGGCTGACGATGCGTCTTGTGCCTTTGTGGTTCCAACAATTGCTGCGGCTGAAGATGCTCGTAAGGTAGCTGCTGCAATGCGGGCGGTTTTGTTGGTGGAAAATGTTGTACCGTTTTGTGCTACATAAAACATTAACAACAATAATTAATTAAATTTTACTGCTAATTTAACAATAACTATCTGAGGTTTGTCTGCAACTCTCCCCCTTCCCATACTTACTCGATGCTTTATGATGGGCTCCACAGTGGGGCCGGGTGGTCCAGGTGGCAATAAATGCAATGGCGGCAAATTGCTACCCTTGGTATTAAACAATGATTGGGAGAGTGGCGGTGCCGCTGGTTGTGAATGTTGTGGAATAGCTGGTGGCGGTGGGCCAACAGCAGCAGTGTAGGCCATTTGATGATAAATATCGCCGGCTCTTTGTAGATAGTGTTGTTGTTGTTGTTGTGGTGATGGTGCTGGGCCAAACATCAATTCGGCATTGCTTTGTATGCCTGGCGGCTGTGCGCGTAAATTCATGTACGATTGTGGCGCTTGAAATTGCCCACCATTGGTTGGTGTTAGTGGGCCTTGAACGGAGAGTGGTTTTGAATGTTTGCCATTGATTGGGGATACACCTTTGGGCTGGGGAAAGACATGGAAAAGAAATTAAATGTTTTAAAGTGGTTTGATTTTATTTATTGTTGGTTGTTTTGTTTGTTTATGAGATTATTTAATTGAAATAAATTCTAATTAATTATTATTATTATTTATTTATTGTGACTGACACTATAAAATAATTTTGTTAAAATTGTTGTGCCAGGAAATTCTTGAATAAAAAAAAAATACAAATTTGTAATGTTTGGTCTGATCATGGTGTTTAAGCTTTAGAGAAGGCGAGTTGTTTTTTAAAGTTATTATTATTTTTTTTATTTTATTTTATTATTTGGCTCAGGTGCTATGTGACCGTTTTGCTCAAATTGTATGTATTCAGTTGGCTCAGGTTCTGACGACCATGTTTGCCTAAAATGTTCTTTGGAGAACGAGAGAGTATATATCGACAGCCACACTGCAAAACCCTGTATGTCCAAAACCAAAAAGTTTTCAGGAGGGGGAAAAAACTGTGATAATTATAACGTATGTATATGAATCACGGTTATTTCATTTAACCACTGGAAAGAAACGGGAAGTTGTAACCCGATTTTGACTGAATTTTATTGTGGGAAATATCACGATCTATGGGAAAGGCTCAGAACCTTATTTTTGGAAAAATAGTGACTTACGGGGTTTTGCAGTGTGGCTGTCGATATGTATTATTGGTGGCGAGCACTGTTGGCTCTGAGGCATGGCGCGGGATTGGCTTCCTCATTTCCTGTATGAAAAACCACACTTTGGCTTTCCAAACCATAAACTATATCATCGAAATATTTTATAAGCTTATTGCGAATTACAATAGCATGCAATGCAAAATAAAATAAACGAATGAAATAACCGTAGCTTATGTATGTATGTATGTCGCTTAAACACATGGGTCTGATTATAAAGCTAAGAGTTTTGAAACGGTTCGCCTTGCTGTTGAGAAATTAAAAGAGGGGTCCTTCGAAAACCAAAATTTTTTGCTTAGGGTGTTTTTTCTTTTCTTCTCTGGTTCATTGTTGTTAACGACTTGTTTCAGAACCTCCAACGCCGCGTCTGGCAAGTGGTGGATACATGGGTGTTATGACTGAATGGTTCGAATCGAGTCAGTCCCCTACAAGAGAATCTATAATATCCTTGGTTTTGATTGTTGGGTACCGATGGTACGGACTTTAAAATTATTCTTGATTCGAATCTGTCATCAAAACTTAATATAGACGGCAGAGTGAGATAAAGCATCGGCTAATTTGTATTGTTGTAGGGGGGCCATTGGAAAACGATGAGCACTATCTACAAGGATGGCGCACTGGGGTTCTTTTTTTTCGGAACTCGGAGTCAGAAGTTTTTCGTTACCACTATCAAACCATTTTATCGTCTTTCAAGCTTAGGTCTTCACCCATAAAGATGCGGTGGAAAAGATGCTGCCTAGTCACTGCCAGAAAATGTTATCTTTAATCAGGCAGTCAACCGGAATTTAAAATGCTTAGTGCAACCAAAGTATGACCTAGAAAAGTCCGCGACAGTTGCCATGCGGATCTCTTGACCAGAGCGGGTACTTCTGAAACGGACCTGACTCACTCTCGCTATCTACCGTCTGCAAAGGGTCTTCGGTTGAGCAAAGCAGTCTCTGGACTCACACCGCCTCTTGTCAAGCTTATTTTGGGCAGTTGTTGACGTCAGGCGAACATCGGAATGTTCTCTGAGGCACATCTCTCCATGATGATTGGGATGTTAATAGGTGACTGCCGTATGGAGGGTCATCCCAGGTGGAGGCAACAAATCACTGCATGCTCATCTGTCCAGCTTTTGCTAGATCGCAGCTTTAACCTAAACTAACCTACATATATGGTTTTCAGGGTCTTATTGGGTCGTGATAGGCATACTATATCTCATGAAAGGCATTGAGTTGGTAGACTATCCAGATCCAATGCTAGAAAAACTGAACGCTTTTCTGACTAAAGAAAGACGCCTTAACTTATTAGGCCAAGAACTTTTTATGACAGAAACACACTCGCAAAATCAAAATCCATAAATATCTTGCTACTTACTCCCTGAATTGCATATTGTTGGTTAATCGGAAAATCACGTGGCAAGTAGAAAGCCATATACGGAATTAAACGACGCGTCCTCTCCGAAGCATTCAATTCAGAATCGCCTGCCAGAGTAGAATTATCCGCAGCAAGTGCTGCCGCTTCCTTTTGTGGCGCTTCAGTGGTGTTGGTAGTTTTTGGTTCAGGTGCTACTTGTATGCAGTGTCCAAGTTGAGATTTGGCTGAAATGAAAGTGAAGTAGAAAATTATCAATTGGAAATACGAGCTCATTGATTTCTTTATTTGTATGTGCAACTCATTAACTCAAAAAACTGAGAAATACAAAAATCTGCTTTATATGAGTGGAGCCACGCCCTGTAATAGTCTTTGGAGTTTGCGCTTTTTTTGTTAGCTTTTTAAAGGTTGGCAGCCATAAGCTTGTTATTAAGAAGCCATTTTGCTTATAAAAGCTTACTTTTCGTTAAGCGTTTAGCTTAATGAGCATTTCAGAACGATTTTTACTCTAAAGTACTTGTCTTTTAAATATATTCAAAATGTCTTCATTGCATTTCCGTTTCGTGTTTTTTATGTTTTGGAACAAAAAAGTGAGTAAACAATGAAATATACAAAACAAAAAAAAAAAAATCATGAAATGATAACTGACTTGAACTCTTTTCTCAAAAGCTTCTTTTCCAAAATTGTCAAAATTTCTTTGAAAGGAGATTAAATTTTATATATTTTTTTTAATAAAAATTCTTTGAAATCAATAAAAGTTTGCATAAATAATATTTTGGTCTACGCTTTCGAGTGCAAATTCAAATCATCAGAGTACCATCTTCAGATGCAATTAGACAAAATTTCAACATTATAAAAATCCAACAATTATGTCAAAATTCTCGACAACCTCCAATCGCCAATTGAATACGCGCAGCTCCGACATTGATGCCTTAGCCCAACGTGGCTATAATATCGGACATAAAATTGGCGAAGGTTCATATGCGACCGTTATAACAGCTGGCTATGCCGATGATGCGGGTCATGGTGTACATTTGGCTTGTAAAATTATTGATAAAGCAAAGGCACCTTCGGATTTCGTACACAAATTCTTTCCACGCGAATTAGAAATTCTAACAAAAATTGATCATCCAAATATTATACAAATACATAGCATTCTACAGCGTGGACCGAAAATTTTCATATTTATGCGTTATGCCGAAAATGGTGATCTACTGAGTCACATTAAAAAATCGGGACCCGTTGAAGAATTACAAGCGAAAGCATGGTTTATGCAAATGGCCAAAGCACTCAAATATTTACATTCCCATGATATCGCACATCGTGATTTGAAATGTGAGAATATATTGCTATCGAAACGTCTCAATATTAAATTAGCTGATTTTGGTTTTGCACGCTATTGTTGTGATGAGAGTGGACGTGAAATTAAATCGGAAACCTATTGCGGTTCGGCAGCATATGCGGCACCCGAAGTTGTATGCGGTCGTCCGTATGATCCGAAATTGGCAGACGCTTGGTCACTCGGTGTTATATTATTCATAATGTTGAATGCGAAAATGCCATTCGATGATAGTAATTTAAGTAAATTGTTGGACGATCAACGTAATAAAAAATTTGCATTTCGTCGTAAATTACAAGATCACATATCGGCGCAAGCAAAAGCTACAGTGGCTGTATTACTCGAACCGGAACCGCATGCGCGTTGGAGTCTAAGAGAGATATTGAATTGCAGTTGGTTGCGTGCCGACGAGGAGGAACCGTTAGCTTAGTCTAAAACACTTTTGTTCAATATATAAAACGTCATAAATGCATTTTCATATATGTCGTTCATTATTATTATTTTGAGCACAAACATTAATCTAATTGGTTTTGGTTCTAAAGCTAATGACTTTTTGAATATTTGTATGGGATAAAAAAAAAAACATCTTTTTGAACTTTTTATATTGATTTGCGCATGTAAAATGTTCAGTTATTTGTGAATTCGACCACTAATATCACGATACAGCTGGATATATTTATATAGTCACTTATCTTTAATTTTTGGACATGAAATTATCATTTGTGCATACATATATATATAACGCTATTGTTATTAATATATATGTATGTCGTAATTAATATAGTTTCTTTCGGTTATAAATTACTTTAAACAGCTTTCCGGTGCTTATTTAGCAGCTTTGATTTCAAACAAATGCATTCGAATGTAATCCTTTTATATATATATTTTTTTTCTTTTTAGAATAACTTTTATAAATTGGCCAATTTTTAGTTCAAGTCTGGTCGTAGACCAAGGCCAGTACCGGCTAAATTAAGGCCAATTTGTCTTGTAAAGTTTGGTGATTATGTGCATCTCTAGGATCACACTTGCCATACTGCCTCCTCCCATGAGCAGCTGTAAATTGATGATGTGATTTAGCGCAATAGTAGTTTTATATACACTTCACTCAGTTATACTATATACATATGTCAAAAAATACTTTAAGTTAGTAAAAAAAAATTATTAATTATAATAAATTGTAATTGTACATTCTCAAAAAAGTGCTTGTCCATTTGTCTATGCTCACGAAAAGAAATATGTTTGAGATTTTATTTAAAAGCTATAAAGGTGGAATTTGGGATATTGTACTATAAGAATAAAAACCTGAGCACGTGCTTGAGCATGCTATCATGAGACAGATAGTAGATACCACACGCTAAATTTTAGTTGTCTTATTTTTCAACCAACTCTTGTACGTATTAAAGCCAAATTACAAATTTTCTTAAAACTACAATTATCATACGTACTCTACCAATGACATCAAATGTCTAATTTTATTGTCCAACTGAGTGTAGAATTTGCTCTTAAAACGTCACGAGTAATTGCGGTCGCAAATTGGTGGTAGTACTCCTACGTATTTATAAAATGGAACTTGCTCGAATATTCGCATTCGCTAAATGCAAAACTTGCGCTTTCGTCGAATATGAATACCGAACTAATGGAAATTCGGAGCAAATTATAATACAATAAGAGAATTAAATCAGACTAATGAATGAAGTCACTTTTTGTTTCAAAACGCCATGTTTCATAAGTGGGCTTCAAGTCGTTCTCTAACGTTCCTTTCCACCGCGAATAGCAGATAAACTCAAATGGAAACCAAAAACAATGTGTTTTCCCACTTGTTTCGATATATTATGGCGAAAAATTTTGAAAAATAAATATTATTTACAAATATTAAAAAAATTAAAAAACAATTAACAAAAATTAAAAAAAGAAAATTAAAAAAAAAATTCTAACGATTCAAAAAAAAATCACAAAAAATTAAAAAAAAATATACCAAAAATTTAGAAACTACTACTAAAAATGCTTAACAAAAACTTACAGAGAGCAAAAGAAAATTTACAAAAAGTTAAAAATTAAAATAAAGTTTAAAAAAAAATTTAAAACAAATTTACAATAAATTAAATATAATTTACAAACAATAAAATAAATTAAAAAATATATATCTGTGGTCACAAACCATAATCGCTTAAGTCGAGATATGTCGTTTTGTCAAATTAATTTTTAGTTGCATTTAATATGCACTTAGAAAGTAATAATGCAGTTTTTTGTTATATATTTACCATCGTGCTTATTTTTACAATTGATTTAGAATGACGATTTGACAAATATATACTACTGACTTGAGATTTAAACTGTTTTCTGCAACCTATTTTATGGCATGATTTTTGACTTAGGCTTTTATGACTTGTGACTACAGATATATACATAGATAACAAAAAATTTAAAAATAATTTACAAAAAAAAAAAAAATTAAAAATGCAAAAATACAAAAAAAAAATTTACAAAAGCTTTTAACAAAAATTTTACAGAAAGCAAAAAAATTTACACAAAATTAAAAAAAACTTACATTAAAAAAAATGACCAAAAATTTAAAAAGAATTTATCAAAAATTAAAAAGAAATTATCAAAAAATGTAAACAAATTTACAATAAATAAATAAAAAAAAAATTTTTTTATATAAAATTACAAAAAATAAAAAAATTATAAGCTATTGGAAAAAATTTCAAAAAAAAATTCAGACAAAAATTTACTAAAAAAAAAGAATAAAATTAATTGAAATGAAAAAAGTTCACAAGAATTTAACAAGCAAAGAAAAAAGACATTGCCAACTAAAAAACAGAAACTAATCAATGGTTTACTGATTGCTAATTCTTTTTTAACGTAGATTTCTTGACACATTTTGTAAATTTAATTTCAGTCAAAAGAAGTGATTGTGCAGGACAGCATTTGCTTATTGTTTATTAAAAGTATTTGGCATTCGTAACATCCCTATTCCATTCATATACGTATACATATGTATGTATGTATGTTTGTAAGTTAATGCAATTGTTATTTGGGATTTGCAAGCTCCAGGCACGAGCAAATTGACGGGCAACTGGGGGCGACCGAAAAGAGCGTGTGCTATATATTGCGCTGGTGGTGAAAGGCGATGCCAAATTGTACTCGTACTGCCTGTATATGTATGTATATGAATCAAAGATGACTTGATACGAAACTCTCTCCCGCTCTCTCATTTCGGTCCTCGATTATGCAGTGTTGCCTACTTTTTTATGTGTGCGCTAGTTGGCAATACTACACAATCGAGGACCATCTGACATTAGATACATAAACAATGAGGAGCCAGAAAGCAAAAAACGCACCAAATTTGGGAAAATCAAACAAGTGAACATTTCGATAAACTTAAAATATCGCACGATTGAGAAAAAATACGTAAAGTATGAAATAGTACAATCTAAGAAAATAGCTGCAGAAAATATATGTAGAAAATTATATTTTTTTCACGCATTTGAGTGGTTTACAGGTATAAAAAAAGCTTACAAGATACAAACAATACGCCTTTTCTTTTTGTATTCTTTGCAAATATTTATTTTAATTATAATTATTTTTATTTGAAATCGTGTTATTTCCATTACCATGTTCTATTTCATTACGAAATGTACATCATTCAGGATTTTACCTTATTTTAAGATATCTTTGGAACTTTAACTTTATATTATGAATTATTTATTATTTCATATATTTTATTTTAAATATATCTTGTCTCATTTTATACGTTCCGAGCAAGAAAAATTCAAAAATGAATTCGATAGCACCTTTTTGCACACCTCTTGGTCTGTGGGAATTGCAAAATTCCTAAAATGCTACTCAAAATGCCCATATTTTGTTTTCACCATACTGACATCATTGGAAAATGTTATAAAAAATGACCACTTTTTGAGCGCTCTCAGAGAGCGCGAAGTTTCGTATCTAGTCATCTTTGATATGAATGTATGTGGTGTTGTTGCTACATTTTTATGTGATAACAGCAAATATAATTAGTGGCGTAAACCGCCAATGTTCAAAAACGAAATTAAATAACTATAAAAATGAAAAATAATTAATGTACGAAAAACATTGCGAAACAAAATGTACAACAACACAACAGCACTGCAGTTCGAAAATGTTATATAATGATTTAAATTAGATTAACATTTCTATAAAAGTTTTGTCTATTGTCATCATCAACTGTTGGCATTGTGCGCTTTAAGAAATCGAGAAATTGTATCCGAACTGTGAAATGCAAGAATTTGCTGACTTTGGTTGTTTTATACACCGCCTGTAGATACACCAGATACCATTGTTATGTACTCGTATGTATGTATGTACATATATCGTGCAACACACTTGCCACATGCTCGTTGCGGTGCTGCACGTTATGCGATGTGGTAATATCAACCAACTCAAGTTTGTAACAAATGTCCAATCTATTTCAATAACCAAATGTCCAATATTTAAAACCATTAAAAGGGGGGGAGTGAGTATTAATGGATGACAAAAAGAATAAGGTCCGTTTGGAAATGAAAGTAAAATGAATTTGAGTGACGATACATTCGTGAGTATGTTGATAATTTTAAAAATCTCCATACCAATTTTCAGATCCCTACTCTGGGGCTTTTTAGATATAAGTTAGGTTTTTTTTTTAATTTTAAAAATAGCTCGAAAATATATCTGAACAATTGAACAATTTTTTTTAAAGTTCAAATCTTAAAAAAAAATTGGTCGATTTCGATTCTGCGGGCCTGCTTTCCACCTTGTTCGTAAATCAACAGGAAACTTTCTTTAGAAACCCTTTATATCAAATATTTCTCGAGTCATCCTTTAACTTCAGAAAAACTTAGAGAATCTACAACATAACAATGGTTGTCCTCAAAAAGTTTCTACAGGGTAGCCAATGTATCTACAAAAAGTCATTGCAGATTCTTATCTTAAAGTTGAACAAAGAAAAGTGACCATTCACTTGCTGCGTTTTAGTAGTCAGATCGTAGAGCTCATAGCCGCATGCCTATAGCCTACTACAAACATTGTCTATTGCACAGCGAGGAGTTGATTCAAGCTTGCCATCGATACTAGCTAGAGTGCGCCTATTCACATGCATATCCACAGGGTGAGTCCGAAGTTTGGAAAGTATCATAACTGAGTCGAGTTTGAATACTTTTTTTTGATGCTAAATAGAGTTTATGATTGCTTCTACTTAGATTTGTTGATCTGATACCTTTCTGCTTTCTTTATGAAAAATCTCGATGGTGGAGGTCTAAAGCTATGTTTTGCATTTGAAAAATGTGTACAAAATTGAATTTTGGAAACATGACATTCTTTCACAATTTAACTTCGAAGAATCTTTCAAGAATTTTCATCATCTTATTTCTTGATTAAAAACCGCAGCTTCCACTGTTCGTTTAAGGTAGCAAACATTCGTAAACACTGACACACCCTGTTTCGTTTCTTATAAAGCTACCTAAGCTGTAATGGTGCACAAAGCGCACGTGAATCAAAAATTGGGGCACAAACATGCAAACTACATATATGATGGTATGTTGGTGTGCTAGGCAATGCTCAGTTCCTTGCGAATCTGACAGCTGCTTTTAGTCTAAAATTTAATGTTCAATGCATCTCTGGTGCGCAGTTAAAACGAACGTTCAAATGTTGCTGTGTCAAAATGTGCCGATATTCATATGTATATGTTTGTCGATTGCTTGGTGGCAAAACACGCTGCTTTTTTAGTAGAACAATGGTGTAGTCGGAAATGTTTAACAAACGTGAGTAACGAAAGTTCAACAAATTGATCAAATATGATGCAATAAGCTTGGTTTGAATTCACGGCCACGGCTATCGATAATTTTCTACCACTAAGTCCCATCCTCTTCATATTTTATCGTCTAAAAAACAAAAAGGGCGGAAAATTAGTACTGGACGGCAAGTTTATCGTTTGGATTAATCGATAACAATTATTCTCTAATAAAGTAAATAATTTATTAATCGAACAAGCCTAGGTTCAAGTTGAAGATTCCAAAATAAAGAATTGAATAATCGAACATACCTTTTTGATTTAATTTTCTGAATATTTTTATTTTAATCGAAAAATTAATCGGTAATAAATCAAGCAATTGCTTAATCGAACATCCCTAGATTCATGTTGAAGCTAGTGATTAATCACACATCCCTAGATTCAAGTTGATGTTAATAAAATGAAGAATTGATTAATCTAACATTAATACTTTAATACATTTTTTCCTATAATTTTTTTTTAATCTGAAAATTTATCGTTTTGATTAATCGATAGTAATTAGTCTCTAATAAATCGAGCAAATGTTTAAACATCCCTAGATCCAAGTTAAAGTGAATAAAGTGAACAATTGATTAATCGCACATCCCTAGATTCAAGTTGGAGTTGATAAAATGAAGAATTTATTAATCTGACATCACTAGTTTGATTAATTTTCTGAATATTTTTGAATTGTTTAATCGCACATCCCTAGATTCAAGTTGAAGTTAATAAAATTAATAACTGATGAATCGCACATCCCTAGATTTAAGTTGAAGTGAATAAAGTGAACAATTGATTAATCGAACTTAACTAGTTTAATTAATTTTCTAAATATTTTCATTTTCATTGAAAAATTAATCGTTCTGATTAATCGATAATAATTAGTCTAATAAATCGAACAATTGTTTAATCGCACATCCCTTGATTCGAGTTATTCCTTTTTGAGTTGTTTTTATTATATTAAATTCAAACTAAAATAGAATTTCTATCCACTATGACTATTTTCCTCCACTGAATTTTCCGAACTTTTGTTGGATCTCTCATAAAAATTTTTTTTTTCCTTTTTTAGTTGACGTTAATACTATTTTACGATTATATCGAAAAGTTGACTTCTTCAACAACTGCTCCACATGCTAATTTTTACGATCAAACTTTTTGTTATTTGCATATTTCAATTAATGTCTCATACAACATTTGCTGCAAGCGTATTCCGTGCACGTAGCAACAATTTCGGGCGTAAAATGAGATGCGTTGGGGAGCTTATAACTTTGCAATGTGTGGATTTACCCAAGTGGCGCGCTGTGCTGCTTAATTAGTAGCACTTATTGAAATACATACATACATACCGTATTACGCACATAAATCACTTTATTTAATACGCTCAAATTGTATTGGCAAATTGCATCATCCTCAATTCATCCCGTCGTTGGTTGGCTTTGGGCAGCAGATGTGCTTGCATCAAACAAGTTTTCAATGCAATTCGATTTGCACTAGTATCGCTTCGCACTTGCACAGCTGCATTTGTTGTCATGGCGCTTAGTGTAACAGCACGCTACGTCGTCAAGCGTTGCGTAAATGTTTTGGACGCTCTGACAACTAGCCGCTTTTGCGTTTATTCATTGTATTTTGCTTTTATGAATTTTTGTTTTTTTATAATTTTTTTTTTTGTTTCTTATGCTTTTTATTATTGAAATTCTTTATTTCTTTCAATTGCTTTCATTTACTGTTATTTTATGATTTCTGCCGCAATGCATGCATGCCCCCCTCACGCTTTGTTGTGGCTTCACTTACCGACGACAGCTCAGTGATTGTAACCGTTGGTGTTGAATTGCTTTGTTTGCGTAAGTTTGATGATTGTTTTATGGCGGCATTGTGAATATTTATACCTACTCATTTCTGTTAATCTGTAAGTTTATTGTATGGTGTCAAAGCTGCATAATTTGCACCGAACCGAATCCTAATTTTAATAGATATTTATTAGATTGAGATCGCATTTAAAAATCGTTGCTACCAATCTATGGTTGGCTCGCACCTGCTCTCGTGAGAGCAATCTTCGACTTGTTCGAATAACAATCTCAGAAAACAAGAAAACTGCGTAGGGACAGAAAATGCAAAAAATCGAGTATGAGGAGCTGAGTTTCAACACCGGGACGAAAATCAGAATGGGCTATCAATGAGATGGAGCTTTTGTTTCTACTTTTTTAATTTTTTTTTGTTATTTAAAAAAAAAAGTTGGATTTTCTTTTAAATTTTTTTGTTTCTATATTTTCTTTTAAATTTTTCAATTTTCTTATTTCCTTTTATATTTTTTAATTTTTTTTTATTTTCTTTAAAATTTTTGTTTAGTTTTTTTTTTGTTTAAATTTTTCTTATATACATATATGTGTGTATGTATGTTGTTGGTTTTTACGGTCTGTGCATTTTATCTTGCATTTTTTCTCTAATTATCAATTTTCCCTCAAAAACTAAAAATAAAAATTGACTAAAAATATTTACCAACTGGTCTATATAATATTTAGCAAGCTCATAAAACTTACAAAAACACTTATTTAAAAAAAAATTTTATATTTATTTTTTGAATATTTTTATATGTATGACTTTCCAATTTTTTTATTTTTTTTAATTGGAAATATTTTTTATATTTTTTTTAAAACTCTTTTTTTATTTAATTTTTAAATATTTTTTTATATTTATTTTTTCTCAATATTCGTAGTCACTTTGAAAATTCAAAAAAAAAATATAAAATCGTAAGTTATCGAAAATACAAAAACAAATTCTGGTCATTCTTCAAAAGTTCTTCACCAAGAGTGACCCCATGAAAGCGCTTTTCAAACGTTTATCGAAATTTTAGTGCAATTTTGTTTTCGGGGCCAATGTCGATTATGATCTTTATTATGTTATTAGTTTTGTCTTTGAGAGACAATTTGTTAATGAAAGTTCATTAAAATAAGTATGATATGGCCTAATATTGCTGGGGAAACAATTTTTTTTTTCCGAAACTGTCATGCACTTTCATATAGAATTTTGGGTTCCCGTATACGCTCGTATGTTGGCAAATACTTAAAAATCATCACGTAAAATAACAAAGCTAATTTCTAATACTCTCACAAATGACAACAGTAAATATTTGTGGCATAAATTTGCATCAATTTCCGTGACTGTGGGAGAAAAAGGAAAGCTCTCGCCTGCAAACGATCGGAACTGTGGATGATGGCGTAAATTTTGACGAATGTTTTGTTGGTAAATTTTGTTCGTTTTTTTTTTGCACACAACGCACAGCTCGTAAATCTGCATATGAAACTCATCCATCGGCAAGAATAAATAGCATAAATAAACCCTGATTTTCCCACAATTTCAAACTACAATATATGTATGTACGAGTATGTATTTTATGTGCGCAGCTATTTGCGATTAATTATCATAGCATTAATACCGCACAAACATACTTGGATGATATGTATCAACTGGTCCAACTCTAGGTATGTATGTTTGTAGCTAAGTAGCATATCACGGCCATGTCATCCATTCATCATCATAATCAGCATC
Organism: Sphenella marginata; assembly: GCA_951509765.1. NCBI lineage: Eukaryota > Metazoa > Arthropoda > Insecta > Diptera > Tephritidae > Sphenella > Sphenella marginata. The sequence goes on along the minus strand of OX608079.1, from coordinate 117,942,859 downwards.
CATTGTCATCGACAAAATCAAATTTGAAATTATACAAAATGCATTTTATTTGCGGAAAGGCAAACACCTGCCAGAAAATCTAAGCCATCCAATCAATTGAAGTGTGAAAATAGTTCCAAAATGAGATTGAATCAAAAACAAAAAAAAAATCACTGTAATCGCCTTTTCACGGTGTTTTGCAAACGTTTAGCCCCCAAAAATGGTATTTTCACTAATTCAATTGCGAATGCAAATATGCGAAAATCGTCGATTTATTATGTGTAAATACTCGTCAAAAGCGCTGTGAAACCGTTGTCTGCAAATTTGGTCAGTTTAATTGGAATTTATGCATGCGCTGTCAACGTTTTAGGATCTATTTGAAATGTTAAAAATATTTTAAGCGATGCAAATTATGATTGCATATTGGAAAATTATTATTACAAGCCAAGCATGCGAGAAAATTTTTTGTAAAATTCATTAGACTGGATTTGAGCGTCATTTGTGCGGTAAACTGCCAATAAAAGGTTAAATGATGGAGCAAATGCTCACACTAATGGTGTTTCTAATTGAGTACTTAAATATATGAGAAAAATTCAATTTATCCCTAGTGATGTCGACTTTTTCGATTTTCGAGATCGAATTTTTAATCTCGGGATTACTTCCGTAGTCAAAACCAAAATTGAGTAGCACCAAAAGGACTAACGTCACTAACATTCGGAGACTCAACAAATAAATCCAGAAGAATTAGATAGCGTGTGCCACTGTTGTTGTTGTTGTTTTAGCAACAAAATCACTCCCCGAAGGTTTTGGGGAGTGTTGTCGAAATAACAGTCCTTGGCCGGATATGAATCCGGTACGCTCCGGTACTCCCTTGCGGTACTGCCCGACTGTCGTGGGAGCGATTTGGTATGACCAGTGCAACCTTCTAGGTCATGTCATCCCTCCTTCCGAAAGGAAAGAGAAGATGGGTAATGAGAGGTGGGAGGCATCATATCCGTAGATCAACCATCGAGTTGCACATCATTACCTTTGTGCATATTGGTCGCCTCTTACGACCGGTATGCCTACCGCGGGCATATTCTAAGCCCCAACCCGCAGGGGCAAACTGTGCCACTAGTTGGTGTTTGTTTAATTTCTATATTTCGAGGTTTAACCCCCCCACCCGAGGAAGTTTTTATAGTGCTGACGACTGCACTATTATGGCTTCGGGAAAAGACCCCTCCATGGGCCAACTCTGTAGAAGGGTCAATAACGATCACCACGACGTTTCCACTTTGTTGCCGAGCGAAGTCTCACAGGTATGAAGACCAACGGAAATAACGCCAATTGACTTTATTTCGCTTCCCATATGTCGTTCTCTTTTCAGAAGAGAAATAGAGCCCACAAATATTTGAAAAATATTTATTGAAGTTATTTCACAATTTAAAAGGAAATAGCGTCAACATTGCATTTTTAATTCCAAATTTTAATTTTATAATACGATATGAATTTAAATATTCAAAGGTATGATTTCCAAAACTATTTTTTATTTAGAAAAATTTCCCTATAGCTTTTTTTTTTAAATAATTTCCCCTACGGCTTTTTTTAAATAATTTGGAATGTTGTCACATCAGGTATTTTAAATTAATATAATAAACTCGAAAATCATACCTTGAAATAATTTAAATCCATAAAATATTTGATATTGAAATGTTGAATTGGAAAATAAGTTTTGTGGACTTTATTTCGCAATGGACGTTATTTCCTTTAGCGATGCGAAATAAAGTCAGTTGACGTTATTTCCGTTGACCTTGTTACCTATCACTATTTTATTTTTACAAACTGATTATCAAAAAAGGAACGAACGATTCTTCAGTAAAGATTGACCGTGTACCACGTGCCTAAGGGCGCATTATTCAAAAATATATGAAAAATATTATTTTTTTATTCCGGAAGAAAATCTATTTCTGGCTTTCGATGACTCACAATTATCATAGCTCCATTTTAACTTTAATTTATAATAGCAAAGTGATAACAAAGGTGTGGCAACACTCACCAGTCGTTTGCCAGTCTGTTAAACTAAGGTTAATATTAATTGCAGATTAACTAGCACTGGAAACTGGTTATTATTAATTTTGTATGGTTGTTAAATAACAAAAATTGTCAGTCCATATTGCAACTATATAATTTAAAATAATAAATACAATTCTCATGATACCAATAATTAGCAATTGCAATAATTACATTCCATTGCAAGAAAAGACTTTATGCAACACCAACACTGCTACTACGAAACATTAGATCCGTCAAGTTATTTGCTTTTGTTCATTTACACCTTAGCTCCACCACAAAAATGCACGACCTTACTGCATATTTCTCCACACAATGCCACACAATGGCATCATTTAGTTGACATTCATTCGTGTGACATTATGAAATTGAAATAATTGTAAACGCATTTCAATGTCATTAGCATGGAAAATATTTGAAAACAAGAAAAAAAAGTGGGTTAAGCTTATTTTAATAGAAGAAATTATAGGGCTTGTGCAATATTATTAAGATCTGTTAAGAGTTTTTTTTATTTAACAAGGGAGTAATTTAATGTATAAAGTATGCAATATTGGGCCGCTCAGCTGTAAAACACTTGTGGAATATGGAAATGCATTCATATCACCAATTCGAATAAATTATTATTAAAATTAAAAAAAAAGTAAAGATACCAAAATATAGTAAAAATAAAATAAAAAATGAAAAATTAGAAAAGTTAACCTAAAAAACTCCAAATAAAAAAAATAAAAGAACTTAAACAAAAAATAAAAATTAAAAAAAATCTCAAAATAAAAAATCTAATAAAAAAATCTCAAAATAAAAAATTAACAAAACTCAAAAAAACTCAAACTAAAAAAAAATAAAAAGAACTCAAAATAAAAAAATACACGAAACTCAAAACAAAAAAAATTAAAGAAGACTCAAAAAAAAAAATAAAAAAAAAACTTGAAATAAAAAATAAATAAATAAAAAAACTCAATTTAAATAGAACCTAAAAGATATAGATTAACAAAATTTAAGTAAAAATGAAATTACAAAAAAAGTAAAGATTCAGATAAAAATAATGGATAATAAAATTAGTAAAACTAAAAATATTTTAAAAAATTAAAAATTAGAAAAGTAAAACACTTGAAATAAAGAAAAATAAAAAATTTCAAAAAAAAAAGAAAAAATTAAAAAAACTTTTTATTTATTCAAAAAAAATTTAAATAAACAAATGAAAAAAAAAATTCGGAATAAAAAAATTTAAAACAACTCAAAGTAAAGAAATTAAAAAGAAACTCAAAATAAATAAAAAATAAAAAGAATCGATATACATAAATAGAACATAAAAAATACAAGCTAAAAAACATTTAATATAAAATAACAAAGAGTAAAATAAAAAAATATTTTTTTTTGGAATTAACTATAAAAAAGTTTTTAAATTGATGTTGTTAATTTCTGTATAGTTTTTTTTGTTAGTTTCCAACGCGGTGGAAATTTGATTTCCGATGTCGTGAAACAATTGAAATACATAAAGAGGATAGGATGAAAAAATGGATTGTGTGATGAATTAAAAAACTTTTATAAAAACAAAAAAATTAGAGAAGCCTACAATCCGTTCAATGAAGAGTTGAACTAGTTTTGTTAAGTATGCTCCAACTAATCTTAAAATCGAATTTATTTCGACGATTTGTTGAGAACGTGTAGCTCAATCACCAAAATTGTTTTTGTTTAACGTCAGTGATGATTGATTGAATCTCTTATGCGTATATCAAAAGATTTATAGTTAATTTAAGAATACGAATTTGGTAATTACAGCTTTAATTATAACATACGAGTACACAGAAAAGTACAGATGTGCTTCCAATGTTGCGATACTCGATAGTTAATTAAAATTGTGTGCAAAAAAAAGGCAATTTATTGATTACCCGCGCCACCATTTTTATGCCTAGTTAACAGATCACATTTTGAAGTTTTTTTTTATCTCGATTCGTATATGCAACTGAGTATAAAAAGTCTTCCAGCTAAACGCAATTATTAACTCTTATACTCCAGTTTAGGTATAGCGTCTCCAGTGAGCGGAATATTAAATTCGTAGGTGAATGGCATATTGAGTGGAGGCGTTTAAAGACGTACATATGCCCTCGAGGAGACTGTAATTTGTAACATATTTATGGAAAACGGGAAGTTAAAAACTATTGGAGAGGTATTTTTCAATAATCAATATTTTAAAGTGAATCAAAACAAGAAATTATGCCTTAAGAAATTTTTCGTTAAATATTTCGTTTTGCACATTTTGCTTAGTTAGAGTATTCAAACAAGTTGCCATTAGAGCTATCGATTATATAATTTTTTGAACTATGCTCATTTTCTGAAGCTTAGCTTTAGATATCTCACTTTTGACGTTTTTGCGATTGGTCGATATGTATGCACGGGCATATGTATGTATGTACTTGTCTATTTGGGAGTGTTAATTTTAGCAAAATTACTATAAATCTTGAATGCTTAAGGCCAACCCAGTTCATTATGTTATGTGCATCAGGAAAACGTGTATTATTATATTTCATACATTCATATCTTCGAGGTCATCTAATTTCTATCATTTTGCAAGTGCCGCAAGCTCTTCCTCAATCAATCGGTAGCGCACAATTTCAATGCAATCAATTGTTTGCCACACTTTATTTCCTACCATTTTTGGCTTGTTTTTCTTTCAATCTTTCAAGTTTTGTGTGAAATCATAAATTGATTACCATATGCTCGAGGTAAACAAAAAGTGGTCCACATACGTAAATTGTTTCATAACTATAGCACACTTGTAAATTACATGTTTTATGAATCGTTCCACTAAAAAAATTTAAATGGAAGAATATTTTTTTTTTTCTTTTACAAAAACTAGTTTTTACTTAAATTTTTTCGTTACAGTGTTAATCATTTATAAATTTCAATATTCTATATATCTACACTCTGTTCATATTTTTAAAATATCTGAATGAGTTTTGAAAAAGGGAAAAAAAGTTTCCGAATCCATCAAATCTTAGTTAACAACGTAGAAACCTTTAGTGTTTTGAAAATTTCCATTTATTTGTAGATGGAATAAATCGGGTTATAAAAATTTAATTTTTTAATTTTTTTAATAATTTTTTTTTAATAATTTCTGTTCTACAATTATTTATAATTTTCTTGGTATGATTTTTTTTTTTTTTTGTGGCAATTGTTTGGTTGTGATGCATTTTTGTATCTTATTTAATTTTAATAAAATCAAATGTTAATCTTAAGCGCGTAAAAAATGTCGCTGATTTTAGGAATTTTTTTTTTAAGGTAATAAATCAACAAAAAATTTAATGGACTTAAGGTTAACATTTTAATCTAGACTTCAACTCCAAAAGATTTTAAAAAGTAAGAAAAAAAATTACATTTCGAATAAAAATTTGGGTAGTTTTCACGAGCTTTGTTAAATCTTTAAATATAATTTACTATTTTTGTAAAAATATTGATTTTCGAACAATATTAAATATTTGATTAAAACATGCACGTTCTCATGTGCTATAGTTATGAAAGGCACTGTAGGTAGTAGTAATGCTGCCTTATTTCCGTTTACTGCTAATCAAACAATAACTTCTTCACGCGCTTAACTCAATTACAATTTTTTTTTCCTGGTTTAAAAGTGAAGACAAATCACAGCTATGAAACTGATAAATTAGATTTCCTACATTATATACTTGAAATCATATGCATTGTGGTTATTTTTATAATCCACCTTTTGTTAGAAATTTCCACGTTTGATACCTTTTATCTCATCATTTTTCCTACTCGGCTTTGTTTCTTGCTCCAATTTATATATTTTTGCCTTTTCAATTTATACAAATATTTGTAAGCTTTATTACATTTTACATAAATCAGCTGGACACCACCGAGCCATGGTAAACAGTACAGTCTATGGCTATTGTGTTGTATTTTATTATATCGTTAGTGGTACGTGGGCCCGTATGTGGTCGTGCCTGAGCTGTGATTCGGGCTGGTGTTTGGACATCTATACCTAGCTTCATATTTATTTCGTGGTAACAATATCTAATATTACATAAATACAGATTATGACACACTGTTGTCAGCTTAGCTTTCATTGTAGGTTTATAATGCTTTGATTATACGTAAGTAGATCGTTTGTATGTAAACTATAAGATTGCAGCTGGTCAGCCAGTATTAACTTGCTTAAGAAGCTGTAGAAAAAGGGACGTGATTTGGTTAAATGGGTCAGTTGGTTTATATGCCGTAATGAGTGAAAGTAATTTCCTTATTATAAGGTTTCAATGTAACGTCTTGTTATATCATACACACAAAGAGTAATAATAATATTTGTTTATCTAAATGAGACACCTTATTGCTTAGGCATTTGAATTATTGAAAAACTAAATATCTGGTTGTTGTTGTAACAGTGTTGCGCCATGATTGTATAGCTTTTCCAAATATAAAATAATAAAAAAAAAGTTCATAAAAGTTGACAATGTTTGGTATGGTTCAGTCCCCATATCAAACATCTCTTTATGCCTTTATACCAGCGTGTTGTCCTAAATTAAAAAAAGCAGCACTCGCTCACTCTTCTGTGCTTAGTCGAAGAAAATCTAAATGCTACCCAACAAACATCGAGAAATTCTTTGAAATTGATATTCAACATCATTGGTATTCTATCAAATTTCTTAAAAAATTAGTGTAGAGATTCAAAGAAATATTCGAATTATTCAAGGCGTTTCAAACTAAATATCCATCATATGTTTTAACTTTTGTTAATTTTTTATATTTTTTACAATGTTTTATACATATTTTTTGTTTTAATTTTCTTTTGAACGATTTTTTTTTTTTATTCTTTAAGTTTTTTTATTTTTTGAAGGTTTTTATTTATTTTTTTTAAGTTCCATTTTATGTTTTTTAATTTTTAAATACATTTTTTTTTAAATTTTTTTTACGTTTTAATATTTTTATTTTTTTTTTTGGTTTTATATTTTTTAAACTTTTTTTATATACATATATATTTTTTTATTTAATTTGATATATACTTAATTTTTATTTTTTTTTATATTTATATTTTTTTATATCTGTCTAATTTTGGTACATATCGCACCCTAAATCAAAAAGAGTCACAACTCAAAATTTTTTTAGGTCGCTTTCTTGGCATAGATTGCCTAATAAAAAGTAGTGCAGCCAATACATACAATATTTTTCTTTTTGACTATTATCGTTACTCTTTAGAGAGCACAGTGATTGTCAAGTTTTTAAAAATCAAATCACTTTTGTGCGATCCAGAAGCAATTAACTGAAAGTTACTCGGATTTTGAGTTGTGACTCTTTTTGATTTAGTGTGCGATATGTTCTTTAATTTTATATTATGATATATTTTTTGAAAAAATTTGTTTGTCCCATTTTTGAACTTTTTTCTTTTTATTTTTGTTATTTTAAACAAAAAAAAAAATCTTACACACATTTTTTTTCTTGATTATTTTTCAAGATCGATGACAGAGAATCGGCGAGTAAATGTTTATTGGGTATAAAATATTTATTTATTTACTTAGTCGTGATTACATTCTAAACACAAAAATCTAAAACGCTGACCTTTTCAAGTTGGCCCCACACATGAAATCGAGTGCCTAGGTTCAAAGATTTAAACATTTTTTTATTTATTTTGCATATCACGAACCCTTCTGACTTGTCACTCCATATTTGCTGACCTTTTTTTCAGTGAACGACGCGCAATATGGGCGTTAGTCACGCGCTCCTAGAGAATGCAGTGAACGTTACACAATGCCGCTCCAGTCACATGGGCCAAACAAAGCTTTTTCGTTTTTTTGTTTTTATTTTAGTAAAACTTAGGAGCAGTACATATTAAATAACGAATATATTTTATTAAAGTAGCTTAAGTTAATAGTTGTGCGAATTTAGTTTAAAAGATTTATGATAGTTTGTTGGATGTGGTTACGTTAGTAACAAAGTCATTTAAAGTCATGAATATGTAATTCTACCATGCATATGTTTGTATATACATATATTTAATTTTTTTTTAATTCTTTTTACCATTGACCGCGAATTTATTTAACTCTTATTCCTAAGTATGCTACTTAGCCTTGTCAACCTACAAACATACATACACAACTCTTTCCCACAGTAGATTAACCATTGAAAAATTGATATTTCGCTGTCAACTACTACTCAGTTAATTTGTTAAATTAGTTTAAATGTACACATTCAAAATCGTTTGTAATTTAAAATCCGTAAAAGTCAAAAAAGTCACGGGCTTGTCAATAAACAAATTAAAATGCGATAATTTTCACGCAACCCGTTATTTGTTTCGTTTAATTAAAAACTCCACAAATGGTTCCAAAAAGTGTAAAAAATGAACTTTTCATCCAATTTAAATTTTGCGACAGTGAAAAAATGACCAAGTTTAAATGACTAAAAATATCCAACAGCCATTGCTTAGTCTACACATTCTGCGCATGCTCGCACGCCTTTTACGTCGAGTTGGTAGCTTTTGGCTATTTGTGGGCTTGGCTTGCGCGCTTTATTGGTAACAGTTTACAATTGTGCGCGCCATGTCTTGTACCATTTGATTGCTATCGATCAACGACTGACTGTCATCTGACGAACGTCAAAAATTACCAAAAACCACTGTTGTTAACTAAATTTAGTGTAAATATGCGCAGATAAAAAAATATAAAAAAAGTCGGGGGCTTGAACTAAATGTCAATTTGGTTGAATTTTGAGTTTTTGCTAACGGTATTTTCTTGTCGTTTTTGTTCTTATTTTTGATTTTTTCCGCACTTTTTTTTTTAAATTTTGTCATTGTTTTTTGCCACTTTATGTTTGTTGCTAACATTTAAAAAATTTCAACATTTCAGTTGTTGCACTTTAGAATGCCTACTTTTGGTTGTTATGGCAAAAGTTAAGACATTTGCGTGGGCTCAAAAGGTGGCTAGAAGTGTTTGAATAATGAGAAGGGTAAGGTGTGCATGTAATGAACTCTTCCAGTATACGATAGTTCAAGCTTGGTGATGTTGGCTCTAGCTTATCTCAGTTGTAAGATCGATTGCGCTTAGTATGCGTATATAGAAATTCTTGGTTGACTGATTCCTGATATGTAACGCCCTAAAAAATGAACGAAAACCTAACAAAAAAAAAAAAATAAACAAATCAAATCAAATAAAATGAAACAAATTGAGATGGGTCAAAAAAAATAAATGAAGTAAAAAATTATTAAAAAAAAATTATTAAAAAAAATTAAATTAAAAAAAGTTTTATGACTACTCTGCATTACACAATTTTTCTACTCAAGACATTTTTCTCCAATTCTCAGCTCGTCGCAACGCTCTTTCAACTTATTTAACTAATGGCTTGTCATTCGTGTTGATTTAATTGTACAATCTACATTTTTGTCAGGCTACATTTGTTAATTCGTTCATTTCCGTTTTTTTTTTCGTGTTTTTACAAACTTAAGTGCTAATTTTCGTGAGATACAACAACAGTAGGTGCAACAAATTTCATGTTGGTTAATCCATTGTCTAATTATGAGTGTTTGCGGTTTTGTTTATATTTCAATTATTTGCGGTAAATCACTTATTCAAAGCCATTCATTCTTTATTGCTGAAATAAAAACAAACGAATTAAGTGTTTGTACAGAGACACACCTTGATCTTTAACTTCTTTTTTTTTGTGGTCTTTTGTGAATGCCGCTCAGCTTGTTAATGAGCCGCGATTTGCAGAGTTGAAATCCAATTCTTAGTCCAAATAAATTTTCTATGTATCGACTTGTAATGATTAATTGCTCTAAATAGGAATGTTTTGCTGTTCAATTAATATTTTTATGAAGTACAAGAGTTTTGAAGTGATATGACATATCAATACTCTTTTCATTAAATACCAATATTTTTTACTCATTTTTTTTTCTAAATATTTTTTTAGCTATAAAAACATATTTTTTTATATTTTCTAAATATTTTTCTTTTATTTTTTCTAAATATTTTTATTTTATTTTTTCTAAATATTTTTTTTTTAATTTTTCTAAATATTTATTTTTTTAATTTTTCTAAATATTTTTATTTTTATTTTTTCTAAATATTTTTTTTATTTCTTTCTAAACATATATTTTTTATTTTTTTCTAAATATATATTTTTTATTTTTTTCTAAATCTTTTTTTTTTGTTTTAATTATTTTTAAATATTATTTTTTTTTTGTTTGCTATTTTTTTTTTTATTTTTTTCTAAATTTTTTTTTCTAAATACATATTTATTTAAATTTTTTTTAATTTTGCAGTTAATCAATCAACCCGGTTATTTTTACGATTTGTGATCATTACTTAGCATGTTAATGACAAACAAACAGTCTATCCAAAAACAGCAATTTTGTGTATCTGCAATTCGCTTTAACATTGTGTAAAATTAATACAGGTTATAATTGATTTAACATTCAATTAAGTTACGATAAAATCTGTTATTAGATTAGGGGTTGAAAGCGCAGTCCAAATGATACTTAAATGAACTTGTAAGCGAAGTAAATCATAAAGAACTGCAAAGGCTAATGTCAGGAATTATAAACTAAGCTGCACCTTACAGTTGCAAGAACACGAACTAGAATTATTTGTATTTTTCGATAATTTGACATGTTCTTGAAGTTAGCAAATAATTATTTCCTGTACGACTTTTTGTGACGCCCAAATACATTAAAGAGTACCAAATAAAGTAAATCAAAACAAAAATGAAATCACAAACAAAAAAAATTCTCAAAAACAAAGCATTTACCGGTGATTGCTGCTTTACGGCAAACCGGTCTTGATTTATACCACAATTATGGACAATATGTAGAGCTACAAAATAGACAAACGGAATTGTCAGCAACATTTGTCTTCTAAAGACGGCAACACAATAACGACGAACGACGAACAACGAAGTTTGCGGATGCGGATTTAGAATGCTCAGAAAAGTGTATCATGCCACTGTTAGAGCGATTCGGTTCGATAGTTTTATTATCATAATCTTCGCTAAAACGTACGGTAGAATACAATTCAAGCCGATCTAAAATGATATATGTATTCTCGGACGACTTGGATATAGCGATCTTTTCAAAGTGAAATGCTAATTGAGAATATCAATAAGTCATCACAAAACGACCCACCAGCGAAATTCGTCGTTTACTTTTATTGTGTTACTGGCTTAACGTACAACATCCACCATTTGAGCAAACCTCAACATGGCTTGAGAACTGTACGATTCTTATAAAGCGGAAAACTCGACTGCAAATAAATCGAAAAAAAAAAAATCCCAACAAATCATGCGCGTTACCGGATAGTCTGTTACATATTGCTTCACAACTATAGCAGCCTTTTGTATTTCTATATTTATTGACGATGTTTTAGCAAAGTTGACTTTTCGTTGTAGATACGTTGATTCGCATATTAGTAACCTCAAACGGCCTTGGATGTCATTTGATTGTTTTTGTTTTTCACTGAACTCCCTCCAATGTAACAATCCATGAATGTTTTCAAATCGTATAGCACAAAAAAATCTTTGTATTTATTTATGTATGAGTATTTCCAGTGCACGAATGCGAGTCATGCGCGCAGGCGCTTTATTATTTGTGCTCTACAAGTACAATAGTTATTTGTTGCTCTTATTATTTAATGTTTTGTCGTTTTTACAGCCTTCGTTCGATCTACTAAATTGTAAAATGTACTAACCGCATTGTATTTGTAATAGTTATTTTTTGTTTTCTTCTTTTTTTCTTCTAGTGCTGCTGTCATTTGTTTAGTAATTTTCTTTTATGTTTTTGCGCGTTGAATTTTGCTTTCGCAATTTTTTTTTTTTTGTAATCTTGAGTTGATCTTAAAGTAATTTGCATTCAGCATTTTTGTATTGCCTGCAATTGTAAACCGAAATAGTTTCAAGTAGGGGCAGCATCCAGCATTAGTCACACTGTTTATGTTTTGGATGTTCTTATCATCTTTTTGGGTTCTCACAGAGGGATGATGTACTTCTATTTTGAATTACAATATAGAGTTTTGATAATGGGGGAAAACAGGGAAATGGGTTTTAAACATCTTTAACTACAATTATAAGAGAAGTCCATGAATTTTGTTAAATAATATTTATGAAATTTAACAATATATCTTTTTTGTCTTTCAGGTAAGTCATCAAATTGCTATTATTCGTATTGAATTGGATGGATGAATTGTTCATAGTACCTTAAACAGTACTGCTATGGGTAAAGAAGAAAGGTAATATGGTTTTTTTTTATGTAACCTGGGGTACTGCAAAAATTTTCAATATAGAGATAATAGTGAACTTCTGCTCAGCTAAATAGAAAGAATTTATAAAACAACAAAAATAAACTGATCCGCTGAAAAATCAAGCAACATGTCATTAGCTGAAAATATCTTTATTAAAGTAAATTGAACAAATTAGTGACCAGAACAATAAAGAATAAGAACAAAGAAATCAAATTTGGTTTCACTAATATTTTTATTAATAAACATGCTAATAATGAATATTTATAAATTACTTTTGCATGGAATCGATTTCCTTTTTTTTCTTAGATTTGACCATGCAAAATTGCTGACGTGCAAAACTGAAGTGTCATAAATTGTATGATTAGTTATAAAACAATGCAAACAATCAATAGAATCCATGAGACGAAAAATACCAGCTGAAACGGATTTGTTCATAAAATTAATACCATACGTGACGTAGAGATATTAGGTATCACACTGCGCATGCGTAACTTCCTTGCTTGGTGAACGCACAGAAAAACTGTTGTCTGTTCCAATCTTACTTTCAAATACCTTTAGAGTAAATTCCGTTTTCAAGTTTCACACACCGGCGTTTAACTACATTTTGCAACTACAAATTTAATATTGCTAAGTGATATTATTGGTACGAGGGTTGCTAATAAAGTCAAATCTGATATTTTCAAAGCAAAGGAAAATATGAAAATAGTAACAGTCCGATGTTTGCAAATTGCAGAAATTACAAAAGAAATAAACATTATTACAGTAATAATAGCCAAAATAGCAGTTTATAGGACTTTTGTTTGTCTGTCTGTATGTTTGTTCGCGCATCAATCAAAAACCATAGCTCATAATTGAACCTAGTTTTCACCGTTGTAGTGTTAGACATCCAACTTAATGTTTAGAATCAAGTTTCTTGAAGAAGAAAAAAAAATTTTAAATTCATAAAATTACAGGCCGGTGAAGTATTATGGAGAGATACCAATGTATAAATCTGATTCTCACAAAAATTTGCAGGAGTAGGTTTGTTTAAATTCCATGAGAATAAATCATATTCATTCTCCAAAAATTACAATACATACATATTTGTATTGATTTAAGTTAAAAACTTAAGTGGCAACCCTCGTATATACACCATCCGTTCTCCAATTAGTTGATCTATAAAACCAATGTGCACAAGTAGCATAAAGATACCAGAGTAACTGCGCATTCGAGCTCATATCCATTAAAATGCGAACATTTTTATGTTTATATGTTGAAATTCACCTGCGTTTAATAGCTGTATCGGTGGTGAAGGGAGCTATTATCTGTGTTCAATTTATTTTAAAGGTTTCTTGTTAGATTGGGAATGGGAAATGACTTTGATTTTTTTTTTTTTGAAAATTCTCATCCATACATAATTGCATACATATTTATGATACGAGCTATGCGTTGCGGTTAAATATCTAGCTCAATAAGATAACATTCCATAAGTATGGTTATGGCTTTGTTTCTTAACTAGTTAGAAAAAATAATCAAAACTTTCTTTTATTTTATAAAAATATTAAAGGTACGTGCTACATCACATAACAATAAAGCTAAAGTTCCCCCAAAAAGAGGCTTTTCGTACTTACGGAACAACAATAAGTCGCATTTGATTCATGTACAAATGTAATGTACTCGCATAAGTTTCTAGGATGAGCAATGAGTGGCATACGACTCAATTGGCTTGACTCATGTTGATATGACATGACTCATGTACAACTTTAGTGCACCCGCATGAGTTTCGAGTATGAGTCATGAGTGACATATGACTCACTTATGACGTGACTCATGTACAACTATAATGTACTCGAATGAGTTGCTAGTATGAGCCATGAGTATGACTCATGTATAACTGTACTGCAACTGAATTAGTTTTTAGTATGAGCCATGAGTTGCATATGCTTCATTTTCGTGAGTCATGTTGGCAGTTAATGAGTCATAATTGACTCATCACAAAGAAAAGTTGTTAGAAATGTACTTTGAATATGTAGTTTTATAAGAAATGTCGTTTTGCTTTGGGAAAAAGTTGAAGCTGCAATTTTAAGTACTTTTTTAGTAAGCGTATTAGGTTTTAGCTTCGTTTTGCAAGTTTTAGCTCATGTGAGAAAATTTTAAGTTGAAACTGTATTTCGCTCGTTTTTTTTATTTATAGCTACTGTTAAAGAAAAAAGTTAATTTCAAAGCAGCTGACTATTGCACTAAGTTTCGTTAAAGTTCCCTATGTACAACTTTGTAGAACAGCTTAAAGTTCAGTAAACAAAAACTACTCAAATCTCTATAATTGATCTTTTAACAGAAGGTGCAACATAGCAACCACATTTAGTATGTCTACTCTGTGTTATTAATTCTCATACTATTTGCATAAAAAGTTGATAATAAATTAAAATACAAAATCAACAAGAGACCAAACAACTAATAAGCAAATTATGAATATCAAACGACTTTAAGTAAATAAGCATAAGAGTGTATGAGCTATGCAAAGATAAAACTCTTAAACAATACAAATTTCTGAATTAATTGTTGCTGACAATGTGCATTAACTATCAAGTTGAGGTTTTGCTTTTTTTCTTACAAGAGGTTAATAAAATGTAAACAATTCGCTTGAATAGCTTTGGCAACAACAATGAACTTTGAATGTGTTCAAAACACGGATCAATGTTTGGGTTTGAATGCGCTGAAAATTTGGCATTAGAAAGTTTATTCAGTGAACTCGGGGACAGGGGAAACGTCTTTATATGTGGTCTATGTATCGTTATTGTGTCGGGTTTGAACAAGTTTCTACTTTTTAAGATTGCTCTAGGTCTATAGTCCCAGATCTAAACCCAAATATTAGATTTAAAAATCAATTAAGGAGCATGCTAAACTTTGTCTCAAAGTATATAATATTCCCATAGAAAAATGCTGGGACTATGATTTCCAATTCACTCACTTATGTGGAATAAGGTTTTATATGTTTTCATAAACTGAAATTAAATTTGATTAATTAAAGAATAATTATTATCGATTAATCAAACTAGTAAAACTGTGTGTGTTGTACGTATTCTCAACTGATTAATTAAAGAATAATTACTATCGATTAATCAAATTCTGTGACTGTTCTAAGTAAACTCAACTGATTAATCACAAAATTTAGATGTCCAGCATTGAAGAAACTCACCGCTGTCTCTTTTTTACTAAATTGTAATAACTAGGGTGCTGATTAGTCAAATTATTTGTATTATTATTAATTTCTTTGATTAATCAGAAATTTGAATAATTAAAAACTAGTTATATTTACTTGCAACCCTACTTTTTACTCAAAAAATTTATCTGAGAACTTCGTTCATTTCTTTCAAATACTTTTATTACCAAATACAGCTGCTGTCAAAATAAAGGCATTAACTGCTAAATTAGATCCCGCGATATAATAATCTATGTTTGTGAAAAATTTCTTTTAAAATATAGTGAAATCTGTAACAAAATCCACATAAAAAGAAATTTTAAACTTGGCACAAAGTTGAGGAATATTAATCAAAGCAGTTTGAATTTTTTTTAGAAGAAAGTTTTAAATTTTTCAAAAGATCGCTTTCAAATCATGGCATACAAAATACTATGCTCAAAGACAAGTCAACACCTTCACAAATGATTCAAAAGTCAAACGCACCAATTAAGATTTTGTGAAAGCAAATAACACATTAACTTTTCATAATACATTAACTGCAGCTACTTAATCATTTAGAAATAAAAAAAGACTATTTATTTATATGTGAGGAAAGTCGAAATTTAAAGTGTTTGTTTAACGTGCTTTGCATATTTTTAGCTCAGTTGTTGAGTGCCATATCATTTACCAAAATACCCACATAAATTATACGCTTTTAACAACATTTAAAACAATGCAATTGTGGTGTTGTTGTGTTGTGTTTATGAAGCTTTGGCAGGTGCGAAAATTTTGACAACCTCCCTCATATTCATTCATTTCAAACTATTCAACAAAGTCATTCACGCATTCATGCATTCTTTACAATTCGTTGAGTTTGCTTTAATTTATGTTTGCGTTGAAATAATTCAAATAAGCGCCACAGCAAACAATAACAATGCTGTCAAAAATGCCTTAACCACAAACAAAAAACAGCGGTGCATTGAGATTAAGAAAAGGTAAAATGAAAAACAAGAAAAAAAAAAAAATATTTTATATGCAATATTAAGTAGGTATTATGTATTGGCCATCCACGTAGAGTTATTACGTCGTCACTGCGGGTGACAGACGTTTTGGCGTCGACATAACTTTTAGCTGCTCAAGTTACGCCTGCGCATTTGAGTATTGTTGGTTGTTTTTTTTTTTTTTTTTTCATTTCGTTTTTCACTTTTCTTTATGCACAAAAACCGTAATATAATTAAGCTAACATGCGGTAGCATTTGTCAAGTGACAGCTGACAGCTACACTGACAGTCGGTTACACCATTAGTGTGCACCTTTTACCTACAAACATATTACAAAATATGAAAATTTGGCTTTGTTAAGCTATTTATCCGTCAGCGGTTTTTTTTTTTTTTTGTTTTAGGTTTGAGGTGTTTTTTATTTTGTAATAATTGTTGATCTCCCTCTCTCTATGTTTTCACGCAGTTGCTATGCATTTTTACTTCAATCTGCAAACGTCAAATTAAAGTATGAATCTTTACGTACAGTAGTGTGCATATTAATAGCAGCGTCATCCTTGAAGGTTGATAGATAGGCATTAACCGAGATAGATTTAACCAAATTTTTACTTAAAATTAATAAACGAAAAATGAATTTTAGTGAGGAGCTTCTCTTAATACATAAAAAAAAAAAAATTTTATAAAAAAGTGTTTAAATTTCTGGTATTAGAAAATTTTTAATTTTTCAAAATCATAAAAATTTAAGTTGATCATTAAATTTTGAACTCGAACTTTTTTGTACTATACTTAGAAATGAAAAACAAACAAATATTTTTTGCCTGAACACAAAGGCGTTCATCTGAGATTTTCAGCATACCTTTAGATACATATGTATATCAAGAGGGTAATACAACATTTTTCGAGTCCAGAATTTAATAGAGAGCTTAAAATTTTTCGATTTTTAAAAATTTAAACTTTTAAAAATTTTGTTAAATTTTTTTTTTTTTTTTGTAAATACATACATATGCACCTCTGAGCGCCCCCTTAAAAGTGGTAAAATTTAATTTTGTTTTACAGTTTTTATCGAAATATTGAAAAAATGAACTTTAAAAGGAAAAAGCTGAAATTTTGAATTTTTATAACTTTTTTAAAAATTATTTTAAAATTTTTTTTATCTGGCGCAACTTTTTTCATGCCTAAAACAAACAGGAATTTAAAAAGAAATTGAGCACTGCAGATTCGAAAGAAATATTTTTCAAAATTGTTTGCTCCCATTGTGTACAACATGAACAAAATATTTGCGTGCTTTAAAATTGATACTAAACTTTAGGTTGAATAGCTGACAATACATCGACGGCAACTGTATTCGATTCGACACAGCCGTGTTTGGGTGATGCGCGAACAAACATGGAGACAAAAATTCTAAAATCTGGTGTTGCCTTCTATTAGATTAGTAAAGACATTCCCATATGAATTGTTTCTTAATTTATATTTCTTTTTTTTTATCTAAATCAAATATACATTTTCTGCACCTCACACCCAATACCCTAATGCCTCATACAACTTAATTCACCGCAAATTTACACACAAACAAAAATCAGTGTCTTATCACTGTTATGAGAAACTTCTTTCACAACAAAAGTGTGGTGTGGGATGTTTGTACCATCGTACACTGCTTTTGTACTCACGTCATAACGTCATTCATGTAGTGAGTACTTTCATTCATTTTGGCTCATCAGAGCGTGAAATATTTTATTTACTATACAAGCAGTAAACATACGTATCTATTTATATTTTCATGTAACGTTGCATGTGTTCATGCAACTGCTCGAGCGTGTGTTTGTATGTATGTAGTATGATTATTTAATATCTATCTACATATGTAATACGTTGTCAATTTTATTTTTTAACAAACCACTGTTTCTTGCTTACTTACTCTCCACTTGTTGCACATTTTTGTTGTTGTTTTTGTAGTTTTCATTTCTCTTTTTATTAATTTTTTTTCTTCACTTTATGTTATTTTTGTGGAGCAAAGTTTATGTAATAATTGCAATTAAAATTTTATATCGCATTTTTTCTTCTAATTTCAGCGTGAACGTTATTTTTTTTCTTTACTTTTTCTATTATTTATCGTTTTTGTTGTTTGCAATTGCATCTAAATTTTAAGCACAAACACACATGACACGCAAAAGTTAATTGAAGCAACTGAATGCAAGGTCTTTTACACATTGTTTTTGTTACTTTGGTGCCATGATGAACGTGCAAAATTTTGGCAGTTGGCCCAAATTTGAAAAATTTTTCAATTAATTTTAAAGTCAATAATTTTTTTTTGTTACAAGAATTTAAAATGCGTGAAAGATTTTTTAATTACGTTATTTATTAGTTTAATATTGTGCTTTGTTTGCAATTTTTGCAGACTTTCCTGAAATTATTTGTTTTCAGAATTTCGACCAAAAAAAAACCTGTTATAGTTTCAAAACTTAATACTAATTCTTAGAGATTTTAACTCCAAATAACCCAGCCACAAACAAAAAAAAAAACAGGTCGTGGTTCGGACCTTACCTCAAACAAACAAAAACAATACACTGGCGGTTGATGGGTTAAGGCGAAACCGCAACGCGAAATTGATTAATTGAAATGGTCTTAATCTAAACTTTATTATTACGACAGTGTAGGAACAATAAAATCTAGGCTGAAATTCCTTTCCACTCCATTAAATCTTTAAAATTTGTTAATAATTTAGCGAACGAAACTAAAGTTCTTGCTGTTTTTGAAAAAATATTGTCTTGTTGCTTTATATCCTGTAACGTTCTCTAACTATTTTGTAATGTAATACTCATTCATTGGCTTATGCAAATAATTTACTGCAACGTACTGTGGGCCA
Source organism: Sphenella marginata (assembly GCA_951509765.1). NCBI lineage: Eukaryota > Metazoa > Arthropoda > Insecta > Diptera > Tephritidae > Sphenella > Sphenella marginata. The sequence continues at coordinate 117,923,582 of OX608079.1, read as the reverse complement.
AGAAACTAGATGTAATGGCTAAAAGTAAATTGTAAAAATTAGTAAAAATAAATTTAATATCGGAAAGGATATCATCTTTGATTTTTCTTAAAAAAATTACTTACATTTTTTTACAGGGACGGAAAATAAAAGTTAGTTTTTTTTCGATCTCATAAAAGTCCGGGGTTAGATAGTGTCCCTGAAGAAAATTATTAAATTGTCTGTTGTCCCAGGACTTCTAGGATCAATATCCTGGCCACAATTAATTTTCCTGGCTTTTTTGAAAAAAGTCCGATAATAACTTAAAACCCCGGACTTTTATTTTTTCTCGCCAGTAATAAAAGTTATCTTTGTCCTTTTATTTTTTAAGGACAAAAGCAATCGGACAACTCGGACTTTTATTTTTTCTCCCCAAGAATAAAAGTTATCTTTGTCCTTATATTTTTTAAGGACAAAATAAAAGTCCGAACCAAAATCTACCAAACCGTCAATCCTCTTTCATATGAAAAGAAATTCATTAAATTTAGGTTGGCGGGTTGGTAGATTTTGGCTCGGACTTTTATTTTGTCCTTAAAAAATAAAGGAAGGTAAAGGAAAAAATAAAAGTCCGAGTTGTCCGATTATTTTTGTCCGGATAAGAATAAAAGTCCAGAAATAACTTTTTTCTTCGGACTTTTATTTTAAAAGGAATAAAAGTCCCCGCCCCTGTTTTTTTAAGACTTTTTTAAATTTATATTTTTTAATTTATTTTTTATTTTATTTTTTAATTTCTTTATTTTTAGTTTTTTTCCTGTTTATTTTTTTTATTTAAAATTTTAAATTTTTTTCTTATATTTCAACTTTTTATATGTTTAAAGGTTTTTAATTTTTTATTTTTATTTCGTATTTTTTAAATTTTTATTTAATTCTTTTCTTAATTTTTTTTTTTATTTTTTTTAATTCTTATTTTCTTTTTTAACTTATTTTATTTTTTTTTTTTTTTATAACTTTTTTTTTATTATTTTTTTTAACTTTTATTATTTTTTGTTTGTTTTCTTTTTAATTTTTAATCAGTTATACTCAAAACTGAACATAGAAGAAATTGTCATTAATTTTTTCTCAATTTTGGTTGCTTGTTGATTTTTTATTCAGAAATTTTCATGTTTTCGCCATAGTGTAGCGTGTTGATTATTGAGGTCAATTGTCAAAATTTGGCAAAACAAATCATGCAGAAATGCTTAAATAAGAATTTTGGTGGGTGTAACAAGTACATTTACTTTTAAAGCTTCTTAAGCATTCTCATAGAAAAATGTGAAGGCAGTATGTAAATTAAGGGGCTTGAGCAATGTGCTTTGGTTCTTTGATTTGAAAATCCTTTGAAGTTATTAGGCAACAAGGTGGCGATATTTTTGTTTGTCTATTGTTGTATGTTTTTTTGTTTTTTTTTTACTATAAAAATTACAACATAAATCAAACAATTTCCGCCATTAAATCTGACAAAGTTGTCACAAAAAGTCGAAAAGCGAAATTTAATTTTCTTTTGTGGTTAGTTTCTGCACGAACGGATTATTTCATAATTTCATTTCATTTGTCACGCGTAATTTCATGTTGTAAACACACTATTATTTACACTTTTACTAATTTAATGAAATATTTTTTATTATTATAAATTTCGCGCATTTTGTAACGCTAAGCCACACGCAGAGCCAACATCACAGACTTCAAAGTATTAAAGTGAGTGTTAGGTTTGTGTTATTGCAAGTGATAGTCGTGCATTTTTATCGTTATTTGATTTTATAGGCTTGAAGCCGCAATTTTTTTTCTTTTTCAATAAATTTTTTTTTGTTTTTATTCAATTTTTTTTTTTTTGTTTTTATTCAATTTTTTTTTTGTTTTATTAAATTTTTTTTTTATTTTTAATTTTCAAAATTTTTAATTTTTTTTTTTTATCTTTTTTCTTCGAATACTAGATAGAAAAAACTAAATTTATGTCATGATAAACTGTGGTTTGCCTTACAACTCATGCCATTAAATTTTGTTGATATTTCATTTACATGAAAACAAACGTGAGCAAGAAACTCGATTTTTTTCTGTTATGAATATGAAGGAAGAAAAATTTAATTAAAAACTGTATATGTACACAAAAAGAGAATTTGAGTTGTTATTGGCACTAGGCTGATTTATTGTTTAATTCCATGTCAATGATTTGGCCATATTTAAGCTGTAGTTGCATATATTTTCATATAGTTTATTGTGTATATTGTATAATATAAACTTAATATACTATTTTTCTAATTTAAACGAATATACAAGATTTCTAATTATAGCCTGTACGACTGCACTATGGGACAGTGGAGCTTTGTTTTGCAATAAAATTGTCATGGAGTGGTTAATTTATTTCCTTTGCATAAAGTATTTTTTTTTCAGTTTAAATATTTAGTGATAAGATTTAGCTCAGTCAGTTTGCATTTTCTAGTAAAAATATTTGTAATACATTTTTTTGCCACCACTGTATGTATAAAGTATTTATTTACGGTATATGGACTGCAAACTTTAATTATCAATAAATAGGTGAAAATCGCATTTAATTCCGTGCATCGGTTTTTCAGTGATGAGCGAACAAACTTCCATGCAACAAGAAAAAAATTCTAAAAACCATTTTTTTTGTTCTAAACCTATAACAAATGTAACATCGGTCAGTTATAATTTAAGTCTATGTGAAAATACCTTAAAAACGTAAATTTGCTCTATTAATTTTATATTTAAGTTAAAGGCAGAGTTGGGCAAAATGTGTTCGTAAAGTAAAATTTAAAGCTTTTTCCCAAAGTGAAAAAAATGAAAAAAAGAAATATAGAAATGACTTCTACTAAGAAGGAGTGATCTAATTTGCTAGTACTTTTGTAATTTTCTTTTTAACATTTTTTTTTCGAATTTTTTTTAGTTTTTAATTTTTGTTTAGTTTTTAATTTAATCAAAATTTTTTTTGATAACTAAAATTTTTTGTTTGTTAATTTTACTTTTTTTTGTTTATTTTAATTTTTTATTTTTTTTTGAAATATTTTTCGGTTCGTTTTTAAATATTTTTCGGTTCGTTTTTAAATATTTTTTTTTTTTCATTGGAAAAAGTCTGCGTCGCCCACTGTGCCTTTGTGTGTGTTTGGGTGCGACTTTTCCGCTTTTCCGATGTGTTGCTCGCATTTTCTCCTTTCGTTTGGCAATAATTTGCTGATTTTGCCGAAAAAACCAGACTGCAATTTTAACATAACAAATGAACATGTGTTTGTAAGTAAAAGCCCATTTGTTGCTATAAAAACTTGTGCATCTGTGCTCTTGTAAGGCTATAGCCTAAGGTAAGTGAAGCATTTTAGCCTTTCATCTTGATTGAATAATTGACCGAAAGTGCAGTTCGTTTGATAATTTAGTTTGGGTTTTTTGTTCATGTAAAAATTAGTTTATGTTTTTCGGCTGTGTTTATAGGCATGTATGTATGTACAAGTGTTTTAAATTTTTTTTTGTTTGCTTCATTCATCAAAACTACACAAAAAACGTGCAGAAGTGATTGTCTACCACACTATTAGTGTGCCTTTTCATGCTCACAGAGTTTGAGACCTTTTTTCTTTATTTGAAATTAGCTTCGAAATACTTACGGTGATGATAATCAACTAGTCATCCCTTTTTTACTGATAACTCACTACTACTGTAAGCCCCAAAGTAGGCCAAGTCATCCTCTACCTGCTCTTTACCACTCAATTTTTTCAAATTCGACAGAACAACCTTAGGGGTATCTGTGCTTCTGTTCTATGAAGCTCGTACACACTTTACATATCCCTCATATTCCTCAAAAACCGCGAACCTTTAGCTCAACCGTCGAGTTTCAAGGTGAAATGAAGCCCTTCTAAAATAGTCCACCTGTCAAGGGTAGTCGAAAAATGTATAAACTAATGCCCACAATAAACTTCCTAAGTGGAAAAGCATAAAAGTAAATCGAACTAATACAATTACAGAATATTTGTTACGACACATAAGCTTTCGGGAAAAGTAACATAATTATCATTCATAACAGTTATTTAGTATGACGAAGCAAAACAAAAAATTCCAAAAGAAAAACAGAAAACGTTGGAGTTGAAAAGTGTCAAATCAAACATATTTTCTGCTTGTATGACATTACATAGCTCCTCGTCTGTACATATTTACTACTCGCAAGTGCTTTTTCCCGAAATCGCATTACGAATTCACTTAACATATTGGCCCCTTTGCTTTTACTTCCTTTTAAAGCGCTTTCCTGCTAAATACTAGAAATACGTAGGTATGTACTCGTACATTAGAGGGTCTCTTTCAAATTTTTAATTTGTTTAACCTTAATTTTTTTATTCGTTTTCATTTTTTTTATTCATTCCGTTTCATTAAATTTTTTTTTTTTGGGAATTTGAATTTCCATATTTTTCAATTTTAATTTTTCTGTATTTTGTGTTTTTACTTTTTAGTTTTATTAAATTTAAACTTTTTTTATTTTCCTGAGGTTAATTTTTTTATTTATGTTATTCATTGAATTTTAATTTCTTTCTGCAATATTTTTTAAATTTATTTTTTATTAAATTTGAATTTATAGAGATTTTATTTACGTCTTGTTCAAATTTTTTCACGGTTTTTTTCTTCTTTTATTCTTAATACACTTTTTTTTATCTTTTCTGCAAAATTTTTTTTTTTGTTGTGCTATGTGTATTTATAGCCAATTTCAATTTTTCATTCCTTTTTTTTGTTTATTTTTTATTCAACCGTCAGTTAATTTTTTTTTTTTTTTTTTTAATTTGAAGTTTTTTTCTTATATTTTTTATTTATATTTAAATTTGAATTTTTTATTGTTAAAGTTTAATTTTTTATTGTTAAATTTTAATTTTTTTATATTCAAAGTTCATTTTTTAATTCATTCATTTGTGTTAAATTTTTGTCTGCAATAGTTTAATTTTGATATATTTTAGTTTTATTAATTTTATTTTTCTTAATTTTAAAGTTTTTGAATTTTATTTTTGTTTTATTATTTAAGTTTAAATTTCTTACCCCATTTTTTTATAAATTGGCCCGTTTTTCTACAATATTTGAACTTTTATATTTTAAATATTTATTTTTAATAATTTTTTTTTTGCTTTTTATAAAATTTTGTTGAAGTATTTTTTAAATTTTGTTGTTGTGTTTTTTTTTTTTTTTTTAAATTTTGTTTTCAAGAATATTTTTTTTTTTTATTTATTACTGAGACAAAAAAAAAAACACATCACAGATTTTTGAGACACTCTAATACATACATATATACTTACATACATATATTGCAATTCAAAAATATGAAAATGTTTATGCAATCAAAAGTGAAAAGCGTCTTTCACTTTGAGCAAGATACAAATACTAAATACTAAAGTGCCTCCTGGCTTAGATAAATGCCAAAAAGTCGTAATGAATAACCATAACTACAACCAGAAGTTATCCAGTTATTAATCAGATCCGCTTTTAAAACCACCATTTGACATTGACTTTTTAAACGGTAGTAAAAATTTACAAAATGAAGCAAAAAAAAACCGCCAATAACACTTAAATCTAGTCCAGCGGCTTTTTGACGAAATTTCCTCGAGTTTCAAGCATTCAATACAAAGTGGTGCAACTTGTTTGCCTGTTGCATATGCAACCACCAAAATAGCTACAAAAAAATTGCTAATAATCCTGTCATACGGCTTACATGCTTGCAGAGCGCTTTCATGAAGCTCAAGTCCAAGTGACAGGTGGTTGCGGCACAAACGAGAAACTTCTGTGTGTGTTTGTCAGTGAATTTGAATTTTGATTGCAAGCAACTTTTTGGGTGTGGATTAAGAGATTGCACGCTGTAATGCGATTTACATTGGCGGATTTGAACTAATTTTTACGAGTTCCGTAAAATAGAAAGTATGTAAATATATTTATAGCAAAGTGTTGCAGTGAAGTCGGAAATGAAGGTAAAAGTCAGGGAAATAAAGTAGAGACGAATCGAGGAAATCGTATGTAGTGCATTGTTGGACCTATTAAATCATAAAATTATAATGATTATTAACTAATTTTTACTGTTGTAAGTGTTTCGTTTAATGATTAAATTAGTTATGCACGACTAATCAATCAATCGAAATGGTCAATTAATCCAAACTTGATTAATTAGTTTATTACAGAATAATCGTTATCGATTAATCAAAACTGTTTATTGAGCGATTAATCACATGTTAATTAATTATATTATTATTATATCAAATTGATTATTTATAACTTTACTAAGCAACTGATAAATGTTCCGGAAAAAAATGAACGATCACAACCATTTTATCCAATAAATATTAATTAATCGGTATTTGATTAATCAACAGAATCTGATTTGTTATATTAATAATTGGCATATTAATAATTGAAAAAAAAAATTAAATAAACAAAATATTTATTAACTCAAGAAGCTGTAATTACCATGTCTCGTAATTTCGCCACTAGGGTCTCACATCTGCTCTCTGAGAGAAAACTTACTTCAGCCACATTCGTTTTTTATTTAATATCACCCAATAAATATTCAAATGAGGTGTCGGTTAGAGAAAGATTAGAAAACTAGCCCCGTTCTGTGATCTCTCACGTTAGAGGGTTATTCGGGAAATACGTGGATATATCCTTCTCGTACAACAAATCCTATTCATACTCATATTAAAAAAAAAAATCTGAGATCTCCAATCGAATTCTAATGCCATTCTGAAATAGGATCCTTATGTACATAAATTGGGCTGGTGTATGTTCTCTAGCATTTTTTTTAATTGTTCTAGCTATCTAAAGGGGGCGCAAAATATTCCTTGCTTTATCCCACTTTGTTATACAGTTTGCTTTTCCATCTTATCTCACAAATCGTAATTCCCACTCTCAACTCTCGACTCATTGAATGTCAACTCATTCATACTTGCACTATTAAATTGAATTAAAGAGCAATAAACTTCACACAAAAAAAGAGTAAAAAAAACGAAACCACATACAAAACATATAACAATAACCGTTTGATAAGCTGTTATTGTTATAATTTCACTATAAACGTGTAAAGAAACGCCTAACCAAGAAACCGCTACTTTCATTGTCACCACAACCACCGGCGTCACCAAATGATCAATTAAAGTGACGCTTAAAATTGCTCAATACAACATAACCGCCAACTAGTTTAACTTGTCTAACTAAAAACAATTTGTGGGAAAGAAAAATAAAAATAAAAATGGATCAAATAATTACAACATTGACTTATGGCCGCACAAGTACAATACAAATTACAAGTAGAAAAGAAAAAAAAAAACGAAAGTGAACTGCTATGCGCCTGATTGTCAGCTTAATAAATAATAGACACCTTTTTATTCACAAGCACTTAGCATACGCACGAATAAAAAATATAAAAGAAATTTTTTTTTTTTTCTAAATTTTTGATTTTCTTAGAAAACCAAAGGTGATTTAGTCGCTTACAAGCGAGCAACCAAAATTTTAAACGTTTGTAATTTTTACTGCTTGCTTAATGTTTTCTAGCCTACAATTTAAAAATATTTTTTAGGCAAATCGATGTAACTAATAAAAAAGCCAATATGAGAAAGGAAAAGTAAACAGTTTTAATATTTTTGCTCTTGAAAAATTCAAAAAAAAAAAACAATTTGAAAATCGTGACGCCTTCGCATTTCGAAACATTTGTAAAGCTTTTTGTGCTCAAATGCCATTGAATTCATTTCACCATTACTTTATACACTTTTTCTTTGCTTCTTGCTTCAACATTATCGCCATTAGTTACTTAGTCATCAGCAATATTATTATTATCCTCATCATCTTTTCATCAACATTAGCTATGACCTTGCTCTACTCAGCCTCTATTTGCTTATTTTCATGGCCTTGGTAGCAAAAGCGTTACTAATTGAGCGATTAAAATCAATTAACTATTAAATTTTATTTCTTTTTCCTGCTTTTCATTTGTGTTGCGCTATAATCATCGATCTTGTTTTATTGATCTTAATCATTTAAAAGTATAAAATTTTTTTTTTGTATAAATATTACAATCTATATTTCCATACAGTACTTAGGAAACCGTTTCTCAGAATGAAGTAGCGTTATGGCAGCTGTAAAATAAACACTCCTCACTGAAGTACAAACAAATTATTTGTTTATCTTTTGTATTAAAAATCTTTATTTTTTGTATTTTTGTCCATCAAACAAAACGTATTTAACATCTTGCACTGTAACAGGCAGGTCACGCAATCCCGCATCGTTTAATGAATTTTTGTCGTTCGGGATTTAGTTGGAACAATCTGGAAGCTCCAAACAATAAACCCCACTCCATGCAGCGTTTTGGATTGAGAGCTTATGAGAACACTGTTTTAACCCTTGAGTATTATATGCTATGAGAAGATCGACACGCAACACGGAGTCCAATTTAAGAAAATTGTATGCGTTTCGTATTTATTACCTTTTGTTTGTTTGTCTAGATGTTTGTTCGCGCATCACTGAAAAATTGTTGCAAGAAATTGAATGCAATTCACACCCTAGTACTGCTAAAGGTCTAACTTAAAGTCTTTATTCATTTTTACCGCAATAATTGCTTTTCTTCCTAAATAATATAGTGGTGGCAAATAAATTGGATTTAAAAGCTTTTTATGTATACGTTGAAATTGTGAAAAAATGATGACTATATAATAGATAATACGTCAAAATGCATATGGGGATTGTTATTGGTACAGTCGGCAACCAAAAACCAAATAATTTTTTTTTGTGTTTGTTGGGGTGTTTCGAAAATATTTTTTTTCTTATATTTTTTTTAGTTTCTGCGACTCAATTTCTTAACAATACCTCAGTTTTGAGATGGTAAGACCTAAAAAATATATTTTTTTTAGTCACCCTAATGTAGGTACATATGACCGGCATCTAAGGGTTAGATTACAGCGCTTATTTTTTGTGAGTTTTATTTTCTTTCTTAACTTTGAAGCGGTTAAAACCCAATAAAAAAATTTTTTTTTAACCACCCTAATGTACATATGTATGGATGTATCTTTGTACTCGCATCACTCATAAACTGCTTCTTGAAATTAAATGCTTTCTTCGCCAATGAAATCATCAAACTCGGCTTATAGACTTAATTCCTTTCGGGATCCCGTTACCCACAAATTCCTTATTGTATCCCTTCAAATGTGTAAGTACCTAAACCTCATTGAAGAGTGCAAAAATGCGTGTAAATAACAGTGTAAAATAACTAAATGAGTAGCTTACCAAGCACCAGCAAAAAGCTGAGCCGCAACCAATTGACCGTGTCTATCCTTCGCATTGTTTTGCTTCAATTCGCTGCGCTTTATTATCACACAGCTGTAGCTATTGTTTTTGTTTGTTTTTTTTTTTTTATTATTATTATTATTGTTATTGTTATTACTATGATTATTGCTTAATTCTTTCGTTTTATTGATTTTTGTGGTTTCGGCTGATTTGTGTTGTGGTTTTGTGAAGTTTTATCGTTCTTTTTACGCTGCAATTTGCAATTGAAAATGTTTATTATTAAATGTTTGCACACGCTTGAATTACTAATTTTTTGCACATTGCAATGGTTATTATTATTCGCGCCAAATATACACTACTCGACACCAGCATTTGTGCAACTCAAACTTGAACTATTTTTCCACGTGTTGAGTGTTATTTTTTTGAATTTAAATCACGTTAGCTTAGCTGTTGAGGATTCAAAAAATTATTTTGTACTTTTTTGTTTGCACCTTGTTTTAATTAAATTAGAAAATTATGCTTTTGGAATTTTTTAAAATTATTTAAAAAATTTTCTTTAGTAATTATGGAAGAGAAAACTAAAAAAATTTCGCTAAGTTGACTTTAAAAAAAAATTGAGATTTTACACAAACAACAAGCTTGTGTTTTTGGTCTTTATATTTGAAGTATCCTGGTTCGAAACGAGCTATAGACCTATTAATAATTTTTTTCTGCAGCGAAAAATTATTGTTGTTTTTGGGTTTCTTAATAATTTTTTTTATTAATTATTAAAAGTTTTTGTTGAGTTGAACAGGAAAAATTTAGAGACAACCGCCATAGCTCTATAAGAAAAGCTATGGCGGTTGTCTCTAAATTTTTCCTGTTCAACTCAATAAAAACTTTTAATAATTAATAAAAAAATTATTAAGAAACCCAAAAACAACAATAATTTTTCGCTGCAGAAAAAAAATTATTAATAGGTCTATAGCTCGTTTCGAACCAGGATATTTAAAAAAAAAATTGTATTCTAAATGTGTATATGATTCTCTCTTCTTAACAAAGTATGTATAGCATTTAAGTGTATCTCTGGTGCCTAAATATCCCCAGCAACCAAAGCAACTAGTTGTAAACTACTTAAAACTAGTATGCACACGAAACCCAACTAGTCAGCCAATTGTTATTTTTGCTTAAATTTTCATTTTCGGACAGTGTCTAACTGGTTTAAAACAGGCCAAAAAAATTGTTCAATTTTGATGTTTATTGCCATGCGAACACAATCAAAGTTGCTTCAGAGAGACGTCCCAGGTTCGAGTCGTAATGCTGTAAACATCAAATTTTGAAAATAAGTCTACTTTAATATTTCTAGTCTTCTTCAAATTTTTTAATTTTTATCATACAGGTGTTTTTCAGACTAGTTTGAGGTGAGTTAAACCTTCTAGTTGTAAACTAGTAAATTTTCTGACTAATATGGTGTCTAACCCGGAGTTGTTAATTTGTTTGTTTAGGGAAACTGATCTACTGATGAACTGAAAAATCGGTCCTTAGATTCGCCTGTTTTTGGGATCAAATTTCGGTGCATGGGGTTCTTCAAAAGAACTCAACAGACTTTTTTGGGGCAATTTCGGATCTGAGTAAGCTTTTGACTTCGCTGTAACCAGAAAAGACTTTGGCAGAACTTTTTGATAGTGGATAATATTGTAAGAAATTGGTTATTTTTGTCATTAATAACAATTTGTCGCCAATTTTACTCTTAACTATTTTAGTCCAACTTGTTCGCAAATTTATTAAACTTTTGTTTTAATTTTCACTTGTTGCTATTGTTAACACCTCATTAGTTCGATTTGTGGCGCCTTGGGATTAACATTAATTTCATAAATTCATGCGTCAACTAAAGCCTTTGTCTTTCTGACGTTGGAATTAATTAATTTTTATTTAAAACTATCATCAACTGTGTATCTTTTGTTTATTTGGAATCTCGAATTATTTCATTGTTTTTCTATGGGTTTTTTGAGTTTCACTTTTACTTTGCCTAATATTCCTTTGTTTTTTAAACTATCGATTTAGAAGCAATCTATTATTATCAAAATTGTGAAAGTAAAATTTTATTTATTGTACAGGTATTATTCTGTAGTGACGTGTTTTAAGACAATTTCTTTATCTCATAGATTATGTAGCCATAAGCACTGATTTTTGATGATGAAGGCCGACCTTCTCTTTTCATTTGTGGACTGTTGCTTCTAATTTGTAAACTACAAATGTATGTTATTATTAAGTACTTCAGAAAGGTGTCAGCGTTTTGTTTTATGTTTGACGATGTCTGGCAATCGGTTTCGTCCGTCCGATATGCCGTTTTGATATCACAGCTTCAGTGAATAGCTGCCAACTATTTTTGGTGAACAATTTGGGCTTGAAAAACTCACATTCATGACTTCAGCGTTCACGTTGGACTCGATTCGAATTTCGAAAGGACATCTTTTTGCAATTAAAGAGTATAGACCTAAATACATATATCAAAACCAAAATTTTTGTAAAAACAAAACAGCCAGTTCTTTGGATCGATTTATTTAGTTCACATTTTTAAACGAGGATATAGGGATATTTTATTTAATTAAGTTAAATGCAGCAACAAAGCACGCATTTCTCTTATCTTTTTCGTCCTCAATGCTTACTAGCAATCAAGTTTTTTTTTATAATTTTTTTTTTTTTTTGTTGTTATTTTTTTTATCTTTTTTTTTTTGAACTTTTACATTACAATTTTTATAAATTTTTAATATTCGTACATCATTTTAAAACATTATTTTATAAAATTTCACTGCAGCTTGATTCTTTGAAACCGCTTTTGCAGCTATTCATTTCATTTTATTTTATAACAAAAAAGAAAGGAACTCACATTTTCACTTCCAAAGAAAAGTGCCAAAACACTAAAAACAATCACGCATGCCACAAAAACAAAAAAAAAAATATTCAATAAAAATAAAATGAATTAAAACCCATTGACAACTTCGAAACACGACAACAACATTAACCGAGCTCACGTTTCGACTTTTCAACGCGCGCATTCAAACTGTTCTCAAACAACGTGCCATAGACGGCTTAAACCAAGCCAAAGTGACTAAATTGAAAGTGAATTTGCTAAGCAAAGCTGCCAAAGCCAGCAAAGACACAAGGCAAGACGAGCTGAGTAGTGAAAAATGCCAAAAAGCCATAAACTTGGTTTAAAACAAACGCGAGCATAAGTTAACAGCTGTTTGAGCACAAACTAAGCCGAGTATTAAATGTTGAGAGAGAGAGAGGAGAGCGCGATAGTGTAGCGCTGCATTATCGACGTGGCACGTGTTTGTGCTCAACCGGCTGCTAACTTCTGATTACCTTGTCTACAACTCGCTCTCTGCTAACTCGAAAACAAAGTTGATTGCTTGAAGAAAGAAGCACTTGATATACTACATAACTTTGAGTGTTTTATAACGAGCGTTTCATGGCATATGTGATTAACAGCTACGCGCGTATTTTTACCCCCCACCATAAAAAGCAGTCTGTCTCGCCGATATTTCCATTAACAATGATGACGCTTTCATGGCCTGGCATTGTCATAGGTCGTGCTGCTGCAATTGTTGTTGTTAGTACCCGCACGCCATTGACTTGCCTTGTTATCGTTATCTCAGTTTTAACTTTTTTACTTCACATAAAATTTCGGTACTCTTTTTTGTTTTTTTATGGGCTTTCATTTCATTTTTCACACTTAAAATAATGAAGGCATTAAAATTTCGGTAGCACGGCAGCCCTCTGTGGTTCGGGTAGACAGCTAGCATACGCTGGCGCTTGTTGCTTGCATGCAGCTTACCTTCTTTTCATCAGGTGTAGCTTTTTTTATCTTAACGAGCGCGCATCTGATGACTTTCATTACAATTGATTTCAACAATATTTTTTTTTTGGTTTTGGATGCACCTTGTTATTACCTTTATATCACGTCGCTTCTTGTTTGGCCGCCTATTTATTTATTTCTTCTCAAAGTGTTATTTCAACCTTATCTCACCTACTTTTATACCATTATATAAATGAATCAGTAATGAGCAGATCATTTTTTCTTAAACAAAGAGGTAGTCTTGATTAATTCTTTCTTCATCTCAAAATCTTCGTTAAAAGAATATATGAGACTGCCTTTGGTACATTTATATAATGGTAGTATATGGCGTGGTTTTATCATCTTTATTATCTTAATCTTCATTAGGTATCGTCTATCACGCTAATGCTTTCGCTGCCCTTATTAAGATACTGTCAGAGTTAAATACATTTTAATGTGAAATTTGTTTAAAAATGTTTCTATGTTGAAGTGTATATTACAGTACCCACACTGAGCTTTTTTGGCTTTAACTTCTTAGACAAAGGTGCATAGTTTTGATTGAGAGTGAAATTTAATTTTTTTTTTGAAATAGATCGACAGTTTTGATTGATGCAACGAAAATAAAAGATCTTTTAGCAGACTTAATGAGAATTTCGTTAATTTCGCTATGGTTTTTGGAATTTTTTGGGGATCATTTCGACATAATAGCCGTGTTTTTTTATCGGCGTCTGCGTTTGCGCTTAATATTTCTATGGACTGCTAAGCGCACAACTTTATCTGCAACTACGAAATAGTGGCTGATAAAATCAGTACTTCCAAGAAGTTTCCATTCATTTTGAAAACTGCCTTACCAACTTCCAGCAATCTGTTTATCATCCCTTAATAATAATATGTATGAATGCGCGTTGATAATGGAATAACCGCAATTGCGGATGACCGTTTTTTTTTAGTCGCAGACGCAGATGTATATGCGTGTAAAAAAAAACAGGCCTAATTTTGTGATCCTTTTCAGAATTTTTTCGGGATTGTTTTCATAACTTTTTCAGAACGATGTAGGGACTTTTTAGGGCCATTTCGTATATTTTTCGGAACTAAAATTTAGTATGACTCCTAAGGAAATTAAATTTAACTTTCTTTTTTATCGAACGAAATGCGTAAGTTTTTTTTTATATTTCCATTATGGCCAAGCAAAGGATCAAGGCGAAAATTGCCATTGAACAGCAATAAAATGGTCGTAATGAAATACCGAAGCAAACAATTGTATGTAAAATGGGCATGCCAAGCAACCCAATTGGAAAAACATTCAGAAATACTAGGGGAAAACCTACCCCTACTATTTGTACTAATGTAAACTTTCTTTGCGAACTGTTTGTTTCTGCATTGCAAAGCTCTAGAGCGGCTAAACCGCTTTAAATTAAATTTTGTTTTAGATCGTGCTTCTGGAAATATCAGCCAACCATTGAAAAGGTTTTGACGAAAAATGAAAGTCATGTTAAAGAAATTGAAAGTTTTTGTTATTATTGAGTGATTTTTGAGATACTGATCTGGACCCTTGTGGAACAGATTTGTATGTGTTTCTTAGTTTTCAAGTCGACATCTCATTCCGTCTTAAATATCGTATATTAACCAAGCTAAATTTCTACTATCAACAAATATTCTGTTTCATTGCTTTATTTTCTTAGTGGGTTAGTTTGCCTAGCATTTTTTAACATAGAAATGTTTGTATCAAAACAGAAATCATAGTAAAAACATGTTATAATTTAGTCGGCGTTATAAAACGACTGCTGACAAAAAGAATAAACCCTTGGAAATGTCTGCTGCTGACACTACTAAATTGTTCAATCGCTGTAGTTTTGCTATATTTTTTTCCTATTTCATTCGATTTTTTATTAATTCCACTATAGGAATACTAAAATAAAGGAATAACAAGGACACACGTGACCAATAATTGTCTAGCAACAGGTAGTAAAAGCCAAAGTAATTCATTTTTTTTTTAAGTAGAGCGCTGTGAAAGTTAAAATTGTAGTGTGATGGATTAATGGGCATGAGGTTTGGTCTGGTCATAAAATACACATACTAAAATGATTATTAGATTTTTTATTAACTTTTTTTCCTGTTTTTAACGTGCCAATAAAAAGAAACCAGGCTGGAAATTCTTAAAATCGCGATAGCCTAAATCTTGAGACAAATGAATTCTTAGAACTTTAGGATATTCCGCTTAATAACATAGGTCGTTGTACCTTACATACTGCAAATGTATAACAATGCCGCTGATATGATTCCATAAAATAATGAAATTGATTCTGAAGCCGGCAGTGCGCCAATAACTCCGTGCATTGCCGTGACTTGATTATGATGCACTTTGTCGCGCACAAATACAACATGACGTACCAATGTGGAGCCGCAACTTTCGATGCGAGTTTGAGTTATATCACTGTTTATAATATATCAACAACAAAAACATGTGAACTCTATAAATCTTTTAGCACTTTACAGTTTGACCAAAAGACGTGTATCATTCTATCCATCAGCGTTTGAGGCTTAGCATAACACAGGTGTAGTATATACGTACATATGTACAATATTATACATATATAGATATACAAAGATAATGCCCCATAAACCATCAAACTGGTATGAAAAAATACTAGTTTACGACTAGACAGTTTTGGATAATATTTGAGATTCTAGTCGGAGGAGTCAAAATTTTTGTATTTTTTATTTAAAAACCTTTTATTGTTTAAATTATGGGGAAAAATTCAAGCTTTTTTTCTCTATATACCGTACTATGCTCTAGTAGACATAATCTGTTGCTAGACACGCCCTCTATTGATCAAAAAAAGCTTTATATCTGATACTAAAAACATTTAATCGATTTATCTTACAAAAAAGAATGAAATTCGACTCGACTTATTTAATCCCAGCTTATTTGGAATGCTAGTGTAAGAGATAATTTACGACTAGCTGTTTTAGCTGAAGGGTATGTGTGTGAATGTATGTGTGTATATGTTGAATATATATGTATGTAAATGAATCGTCATTGCAACTTTATCCTTGTGCACTAGACGGCTCGTGACTCTTTGTTTTAAACATTCACACAAACGTGTCCATTTGCAATCCATGATGCACGTCTACTTAGTACACCTGTGTATATTGTACAACAACAACAATAACAACAAGAGATCATTTAGCTTTATTTTAATGTTACTCTATATTTTTGTTTTTGTTTGAACAATTTGTAGGAGTAAGTAAATTAATTTATTCGCCAACATGCGCCACTTTAGTTGTTATTAAAGTTTGTTGTTGTTGTTGTTGCTGTTGTTGTTGTTGTTGTGGTTGTCTTAATTCAGTGCCACTTTGGTGTGTTGTGTCTTTATTGCTGTTGTTGTTTTTATTGTGATGTTGTAGGCTCAGTGTTAACAGTTATTATTATGGTATTATTGCGCAAATTATTAGGTTTTTCACCATAGCGAATATTTGCCAATTTACTTATGTGGTTGTATATGTGTTTTAGAGCCGCTCGCTCACGTAGGAGAAAGTGAGAAAAAGAGATTTGCAACCGATAATGTATTTGGTCATTTCGTTGCATTAATTCAATGCGTGTGGTTTGCCATTCGTTGCGAAACGAACTCACAACTCATTTCATAGTTTATGACATTTTTGTTGCTTAATATCCTTGCATATAGATATATGTATTAGGGTTGCCAACTTTTTAAACTTGCTTAAAGCCGGAATTCTCGGGATCAGATTTGACAGTTTGTTTCCTGGATTTACATATGTATTTCATACACTCCAGCAGTTTAGTTTGAAAAAGTGAAGGAAGTGTCTTAACTTTCAAATATGTACTTAACAGCAAGTTTTATTTTTTACTAGACGATCCGACCACGCTTCCATAGCTTACTTTTCAAATGCCTACTCAGTCAAAAGTAGCATTTATTTGCAAGAGTAATGCTTCGTTTGATTTCTAGGCTGACATTGTTGGTGTTAACGCTGGTTCGTGAGAAAGAAAGAATCTAAGATCCCGGGATTTGCATCTCTTTTGTGGACATATATGTATACATATATGTATGCGTATGGATACTCCTTGACTGGATTATTATTATTGTGCGAAAACATTATTTGTTATGTTGTTTTGAATTTTCCAGCAATTAGCCTTGTTTACATTGGTAATATGTAGTCTCAGGTGCGTGCGTGCCATTTCCACCTATACATATGTTATACATATGTTTGTGTGTAGGCGTATAGTAGATAGTACCTCCTACTTTCAACCAATTTGCATTCAGTTTATTTAGTAATTAAATTTTGTTGTTGTTTTAATGAATACATTGGCCGTGTGAAAAGTAGCAAAGGCCGTGCGGATGAGCCAAATTTTTTTTTTTTTTTTTTTTTTGTTATAAACTACACTGTGTTACGAATTGAATGATTCATCATTTGTATTCAAAACAAATAAAATAGTTTTGAAAGTATTCGGTTTCCTTTCCCATTTAAGATTAACACATTTCAGTGTTCGGGTAGAGAGTAACACCTTTTATAATGGTTTTAAAAGACTACGAGAATACTTGAGTTTTACGCGAGAAAGATTAGTATTTGGATCACTCTTTCGTAGAGACTAGGACATTTTCGGATATTTATTTTTGCATGTAAACCCGACTACTCTTCCAAGCAAAAACGAGGCATTTGATAAACTTCCGGTGAGTATTCAAGTTAGTTTTTGTCAAATGAAATGGCAAAGAAATAACCGGGAAGAGAGGAAAAGGAAGCTAAGACAACAGAAAGAAGAGTACAATAAACTATACTAAAGGAAAGTGAAAACGATGACCAGTAAAGAGAGCAACTTAAATAAAGGAGCCGAAAGAGAACAGTAACGAAAGAATAAAATAAAGTAAACTCAAATGAACAAAGTAAAATTAAATTAACTAGAAGAAAGAAAAGGAAATAAGAAAAATCAAAAAAAGAGTAAGGAAAACAAATGAAAATAAAGAAAAGAAGATTTGTTTAACCGACATAAGTTGTGATTTTTTCCTTCCTTTTTTTTATTTGGATTGCTTGCTATTGTAATTCGCAACCAACTTATGGAATATTCGAGAGATATAGTTTATATTTGCAATCCCAATTCGGGTGCTTTTCCCATCGAAAATGAGAAGACCAATCCCGCGCCATCGTCGATTTAGGGAGCTTTGACCATATTTTCATAAACTAACAAATGTAAAATATACAAAAATATTACTCTTACAAGTTACTCGCCCTCCAAACCACCCAAAAGAAATAAACTAAAAGAAACGGAAGCAGCAAGCAAACAAAATCACCGAAATGGAAGTAAAAGAAATTATCAGCAAGAAAAGGAAACAATGAAATATTATACAATAAATTAAATTAAATAAATTTAATGAAATTTTATCTGGTGTAGATAAGAAAATATATTGGAAGAACAAAAACAACATTTTTTAATACACCTTACCTAGGGCCAGTTTTAACAAATCGCTATAGAAAGAGAAAAGCAAAGAAAATGAAAATGTATTAAGAAAAACAACAGCAAATAATTAAAATAAAGTTTTGTTGTTGTACTTCAATTTCTGGGCGTGCTCTAGCATTTAAAAACATAGTAGTATAGGATAAACTATTTCCAGCGCCTTCAATTTCCTTCAAAAACAGAAGTCCTCAGCAAATTTGTATTCCATTTCCCTCTAAATTTAAAAAAAAATCGTCAAATAGATTAAAAGTATTTTGTAGTTATGGGTTTCCAAAAAAGTTCGATAGTAACTAGCTGAGCGTACTTGTTGTAGCGTTAGTTGTTGACACTTCGACTCATTTGTTATTGCCTTCATATACATTTTGTGGTTATTTTAGAATTTTTATACAAAATTGCTTTGATTTCTTGCTTGCAAGTATTTTGTTCGGTTTATAATTGCAAGTCGCACAGCATTATGATTTGCGGCCAAATAACTCGCGTGGACCATATACATAAATACAACAACAACATGCCTTTGACATTTCGTCCTTTCACATTTTCTGCCAAATTGGTAGCAATGCATTCACTTCTATGAACATTGCGGTGACTTTAATAATAAAAAAAAAAATGACAACAAAAACATTCGCGGCTAGTGCAGCTAAATGATCGTCCAACCAAAACAAAAACAACAAATCAAACGCCACAACCACGACCACGATTAAGAGTGCCGCAAGCGCTTTTTAGCCAGCAACGCAACTGCAATTAAACAACAGACAGTAGCCAAACTAACCAACCAACCAACTGTTGGTCGATCTCACTCCCCTCCTGCTAATGGCATTTGCGGGCGATTTGTTAGCAAAAAAAGAAAGAAAAAGTGAAAAATATGTGTGGCAAACACAAACCAAATGGCAGAGGACCACAGACCGCGTACCAAACGTTGAGTGGATGTCTGTTCGCACAGTTTTTCTATGTCGTCCAGCGTTTGTAGAAAAATTAAATCACTCGTAAACAAACAGCGCACGGTGTTTATTTTTTTTTTTTTTTCAGGAAAATCGTGTGAATGTATGAATGTGCTGCAGTGTTGGTTTATTACAAAGCATTCGACCGCATTGATATGCAATTTTTGCTTTCATATTGGAATAATTTTGTTTTTGTATTTGCAGTCGTTTTGCATTTATAATGAAATCTGTTGGCAACTTGTTGAGTTAGCGTCGTAAACATCTTTTGATTTTATGTTTTAAGATTAATTTTTTTTTATTAAAAGTTGCTTAATATCAATGGTGAATTGAATTTGCCTTGACAGTCGACTTTCGGGATGATATTAAAATGTAATGTCCTCCATAGAGAGGAAGACAAATTTGTTGAACAAAACGTGGCCTGAATGTAAGATCTTCCTATACCTTTCAGCTAATATAACGGTTGTGGTTGGCTTCTCTTCTAGGGTTGGTTAGACAAGAATTCTTGGGATCCCTTTTTCTTTGGGTATCCGACACCCTGCGATTTGTTGCCCTCATTCGTTAACTTGTTTGCATTAGCCTACATGTGGCCTAACAAATTCGTCAAGTCAAGCGTAGTTAGGAAACTATTTTACTTTAGACATATCTAAATGTTTAAAATGACCAATTTACCAACCGAATAATCGCAAATGGGCGATTTGTCGATTATTCTCGATAACTAAAAGAATAATCGAAAGTTATCGATTTGTCGACAATTCTCGGATACTCGATAATTTAAACAAATCAAAAGTAAGCTGTTAATTGATTTGTCGACAATTTTCGATTAAGCCATGACTAACAGAGTAATCGAAAGTGATCGTTTAATCGATTTGTCGAAAATTCTTGAATACTCGATAACTAACAGAATAATCGAAATGACAGATTAAGCAATTTGTCGACTTATTTATTTACTGGATGACTAACAGAATAATCGAAAGTGCACAATTAATCGATTTGTCGAAAATTCTTGATTACCGTTTGACTGTAGTCATTTATAGTCATATTTAAAAAAACCGGCCAACATAAATATGAAATATCTGAAATGATAAATATAAAATAAATCACTGACATTTTTATTGCCAAACATTTTAACTTAGAGTGGACGGAAGACGTTAATATCGAAAAATAAACCAAAAAAAATAATAATTGACAATAATTTTCGTCGATTTGACGAGGCAACCAAGCGTTGAATTGTCAATAGCACCGAAACCTACTGGCATTCCACTAAGTCTTGATATTGTTGTAACAGCTGTTGCCACTTTGCGGTTTGTTGTTGTTGTTCGTTTGGTAGTGTTGGCTAATAAACCGCTTTCAGTTTGCCGATTTTTGTCGCTGTTAATGTCAGTGATCCTTGCAAATGCAATCATTTGGCATGTTGTTTGATGCTCGTTTGCCACAGCGACATTACCGTTGGCGAACAAAACAAAAACAAAAACATTTGAACAATAAGTAACGTCGGCCGCAATCTTGACTCAATTTACGTTTATAACTGGTACATTTTGCTGCATTTTTTTTGTTTTTGTTATTCTTTTTGTTGTTGCATTTGACGCCTGATGCATGCCAACTACATTTGAGTTATACCTTGTTAGTTGCTTGTAGTTGCACACTCAACACCAAAATAGCCGAAGTAATTTTTCATCTTCGATTCAAATTGCAGCGTTGGCGCCCAGGTGGTTTGCCTTGTTTCTTTGCCATCTGTTGCAGTTGTTTGCTTGTACGCTACCTGTTTTTGTGGTGTATTTAGCGGTGAACCAACTCCAAATATGTCTGTCATTCTGTCGTCAACCTCAATTGCTTTGAGGATGTAGTGAAAGTTGTGTGCTCTTTGTTGATCTGTATGTCATGCATGTGCGAGAAATAACAGGCATATTCTGACAGCTTGATTAATTTGATTTATTTGGACTTTCAAAGAGAAAAATTGCAAGTGTTTTTCAAATATTTTTATAATTTCTTACACATACAAGTTAAACAGATAAGAAGGCTGTAAAGAAATCATGTAGGCTCCTAAGAAAAATACTCTGCTTACAAGAAAAAAAAAAAAAGTTCATAATTATTCTTTTTTTCTTTCAGGTAAGATTGAAATCCATTATTAAGAGTGATGAGTGCTAAGCGAGAAATGTCCTAATGTTTGTGCATTAAATGGGTAAGAATTTTACGAAATATAAATCGCTTGAATCTAATATAAAGTCCTTTAAATAAACTAAGTTTAGCACCAAAAGGCTAATCAATCTTGTCTTCAGGTGACTTTTGGCTGCTCATTAAAAATCAATTCATTCTCGTTCATATTAATTATTTGTACCTACTTTTACTACGATAAAAAAAGCAAGATTCCAAAAACTCGTATGAAAATGAGCGCACAAACAAGAAAGCGACTTAATATAAAAGCAGTAAAATTACAATTTTATAAAAAAAAAAATTAATAATTAAAAAAAAATTCGAACGGGCTCAACCGGGATTTGAACCCGGGACCTCTCGCACCCAAAGCGAGAATCATACCCCTAGACCATTGAGCCGCATGCTTTATGCATGTCTAATGCCAGTTTTCACTGCAAGGTAACACTTTCTGCCAAGTTGTATGCGGTGTTATTTAATAACAGCAGTCACCCTGTGATAAATGTTCACCTCAGGAATTTTTCGCTTATATACATACATACATATGTATGTGAGAAATTGTGTGCAGATATAAAACAACACTACACAAAATGTGGGTAGTTTGGAATGAGTCGCTAACGAGCATGCGATTAATGACAGTTTTGAGGCTTTGATAGGAGTTGAACAAACAAAGCGAGAGTTTCGATTAAAATTGCTTATAAAGTTGATTAATTCTTCTAAATTTGTATGTGTACAAAATTTGTGCTATTTTGTGTCCACAAAAATATTTACAAAACGCTAGCAATTTTTCTGTTACGTGAAGTTATTTTTTGAGGCTGCAATAAAAAAGTTTCCAAATTATCTATTTTCTGAAAAAAGAATTTTGTTGCCATAATAAAATTAGGGCATTAAGTGACTAGTCACGAAACACTATTTAGATGTTAGTCACACAATTTTTTGCAGGGAAAAAGTGTAAAGGCTGTAGCGTAGATAAACTGAGATACATTCAGAGTTGGAGAGATGAGCGACTACCGACACTTTTTTTTTTTTAATCAACTGCATTAGCTTAATTGATTCCGTTTAATATCCGTACAATTTTTTATTTTTTAGGACTTAATAAAAATTAATATTTTCATACAAAAATATAAAAATCTTATATGTATTACATTTCGCTTCAATTTATTAGCTAAATTGTGCTTTATTTTAAAAATAAATTTTTTTTTTTGCTATAAAAAAACAAAAAATTTGTTGGGCTCAACCGGGATTTGAACCCGGGACCTCTCGCACCCAAAGCGAGAATCATACCCCTAGACCATTGAGCCGCTCAACAGAATCGTGACAAAATGCAGTTTTATGCCATTTGTATTTGGTTGAAGAAATTAATAAGTTTACAACTGTACGCAACTATAAATGCACTCGAAAGTAACCAAAGACGTAGTAAAAAAAAAAAACTGAAATGATAAGCAAAAACGCTACAAAGAAATTTACCTTTGCGATAGTTGGCTCGTTGAGATACATACAAATGTAAATATATTAGCATGCGCGTTCTTTATGTACCACTAATAATCAGTTTACATTGCATACTTTTAGGCAGCGATATATTGGAGTTGATAAAGCAGTGCATGCATTTCAAATTGTCAGGCCGATAAGAGAGTGACATTTTATAAAGTGATTTTGCTGTTTATGGCGAACAATAAAACTGTTGTGGGGTTCTTTCGCTATATGTAAATCGTTCGAAAAATTGCAAATTTTTTTTTTTTTTTTTTTTTTTTCATTTTTTGTGTACAAAATAGGGTCCAATTTTTTGTACCAAATTTTGTTAGCCTTAGCATTTTATTCTCTATTACACATATTGTGTTTTTGGTACCGTTTTCATGTGGCCCCGAATCGCCGTGACAATAACTACATTGCCGACGTCCACGATTTTCTCTTTGCTAATCCTACAGGTAGAAAATTGGCGGTTAGAATCGCATAGTAAAAGTTTTCTTCACACATAAAACATAAAACATTTTTGCGCTCTCGCTAAAAGTCTTTATTAAAAACTCAAATTCAAATAAAAGCTTTTTTTTTATAGTAAACTAAAAATTTTTAAAAACACAAAGGACTTACATATTTTTTTTTTCAAGATAAATGTTAAATTCAATGAAATTGCCAAAAGTAAATATACATATGATGAGAAGAAGAAGGAAGTACTTATTTGTTAAATAATTTTATGCATTTAACTGACCGCGATGGAAGACGTATTGATTAATTTGTTGTAAACTAAAGTATATACAAATGCGCTATATAATAACACTATTATGCTAACTAATACTAATTTTTTATTATTTTAGTAATACTAACAAATTTTTTGCTCTAAAATATATAGAAAGTTCTTAGTTTACAATGTATGATAAAGGTTCACTTAAATATAATAATTTATTTACTAGACATTAAATGCTCAAATTAGTTTACAAAATCTTAATTTTTTTTTTTTTTCAAAATAATAAAAAATCTTATGTACAATTTTTTTTTAATTTGAATTTGTATCTTTAAAGTTTATTATGTAACTGCACTTTGTGAAATTGCACCAAGTCCAAATTTTTTTGTTTGAGAAAAATTTATAGCACGACATGAATTGTACGCCCTTAACAGAATTTATAAATATTTACTTTTCCTAATTTACAGTTTAAATATTTTTATACAGCGAGAGATATTCCCAAAGCAACGACTGATCTTTATAGCCCACGACAAAGTATTTATTTCTTCAGACCACTTTCTTAAATCGTTGCAGTAAATGTAGAACTTATCTCTTCGTTCCTCTCAATATCCAAGTTCTCGATTTTTCTCCTGCTTTTTTCAATCGCCGTTTTTATTTTCTTTCTTCTCTAATCTGGTTTACTTAAATCAATTGAAAATATCATCGACCAACTCTTTAGTTATAATTCGATGTGGACGTGTCGGATTAACTTTAGGTCGTTGATAAAGTCGTGCATTGATGGCATATAAACGCGGCGAGAGATCACAACGTACATTAAACCACCAGTCGCATACGAAAACAGCCTGCGAAAATTGTGTGCCATTCGGGCAGAGGAAGGACGCCTGTCGACCATCAATATCGCAATAGTGCCAACCTATTGAAGGAAGATAGAAATTTTCATTAATAAGTTGAGAAAATTGAGATGAATGTTTAAATTTTTATTCCCGGCGTCGAGCTCATTATAGTCTTGGTACTTTAAAAATAAAATATTTAAAAAGAAAAATAATTAAACCATATCCATACCTTGACATCTTGTTTCCATGTCGGCGAAAAAGCCTGGATAATCCTGTTCATCACAGTAGAAATTCGTATAGGGAATGGCAGATAATACAGGGTAGTCAACACCTGGACGACCTGAAAAAAAAAAATAACAACTCGTTTAATAAAGTCAATTTTAAAAGGCTTAAAACTATTTTTACTTCATACATAGACAACACAATCACAGAGACTTGTCCTAGGAATAAAAAAAACTTCATATCGCCGCCTAAGAAGTTAACTTCAAAAAAAAGCAGCGTGTAAAGGCAAATATTTACTCGATAGCTTTGTTTTGTATTTTATACTCGATTAGTTCTGCTGCTTACTAGCAATACTTTAAGAGAAATCGGTTGTTTTTTAAGCAGTTTAGTAAACTATCGACAACCTCAAACATTTATTGTATAGTTATACGACTTCAAAACTAAGACAAGCTCGTTGAAAGTAAAGTGACAATATAAAAGCCTTTAAAAACGCAAAATTCTAAAATTAATGTCCTGCTCCTTTTCGATAATAAAGCTATCGATGTTTTGGTTGATATGAATATTAAAAGCTTTAAAAAATGTTGGTATCTACTTTAGTAAAAAATAATCAAATCAGAAAGTGCGATGCTTTTCAATTACCTATACTAAAATTGTGTAAAGTGCTTTAGTGGCATTTTTAAATCTTTAATATGCCTCCGCTGTAAATGCGCAAATATATATAAATACGATTTAGCTAAAATAATTCAATAAAAGTAATATTTTTTTTCTTTCTAAATAAAATTTGAAAGTTCATTTCTCTAAAAAAAAAAGACAACAATATACCGTTAGATACGTATCTATCTATACCGTTAGTTACGCGAATACACAAATTTTCAAATTTAATAACCAAAGTAAATGAATTTGTGAGCTGCAAGTTGCACTCACAAAAGCCATAAACTATTGACGCCATCAATAAGTTGTAGCCTAATACAATTCCTTTTCTATATATTTTTGACACCAGAACAGGGTGGCCTTTAGTATTACGCCTAGGAATACTATTAATCATAACGTGCATCCGCAAGGTATGTGTGAAGAGCTGGAGATGTTAACTCAAATAACTTTCAAAAATTATACAGAGCGTAGTTAAGTGCTGCATGGCTCCTTGTCTAAATTTCGGAAGAGATGATGACCCTAATATTATAATCCCTTTTCTCGCCTCAGCGATTAATTTCTCCTGTAGTTTTTATTACGTCAAAATATGACGGACATCGAAAGCCGCCTCAACTGGCACTATGGTCATTCGGTTCAAAGCCTTTTCAGTTAATTTTTGTCACCCTGTATTGGTGTTCAATATCAGTTATGCGAAATGCATTCCACTCAAAGCTAAATAAACATTGGTTTTGTACAAAAATAAACTAACAAATTTGCGTTTCCATTGACTCTTGTTGCCGCAAGCCATACGCTAATACGAGTACGAGTTTAGTCAAAATCTGGTGACAAACAAGGCGCAGTTAGTTGCGCTCAATTATCGACGCATGCGACAGGGTGTTTCACGTGTTTTATTTTTATCTATGGACCATACTACATTAGCGATGTTGACATAGTTTCTTTTCTTCAGTCAGTTTTAGCACACGCACATCTACATGACTACATACATGAACGGAGCCGTTGAATTGAAAGAGCATAGATTTCAAAAACACTTATTCGATATAAAAAGCGCCTGTTGCATTCGATTGTATTCCATAACTAACATACAGACAGACGTATGTACGAGTGTCACTGCATGCAATCAAAGTCCTGCCACATGAGCCTCCACACACAAAATCCCTCACAGGCGTTTCAATTGCAACACGTCTTTCTTTGTTTTTTGTTTCTTTTTTTTTTTGGCACAGTTTTGTTGCCTATCATTCGTGCATACATTTGTTTTTGCTTATCAGTCGGTATTGTGTGTCTGTTCTTAACACGAAATAATTGCATTTTTTGCCACCCGCAAGCAAGCAAATGTTAAAATGGTAAAAAAGCAAAAATAAATGACATTCGAATCGATGTTTCTACTAAATTTTCATTTTCAATTGCAGGCAAAAATTCCAAATTTTCTCTTGTGTATACATTTTTCAACTTTTTTTTTAAGGTTTTTTTTTGCTGCTGGAAAAGCCGGGCGTGCATATTTACCGGCTGTGAATCAATAAATAAATTAAAATCTTTATTTGAATTGTGAATGACGGGCAAGCGTGCACCACTCTACTCTTTTTTTTATTCATTATGTGTTTGTTAGTGTTGGCGAGTGCTTTGGTATCAAGACTTTTAAAAATCAACTGATTTTTAAAGTAAGTACTGGCAGCTCTATATTTCTGCACAAAGTCTGGTAACTCTTTATTGCTTGCGAACAGCTGACGAAATTTCGCCATTTTTATTGATCAATTTGGGAATATTTAAACAAAAGTGGAAATTTAGCATACTGCAGTATTTGTAAAACAAAAATTTTATCATAACGAAAATATTCTAAACTTAAGAAAACATTTAAAACGAGTTAATTTTTGAAAGCTTATTACTTTGAGGGCTCCAGCACCTTTTACGTATTTTTCAATATACAAAATCGATGCATTATCAATCAGAACTTGATTACATTTTGAAAATCGATTACTCGACTCTAATCAACTCAACACTAGTTTTTGTGTAATTTAATACTAATTTCGCTTGGACTGTCATTTTGTTGCCAAGTTTTTTTTTTTGTATTGGCGCTGAGAATTTTTGTGCAATATCTCGTAATTTTTGTATATTGAAAGTGTCGTAAACAATGGCATTGTAATTTTCATTACCGTTAGTATTAATTGAAATTTATAATTTTGACAGCACAGCCTGGTTTGTAGGTGATGTTTAAAGCTCATTGCGTATTCGTAAACCACTTTTAATGGGCTTGGTTAGTTAGTGCGCCCACCCGCAGCAAAACCTTGAACATAAAATTAATGTGAGGCGAAAAGTTTTTGGATTGACCTCCATATTGGGAAACTGCAGTAGAAACTGTAAAAAAAAGTACCGCCAATTTGTAAAAAAAATACATACGTTGGCGTCTTGGGAAGGACTACAAATATTCTAGGATATTTTTTTCTTGGACACCTCAACGGGACAATTTCTACACTGTCCATGATTTCGAGCCTTACAAGGGGGCCGGCATACATATTAGAACACGGTCTTTGTGCAACCAAAGCGAAGTATAATACTTCACAGTTTTGTCCAAAGTAAAATTTTGTGACAAGTGTAATTTCATAGAGAAACGTATACTAAAATGACCCCCCCCCCCCCCAAAGCAGGGCTGAAAAATAACGTTAAATTTATTAATAAACGAAAAAAAATTTATTTCGTTTTGTTTTTCAATAATAATAACGTTAAAAGCTCAACAAAAAAAATATATCGTTGCGTTGAAAATCAAAAAATAATTATCAAAATAAATTTCGTTTCGGTTTTTATCAAAACAATTCACAAAAATATTTGAAATTTTTCAAAATAATATTGGTTAATATGGGTCGCAAAAGAGAGGGGGAATCAGTGCGGTCGTGCTTTATCAATGAGAAGTGTATATTTTGTAATTTTGTAATTGCAAAAGACCACTTAGGAACCAAAACGATTTAGTCATAGTACTCTATACCAGTTGTATCAAATTATCCATGCCATGCCACCAAAGTCAGCGTGGAGCGCGCGTTTTCTACATTAAAATATATTATTAATGACTACAGGGCAGCTCTAAGCGACGATCTCACGGAAGCTATTTTTAATATTGCGTCTAAACTAATTAAGTTGTTTTCGTTAATTAATTAATTAATTCTTTTTAACAAAATAAATTAAAAATATGAATTTTCGATCGAGCCTAATGTACATGCGCCAATTTAGTACTTAGTAACTATGTTTTTTTGTTGTGTTCCTTAATTTCTTAATTAATTTTTCTACTTGACAAATAAATTCAAATAAAGTGAATTTCCAACCCAGCCTAATTTGCAAAATAAACGTTAACGGAAAAAGTTTTTTTGTTATTTTTTGAATTGATAATCAACGAAACAATTTTTTTTTTTTTGTTATTTTTTGATTTTGATATTCAACAAAATTTTTTTTTTGATGTTTATCAAAACGAAATATATTTTTGATACTTTTTTTTGATATTTAACAAAACGAAATTTTTTCGTTTATATCGTTGTGCAGCCCTGCCCAAGGTTTATAAATACAGGCTGCGTCGTCAGAAGCTTCGTGTGTTTGCTGTTGTTGTTGAAATTTTGTTTCAGATGTCAAAAGTTTGTCAAATCGCATTGGTTTGTTTACAAATAAACAGAAGCAAAACAGAAATATTTTTCAAATTATATCATATTATTCTTTTTTTGTTGAATAATATGTAATATATCCATACATTGAACGCAAAGAAGTTGGACCGCGTATTTGCTAGACCATTTTTGGTAAATTAAGTGAACACCGCGGTAAAAACGCAGGCTTTGCATTCCAAATGCAACCTAAGTGGACACTGAAGTTGCAGCCTTGTTAAGCTTCCCTTAGTGCACATTCAGGAGCTGTTCATAGTATGTCGTGGTCCCCCAAGTCTAATCTGGTTGCTTCGGCTGGCAAGGATCGTAAGGTCAAAGGTTGGGAACCAAAAATTCATGGAGTATCGTGAGTTTGAATGTTTGAACAAAATATCTGTTGGCTTTGACAAAAATTTGACACTTGAAAATCAATAAAAAGCAGAAAAAAGTAGAAAAAAAAATTAAACAGCTGTTCAATTGGTGTCACCTGTCTTACTTCACGATGGCCCTGCCCCAAAGTATCTCTCTTTAAAATCGAAATAAAAATAATTTGTGAGACTTTCTTAAATAAAATCTAAACTAACCTGGTATTGATTTCCCTAATTCCAGATACTCTCGCACTGATGGGCTTAGAAAATTTGTCGGGATTTCTGGTATATCCTTTTCTTGGCTGCCACTCTCTTCATTTTCTAAATCTTGTTGTGGCTCTGGTTCAAAATTTACAGGTTCTGGCGCTCGTGGACGCTTAGCGCGTTTCGTGCGTCTTGTTTCACTGCAATCTGTAAAATAAATAGTTTGTTAGACATTTTTTTATAAAAAAAACAAAATATTTTTAAAATTGCTTAGTTATAAGAACTTCTTCATTCTTTCCAACAAAAGATCTGTAATTTCTCCAAAAAAAATTTAAATAAAATAAACGCAAATATTTTTAGTTAATTTTTTCAATTGTATCTAAGGTTTTTGTTTTTCTTAATATTTTTAAATTATTTCATAATATCCATCAGATGTATACGCATTTAGCAACTATTAAAGAAAAAATAAAAATTTGAATAGTGTTGCACAATAAAGTTCGTTGCTTTAAGCAGCTGCAGTTTGAATGTTCAGTGAGCGACAGCACTTGTCAAATTTTTTTCTTTTATTTGCATATTGCTTTTTGTTCTTATTCATGACCTCATATTATATGTATGTATGTGTATAAATGAGGCAGGACAAGCGGGCGTGGTAGTTATACTTTATACCTTTCAAAAAATAAAACCATCTTAAAATATTGTCGTTTCCAGAACGTATTTCCAATGTGGCAAACACATTGTTTTCACCGCCGACAAAATGTTATATTCTGCCGGCTAAAGATGCCGTCTTTATGAACTGCATTATCGATGGAAATGTTACTCGGTGAAATAATATTTCTCCATGTACCGGGAAGGCTTAGAGTCAGGCCGTAAATTTCAGTTAAAGTGAACTGGAACAGAGTATCCTTATGAAAATAAAGGTTTTAGATGTTAATCATGTTTTACGGGTCACCCTGTGCCAACTATTTTACTCACAAAGCCAACAATAGACTCATACTGTTGTCCGAAAATCAATATTTAGTGTTGTCGTAAATATTAACGACAATGGCCCACATTTATAAACGTTGCGTACGCATTTCAATTAAAATCTTCACTTAGCTAAGAAGACATTTAAAATCTTGACCAATCATAGTCATATTAAGCAAAGATTTTATCTAAAATTAAATAAAATAGGGTCCCCTTATAAAAAAAAATTATGATGATTGGTATGAAGAAATTGTTTATGTTTTGCAAGGGCACCCTTCGTCAACTATTATATTCACAAACCATACTTAGTATATCTGTGGCAATAAGCGAAAAGAGCCAAACTCAAGTTTAGAGTAAATGTTCTGATATCGCACAACCATAGACACAAACCGTAATTTTAAAATATTAAAATAACTTTTTCGGCATTTCAAAATTAGAACTCCGTTTCAGGTATAAAATGTATTTTAAGTTGACTATGACAGAAATGAAACGGTGTTTATTTTAGAATCATGTTTAAGTGGATAAAACTGTATTTTAGTTTGACTATGATTATGGAGCCATGTCTTTTTTTAAGAACAAATTAGCTGCTGTTTTTTGGCGACTTAAATATAAAGGTAGCCTTTAAAAGTTTTGCATCGTCTTTTGTAAAATTTTTTTTCTTTTTATATTTTCTCATTTCTCATAACGACAATACGTTCTTGTCAGTTATTTTTAAAACTCCATTTAAGGCATAAAGTGAAGTTTATACTAAAATCATGTAGATCTCTATTTAAATTCAATTATGACTATGGAGGTTAGGTGAATTTTTTCTTAATCACTCTCCAAATATCCGCCGACTTAGCCTGTGAATCATTAGTCATACCAACAGAGCACTTCATTTCACCTACTTTTGCTGTTGTTTTTCTCTTGTATTTTTTTTTTTTTAGTTATTTGTGAATAATTTTGAACATGAGAACGTCTTCTTGTTAGTTATTTACTGCCCTCTGCAGACCCGATCCATGCAGATTTGGTTGCTGTTCCGCTTCTTCTAAACTTGACTTAGTTGCTTATACAATTTTTTTTTTATGATATTAATATTTTTTTTTTAATCAATTACAATAATCTCAATTGACCATATCCGGTTTTTTTTTAATTTTTTTCAAAATTGCATTTGTCTTTATTCATTATTTCAAGCTCCAGCGGTTAAGCTTTTAAATTTGTTGGCTATGAAATATTACAATGCCTTGTCTTTCAAGTAGCGTTTTTTTTGTTGCTGTTGTTGTAAAGGCTGGTTTTCATTAGGTCAAAATATGACATCAAATGGTGGCATACTAATGAAAACGGCTGGCATATGGAGTCAATTGCGTTTGCAGTCAGTTTTGACGACTCTTTGTCATATAAAATGACATGCATGTGAAAACTGTCAAATTCCAGTATGACAGCGCAGTTTGCAACGATTGACACGATTGCCAACATGTTGGCAAATCTATTTCACTTGACTCAATTCGTTCGTGGAGTCGGGTTCGCACCCCAAATTTTGTGAAACAATTTTTTTTTTCCTTTTTTATATTATTTTTTATATTTTTTCCATTTTATATTATTGTTTTCTTTT
Source organism: Sphenella marginata (assembly GCA_951509765.1). Lineage (NCBI taxonomy): Eukaryota > Metazoa > Arthropoda > Insecta > Diptera > Tephritidae > Sphenella > Sphenella marginata. The sequence goes on along the minus strand of OX608079.1, from coordinate 117,891,350 downwards.
TTAATTCTGTAATATAACCATTTTGTGGTCGGCTACGTTATATTCATATCTCAAATTTGTATATTTTTGTGTCCGGGACAAAACAAAAAAGTGAAAATATATAAAAAAAAATAATACTTGCAATTAAAAAACAAAGAAAAGTTAATAAAAAGTTAAAAAACATTTAACAAAAGTTGGGGTGGGAACTCGCTACCCTACAATTGATAGTGGAGTAGATTGTCAAACAACTGACTGGGCAATTGTAGTGAAAACGGGATGTCAATCGCTTGACACCACAATTTGACGTCAGTCTTTAACGCGCTCTGCTTTATCGACTTCATGTCAGTTTTTAAGTCGTAATGAAAACACATTTGACACCAAATCGCCATAGTGTCAGTTAAGTCAGTTTTTGTGGTCAGTAATTTTGACCTAATGAAAACCAGCCTTAACTGTCTGTTATGCATGTTGTCGCGCCACACTTCACCGCTGCTGTAACCACCTTAAACAACAACACGTTTTAGGTGCGCTTCTCATCAATGTCGCTGCCGTCTGTCTCCGCCAGTTGCAATGGATGGTGGTACGATGTTTTAGGCCACTGCCGGCTTTTTACTTACAATCCGTTGACTGCCAAAATGGCGCAAAAAAATTTGCAAATTGCAATGTAAACCGTGATGTAATCATGCTACTAACTAAATACGTAGAAGTAACAATAAATAAACAAATACTTTTTTTGTAAATTTTAAGAAATTGCTCAGCTGAATAAATCACTCACTCGACATAGTTGACTGAGCGTGCTAACAATTGAGTGAGTAAATGAGTGACTTAATACGCGGCTAATATTTGGGCTTAAATTTTAAGCCTTAACGTGATTTTTTTTTTAATTTTTGTAGTAAATTCCAAAGCTTTCTTCTATTTAGATTCAAAACCTAACAGGAGAAATAATAGTTTAAATATGCTGCAGAACGCAGTTCGCAACCTGCCACCTCCCCCTTTTTTTGTCACTAAAAAAAAAAATTTTTATTTAAAAAATAAAAATAAAATTTTTTTTAAAGTTTAAAAAAAAATGTATGTATTTTAAAAATTACAAGGCTAAAAAAATGTATTTGAAAAATTTCAAAGTTCAAAAAAACAAAAAAATTATTTAAAAACTTGTTTTATTTGTTTTTTTAAGTTTCAAAGTTTAAAAAAAAAAATTCAAAGTTCAAAAAAAAATTTCAGTTAAAAAAAAAAAAAATTTTCACTTTTTATTTTAATTTCAAACTTTTTTTTTTTTAATTTTAAGTTTAAAAAAAAAATTTTCATTGAAATTACTATTTTAGATTTAAAAAATTTTAAAATTTAATTTCAAAGTTTAAAAAAAAAATTATTTAAAACTTGTTTTTACTTGGTTTTTTTTTAAATTTCAAAGTTTAAAAAAAAAGTGTTATTTAAAAATATTAAAAGTTAAAAAAAAATTTATTAAAAAAAATTCAGTTTAAAAATTGTTTTTCTTCATTTTTTATTTTAGTTTAAAACTTTTTTTTTAATTTCAAAGTTTAAAATGAAAATAAAAATAAATTTCACTTTTTAACAAAACCTGGTCTAGTTTCAATTTTCAACCCAAACCATTTTGTTCATAAATGTATCTAGTCCAACAACTTTAAACTCAAAATGATGACGCATGTAAACAAGTCAAGTCAATGAGTTACAGCTTACACATTTTATAATTTTTTTCTCTTTTAAAATGTTTTGCCTTTTTCTCTGCTTAACGTGCATCGTCAAGTCAATAATGTTCTTTGCAAGCTGCCGCTTGTTGTATGACCTGCTCAAATGTTGACCTTGGTTGTAGTTGTTGAAGTCTGCAACAACGTAATTTTTCTTCTCGATGCTACCGTAGCAACAATCTGGCAGCCGCCTTCGCATGAGCCACAGAAACTAGAATTATCGCATGAATTTTATTATATTTTTTTTTACTTGCAAAATAAAAATTACCGTAGCTCATTGTCAGCAAGGTGAACGACAGTTTTCGGTTTTTTCTGGTTTGTTAATTTGTATAATTTTTTTTTTTAGTTTTTACTCAAACTACTTTTTAGTATATTATACGTTGTTTTTTTTTTCTTAATGATTTTGCAATTTTTCAAGTTTCAACATTTTTTTTTGTACTTTATTTATAGGCATAACTTTTTTTGTTTTTATTTTTCTTGTTTTTATTTTTTTGTTTCTTTTTCTTTCTGGGTTTTTTGTTTTTATTTTTTTTCTGTAATTTTTTGTATTTTTGCGCTGCACCTTATTCTTAATTTTATACATTTAATAATATTCACGGCTTACAATTATTTTAAGGCAATCGATTTGTTACCTCAGCACAATGTTTCGTTGTCTCAATTTCGTTTTGGCCTTAACCTTCCCACGACAAATCATAATTTGTAATTTTATTTTTGTCGCTTGTCGATAGTTTTATTAACGCCTTTTTCAATTATTTATGCTTGTTTGATTTTGTTAATTTTTTTGTTTTATTTTTTTTTTTCTTACAGGTAAGTCTTGCATTTTTAATATATATATATATATGGCGCGATATACAACAGTTATATCATCAACCTCCTAGGAGATTTTTGCGCCAAGCTTCTCTTCCAATTTGTGGTGTGCCGCTTTTGAAATTTTTTCCTACAAATTGGCGGGACCTACGGTTTTTCGCCGACTCCGAACGGCATCTACAAAGCAGATGAATTTTTGCTGAGAAGCCTTTCATGGCAGAAATACACTCGGAGAGTTTGCCAAACCACTGCCGAGGGGCGACCCCGTTTTGAAAAACTTTTTCAAACCACTTTTTGATGTAACCTGTACCAGGGCTTGAACCCGGACCTTCGGTGTGGTAGGCCGACAACACTACCTCCACACCACGGTGGAAATGTAAATAATTCATTACGATTGGCTAAGGGAGTAAATGTTTGAGCGGGAGCTAGCAAAAAAATGAGCACAATAACTAAATAACATAGCAAATATCATACGAAATATTAAAATAGGAGTCTGTAAGTATATATTAGAGCTTATGACTCCTACTCGAGTTCCAGAAAGTCTATGTATACCTAAGCAACGGAGTTTTTAAAAGGCTTTTCAAGAAATAACTATTCAAGTTTGGTTCTTAAACGAGTATTTCCTGGGGTTGTTCACGTTACAGTCGGACGAGTTTTTTTTTTTTTAATTTTGAAGACGAAAAATCATAACACTCTTTCTATATTAGTAAATCTGGAACAAACTACGCACTTTGGCTTTTTTTCTGTCGATTTTTTTTTAAAACATTTTTTTTATTAGAGATCTTAAATTTAAAATTAATTTTTTTTTTTTTTGAAAAATTGTTTGCAAGTTTTTAATCCGTACAAGGAAAATAAGAGTGAAATGTGTCTACCAAAATATTTTTTTTTTTTATTGTGCCAACAGTTTTTATTAACTTTTTTTATTTTATTTTTATTTTATAAATTTTTTTTTTTTTTGCTTTTTGTTGGAAACCGCGATGGAATTTGGTTCAAACTGTTATGTCCACCCATTTGCATTTGAAATCAAGTGCCTGCTTGTTCACTGTCAATCAATCAATTGTGCGTATCTACATGCCAACTCATTTTACACATTTAAATTTTTATTTACATAAAAAATCAAGACAGTGCGTGCTCGCCAATTTACTTCCCAAAACATTGACAAGCAATTCAAAATTGTTTTTAATTTTCGTTGGCAAACTACAATTTTGCATTCCAAACCAATTTTGTTTGAGTTATCAAACATGGAAATCGGAATTCATGGAGGAGAACGATATCACAGATGTGCCATGACTCAATCGCTGCTGATGGTGCGTTAAAGCTTGATACATTGGAATAAACTGAAACAAAATTATTCGCAAAAACTGGCTGAACAAACGTAGCCGAGACTCATTGTGGGTCTCAATTATTAAAAACGTAATTGGAACTAAAATCGAAAGTCTTTATCTCTTTATGTATAATGAAATTGTAACAGGTCATTGTCTGTACATTGCAATCATTCAAGAAAACTTTGATATAAGATATTAACAAAGTATCGAAATCAACAGTTTTAAGAATTTTTGTCTGTCTGTATGAATGTTTGAGCGCGCATCACTCAAAAACTGGCGAATAGAATTATATCGAGCTTTCACAATTACATTACAAGACGTCTAACTTAAATTTAAAGATATCAATTATTTCGATAACTCGATCAGTTTCGGAGTTATGGAGCAATAATTTGATCAATGAAAAAAATTGGTTAGTACGATGGGTATCAAACGAAAGGTGCTAGTGAGTGCTATGATAAGCAATGTGTTAAGTTCCATATCTCAACTGGTTTCGTAGATATACCTATTAAAATCGAAATCAGGCTATTATCAGTTCCGAGGCCATTGAACTTTAGAAAAAAAGCTTCTGGATTTTTGGAATATGTATGTTTTACAAAATCCAATTGAAAAAAAAAAATTTTTCAGGATCTAAATAATACACAAGCTTTACTTCGACGAATTTTCATTAAAATTTTAAGAGTTTTTAGAATTTGTTTGAGTAGGCATTTTTTCTGAAGAGCTTAATTAAGCTTTTTCCATATAAAAAAAATTACGATCATATATGTTCTTAATCCTAATGTCCCGAGGAATAAAATGCCAAAAATCAGCACAATTTCTTACGGACATAAGACTCACGGCTTATTATATAATTTTCAAAATTCTTCGAATGTTTCCGAATTTTCAACATACATATTTTTAAAATAATATTTATAGTTTGTGTATTACATCGTGAGAAACTTTCTTAAAAAGAATTAGTTAAAATAAATTTGCTGAATTTAAAATTGACGAAAATTGCCAAAAAGTGGTGTATACTTATTCATGTGAGTGACTGTTTCGCCATCTCCACCGAAGCTCCATAACATTCCTAATTGTTGCAACTAAAATGTTACTCATACGACTAGTAGCACCACTGTAGCAATATGCGATTTGAAGCTCGTCTTTGGTAATCGCTTCTTTCGTAAATATTCCATTTTTATCTTGATATATTGTTGTTATTTTTTTATTTTAATTTAATTTAAATTCTTTATTCCTACTTTTTTGATTAGCTTTTTAACTGCAATTTTCCACTTCATTTTCAAGCTTTGCCCACTGCCTATTTGGCAAGCAATTTCTGCTCTAACGGTTGTAATGCAGGCTTACATAACTACGCATAACTTCCCGTACGTACTTAAGTGTGTGTTTGTTGTTTTTGTGCCGCTTGTATGACTAAGTTTGTAATGAAGATTGCATGAATTTCTTGTTTTATTTCAATTTATTGCATTTCCTTTTCAAATTATTCAGCTGCGTACACAATGAGTGTCGTATAATTTATTTATTGAACAACAAAACTGTTTATGCTATTTGTTAAACAAAAATGGCAACCAACAACAACTCGTCAGGCATCGTGATTTTTTAATGTTGATGTCAGCAACGGATGCCACGCAATGTTATGACATCCGTCGGCCTCTCTTAAGCCATCAATTCACTAGTACATCTATTGGAATGTAAATGATTTTTTACTCGTTGGTACATTTTAATCGTGGCATCACGAAATTATTTTGTTAAGAGGATACTTTAATGAAAAAAAAAAAAATCCAATAAATTGAACTGCAGAAAAAGTGAACGAAATTGATTTGTTCACCGGTATGCATATTTATAGTGTGAGCTCGCCTTTGATGGGCAACTCGAAAATGAAAAAGAAAATTAATAAAATTTTAAATAAAGTAAGTAAGAAAAAATTAGTTTAGAAGTAGTGAATTTAGTCTTGCTGGGCGGCGAAGGAGATGGGGCACCTGGCAGTGAATATGGTAATCCCCACCTCAAAGATATTAAAGCGCTTAAACGCACCACCCCAAGAGCTGTTTATATACTCTTGTGCGAACTATTAAAAATCATACAACAACAATTTTGCAAAGTATAAGCGCTCTGCATCATTAAACCATAATGCATTTGACCAATAATTATTGCTTGTAGTCTCAAATAAATTAAGCGCACCAAACTCACGCAATTTAACATATGAGAAAAACAGGTGTGCGTGTAAAATGAAAAAAAAAAAAAAAAAAATTAAATCATTATACATGGCAGCATTCCACAAGATATACATACATACATACATGCGCATTAAGCCAACAGTTTGCGGTCGATTGATTTCAATTCTTTACACATGCAATGGGTTTAATGTGTCGGTTTAATCGAATTTTATAGACTTTTGATTTTATTTGATTTTTCACATTATTGTTTTTCGTTCATTTTTTTTTATTTGTGTTTTTTTTTCTTGAAATAATTGCAATAAAGCCATTGGCAATAAAACTTAAATAGCAATAATCATAAAATTAAAGTATAATTTTTTATTTGAGCGCTTTGTTTTTTTTTTTTCTTTTTTGTTGCAATTGACTATGGTCAACACAAATGCAATTTATATAAATCAGTTTTTTTTAATTACATTGAAAATTGTGAAATTAAAATTGAAAATTTTTTGGCGCAATACAAATTTAAGGCTAAGTGGTGGCATCCATAGAAATAACAATAACAACAGTGGAATAACTATTAGGGATGTTACGAAGTTTCGTTTTCGATTTGGCAACGAGCTACCGCAAGTCAAAAAGTAGGTTACCACCACTACGTCCCTACGGAGACTAAAGAAACCAAGGCGACGAAGACTTGGAAGGGAATATGGAAAATCATTAAAGGAAGAAGAGGTAGATGGCGATAGATGGGAAGAAGAAGAAAAAGATGGAAATGAAAAGCGGGGAGAATGAAATAGACCAAATTAGCGCGAGTAAAAATGTTTGCCGTTTGGTCAGTTTTTATGAATCGTAAAAATTTTTTTATTAATACAAAATATCAACCAAAAATATATTCTATACTTGAAGATGTATCTTCAGCTACTTTTTAGTGAAAATTACATTCAAGTCTATTTAGCGGTTTTCGAGTGATGTGCGAACAAACATGCAGGCAAAAATTTTGAAATGGTTTTTTATAAGGTTCTATTACTCTAATGATTATATGAACTAAATATAAAATTTTAATATTTGCAAGGATATCCCAAAAACAAATTTGCTTTTAAAAATCCCCTTGTTAATCGGGTTTCGGTCAACTCATTTCCGCACCATCCCTAATAAACCCATCAAGCGATCAAAACAAATGGTAACAACTGTCATTAACTAAGATTGCCAACAGAGCACAGGCTATCCACTGAAGCAACAACAATTGCAATCAAAAATTATAAAAATAATGTAAAATAATAAAGCGTCGTTGATTTTGCGCCAATTAATGCAGATTCGCTAGCGTATGTATGTATGTATGTGCATAAGTAGGTATCATAATTGTGTGATGGCATGTGATTGCTTGTTCACACCTTTTTATACAAAAACGCACACAAACACCCCAACTCTCATATGCACATATGTACATACATACGTAAAATTAATTATTTAATCTGTTATTAAGCGGTTGTACAATTTGTAGGCGCATAATTATCATTGTCAGTGGTGAATAAATGACGATTTTCTCCTATTTTATTTTTAATTTTTATTAATGTTTTTAAAACAAAATTGTATGCTTTTTATGGATTTGAACTTTCGTCATGCAATATGCTAATATCGGTATTAAATTTCACATATTTCCGAAGCCAATTAAAATATAGAACTTAATCACATCGCTTATTCCGTCACTCATTAACACCTTTCGTTTGATACCCATATTGCACTAACACATTTTAGGTCACCCCTCATCCACATTGGTCGATAACTCCATAACTGGTCGAGTTATGGAAATAAGGGATATCTTAAACTTAAAGTGAGACGTCTAGTAGTAAAACAAAGTAAGCTGCATTTAATTACATTCAGCAGTTTTTCAGTGACGCGCGTTCAAACATACATACAAACAAAAAAAAATTTTAAAAACCGTTGATTTGGATTCTATTGGCTTAAAATGATGATTATCTGTGTGAGATGTACAGTATTGGACGATACTATAGCACCCCCTATATAACATCGAGCTATAACAACAAAGTCTCTCATATGCGATTTCGATTTATTTTATTTTCAAACATCGTTTATGTTGTAATGAATACCACTAAAGCCATTCTTGATCATTTTGTACAAAATTCAGAATAACTCTGCAAATTTTGACCTAATTTTTCAACTTTTTTCCTCGGCACTTTAGAAAAATTCTGAGTACGCAGTTTTGTAGCCCATTCAATTTGACTCTGACAAAGTGCAAGTATTAAGTAGCTCCGACAGCGCCTTGATTTTTAATAATTTTTTATGTGTATTTTTTCTCCATACAACGAAATCACAACATTATTTTTTATATGGAGAAAATACATAACTTAGTTCGGAAAAAAATTTATTAGTAAAACCTTGAACGAAGTTTGCTACAACATAAGTCAAACTTTTATACGAAATTATCTGAAACTTTATTTGTAGGACGTCTTTGTTTTAGTTCGATGACAAAAAGGGGGTGCGATTGTATTGTCCAATACTGTATATGTACATATGCAAATTTTGAAAAAAAAAAAGTAATTTCGTAGTTCTAATTGTTGTAATTTGATGTCGGTTTTTTGTTTTTGTTAAAGTAAAATTATTTCCAAGAAAGATTTTTTATGTAGGACAAAGATAAACAAATTCAATGAAAATTAAGTTGAAAGACCCTAATGTCTATATGCATGTACAAATACAATAAATACTCGGATGCATTGAAACAATCTCATTCCAGCTCAAACCTCCAATTGAAGTGAGTCCAATGGAAACCATAAAGGTAATAAACGTACAAAAAGAGTAACAATAAGCAAATGTGAACACTCGAACGAAAATCGTGACAATTTAAAAATTTCCGTCCACAAAAATTGTATTACACAAAATTAAGGCGGAGCAGCAAACAAATAAATGCATGCAGACAGACATACGAGTATATGCTTTAACAATAACGTCTGGCGTTACGATTTTTATTTGAATTGCATTAGAATTGCGCCAAATAAATCGCTAGGCGTTTTTTTTTTTTTTTTGTCTTTTATTTTTTTGTTTTTTCTTTTGCAATTTTTTTATTACCATTCATTTTTAACTTAATTTAAATGTCAAATGTGCTATTCACGGTTTTTGGCCATTATATTTATTTAAAGTTTTTGTAACGTTAAGAATTTCCCAGAAAACATATTTAGCTGAAAAATTCGAAAGTATGCTATTAAATTATGTTCAGTGCTGGATTTAGAAGTTCGTATCTAAAATACGAAATATTATTTAAATAAGAGATTAAATAGCCCCTACTGAGATGGAAGAAAACAAGTGGATGTTTTGGACTACCTTGATGTTTACAATTGGACTGACGGAAAATAAATTTTTTGTTTTTACTTATCTTATAAAAGTTCGGCATTCGACAGGGTCTCTGAAGAAAGTTATTAACTTGTCTGTCATCCCATGACTTTCAGTATCAAAATCCTGGAAACAATAAATTTTTTTTTTTTTTTTTTGAAAAAAGTCCGAAAATAATTTAAAGTACGCACTTTTATTTTTTCTCGCAAGCAATTAAGGTTTGCTTTGGTTAGATATTTTTTATAAACCACAGAATAAAGTCCTTAACAGAATAAAAGTCCTTAACAATAATGAGTTTTGACTGGGGAACTGCTTTCGAAATGCAAAGAACTGCGATAGACACGAACTGCAGGGATGGGCAACCAGTAAATATCTATAAAATGGAAATCTCAAATTTTAAAAAATACATTTGGACTGATAGCAACAAACATTTGATTTTTAAGTGCAACTTAATTATTATTCACAATTTATTACTCAAAATTTTAGTTTAGTAAAAATACCCATCCTATGATTCCACTTTGAGTTTAATTTCATTCACAATAGCACTCAATTTTATTTTTATTCTAAAGTATTTTTTTTTTTAATTTTTTTTTATATTTTTTTTTAATAATTAAAATTATGGCTGTTTTTATATTTTTATAATCAATAACTACTGCCTTTTCTTTAAAATAAAATTTAAAATAGACTTTTTTTCGGTTATTAATAATTTTGTTTATGTATATGTATGTATGTATGTACATGAATTTTTTTAAAAAAAATTTTATTTTTTAATAAATTTTTTATTTATAAAAAATTTTTTTTTAAATTAAATACCATGATTTTTGTCATATTTTTTTTTTAAATAAATATTTTTATTTTTTTATATATTTTTTATTTGGAAAAAATTTTTTTTAAAATTAAATACCATGACTTTTTTCATATTTTGTTTTATATCATTATCAATTAATAAAAATTGCCTTTTCTTCAAAAACATTAAAATAATAAACTTTTTTTTTATTATTTTTAATTTTTTTAATCTTTTTTTTAATCCAAATAATGAATAGAATAACTAAAAATCCCTCTATTCACTTTATTGCTAATTACTAATTAAAATTAACAGGTCTGATACGATTATCCAACACATAAAAAAATGCTTAAGATGTTGCAATGTAATTCGTTTTCCAAAAGCATTCCCATTAATAACTTAAGTTACGTAAGAGTAAATTTGAATTCAGCAAATCGCCACACTTGTTTGTCTCGCCTGCCAAAACGGTCTACTAGTAATTAATTTCCGAAATTAGTTCAAATGTAAGAAATGAGAAGAAAATTTAAGCAGGGAACTATTGTACTACTGTTTGCAATCAAAATAATCGAACAAAAAAACTTAAACAACGCCCGTAAAAATACAAAATGAAATTTGAATGCATTCACCACTCATTCATCAGCAGTAATGGATCATTAAATCATTGCTAATGCTGCAATTTAAAATTGTTTACATTGTTTCAAAGATAACGAGATGTGCAAAAAAAAAACAAAAATACATTTCAAAAGCGTTAAGCAAATGAGGCATTACTCAAACAGTTACTAACCACATCATTGCACTACGTAAGGCGCTACAGCAGGCCGTCTTCAAGAAACAAGGCACGCGATCATTTGCATAAGCGAGATGAGCTCTGTGTACTTGCTGAAGATGCAGTGAAGCGATAGTGAAGAGATTCGCATTGCTATGTACATTACCCGTACATTCGCCTATTGACCCATACAGCCGTTCATTCATTTAGACAGTTCATTTAGTTTGTTCATTCGTCGTTTAATAGCTTACACCTTCTTTTCTTATTTTTCTTAGCGTTCAAAGCGCTTTTATAATCGACAGGCTTTCAGGAACCTCTTGGAATATGCAGCGTTGCCTTTTCACATCTTTTTTTTTTTAATTTAAATAATTATGCGAATAATTGCAGTTGCATTTTTGCATACATCAAAAAAACAAACGAAGCAAAAAATACTCGTTTAAAATGATGAGCAACCGAACGCAATTTGAAAAAAGTGAACGTCGCTCGTTGGGTTGGCGTTTTTGTGTGACTTGTTTACGCGCTCCAACGAATGCGGATGCGTCTGTTCAATTGGCAGTTGTAATTTTTTTCTAAACAACTTTTCAAATTATATTTCTAATTTATGTTTAATTTTTATCTTAACCACTCGCCAACTTGTGATGTTATTTAAACCTTATGGTCAAATGACAGCCAATGTTGAAGAAGACTGCGTTTTCTTCTTTACAGCTTTGTGCGAAGTGGGAATATTGTTGACTATATTTCACACAATATTTTTAACCGTTGAATGTTTTACTAGCAAGTAGATAGACTGTTGCTTTTCACCGGTTTTCTATTGTTGTTTTTATTTTTCTTCGTCTTATGTATTCATGTGAGTTTTCACAGCATTTTTTTTTTTTTTTTTGCGGAAAATACTTAGCGACTTACAAAATAGTCTTATGTAAGCGCATATGGGATAAAAGCGTTGTAGAGTCGAATTCATTTAATCACAACAACTAACTAAGAGAGATAGCAGTAGCCGCAGCCGTACAAAATTGAGCTCTAAGATCTGAATAAATCGATTGTACAATCGAAAATCTGGGAACTCAATAAAATTTCTGTTGAGGTGGTTCGTTTTTGATTCTGAGATAGTGTGCTGTGGAACAAAATGCTAAGATAACTCAGCCGTCGAAAGATTGACCTTTTAGTACCTGGGCAACCGAAACTTTGTTCGCTTCTATTCGAGGTTGCCGCATAATTAAATTTATTCTATATACTTTATTAATAAACAACATACTATGTGGCAACACTCAAGTAGGAGAAATTAAAATGTCGCATATTTCCTATCAATAAAAAATTCTTCAAGTGGTTAAGTCGGTTTTGTGACAAAAGCGGATGGCGGCGGATGAGGGGACGATCTCAATCTTTTGAAATATTTTTCTCTTTATCTCAGAATTTTTCTGGAAAACGTCGTTTAAAATATTTTTATTTTTTCAATAGCATGCTATAAATACCCCATCTGAACAAATTAAATGTATTTTCAGCTGGGATAGGGCGTTATTTGCTAAAAATTATAAAACAGGGTATTTGTAAAAGAAAGTATGAAGTATGTTTTTGAAAAATATTTTGTTATCAGCTGTGGATATAAAATTAAATAAATATACAATAATAGTTTGATTAAAGTTATCAGATTTCTGAAAGATTTTTGAAAATAAATATTTTTCTGTGCACCTCGGCGAAATGGCGCTCAAAACCAAATAGAGTCTACTTCGTTTTTATTCCCAGCTGTTACACCCGTTTCATTTTTTAAGTAAAATTTTTGTTTTTTGAAAATGAGGTGAAGCAAGTCCTCAATTTTTGTGGCCAGCTCTTCTTCACCTCACCTTTGATTTACTCGAGAGCTATACTGATTTCCGATAAGCGATAAAAACATTAAAACTAACTTATAATAATATTAAAAACACAATTTTACTTAAATAATTAAACAAACCTGTGATAAGTAAATATCCAAACAGAATCAAAATCAGCGCCGATGCTTTATACATTGTTGTTGTCAATATAAATCAACGCCTTCAACTCGGCAAACAAAAAACTTAAAACAGCCAGTCACAATAACAAAAAAATCAACGATCAATTACAAATCGATTTATTAGACTGATTACGCGTCAATGTATTTTTAAATAAATATAAACAAATTAAATGACCGCAAATAAAACACAAAAGTCAATTACAACAATACGCCACACAATGTAATAAAATAAAGTCAAACGGCACAACGTGTTGTATATTTTAAAGAAAGCAAAAGAATTAGGTTAATGTGACACAATTGTTGAATGGTGTGACAAATTTAGTTGGACAAAAACACAAAACACAGCATGAAGGCAACAACAATAATGCGAATGACGAGTGCAAGTAAACGAATAAAACTTGAATGAAATGTTATGCAATACGGGGTTGTGGTCAGATGAACGTGCTGTTGATTGTTGTTGTTGTCGTGTGTTGAAGTTGTTATTTTAACAATTACTGTTGTTGTTGCCACAAACAATCAAATCAAGGTAGTGTTGTAGTGCTTGGTTGATTGTCGACTTTTGTTTGTTGAGGTAGGACAATTTCCACAAATTCACATACTAATACACTTGCAAGCGCACACATACAATAAAATTATAAAAACGCCTGTGATTATTTTCGTATCAAAATTAAATTAAAAACAAAAAAAAATTAAAACCAAAAAAAAAACGCGTACGTAACTTGGCGAGGTGAGATCTACTGCGAGGTGACGACGCCGCGTATATTGGTTAATATTGCTAGTCTGGCTGACTGGGCTGTTAGTTGTTATTGTTGTTGATGTCGCCAATTACAGCAAGCGTTGCGCATGCGCAGCAGTGTTTGCAATAAGAACAGGTTTTTCCGCCGCTTATTTTGTTGTATTTTGCGCTTGGCTATTGTTGTCGTCGGCTGCTGTGATTGCAATTGTTGTTTTGTTTTTTTGTTGGTTTTTCGGTAGAGCTGTGAATTATGTTGCTGGTATTGTAATAACGAAAAGTTGTGGGTAGCAACTTGTATGCGTTTTTTATTGTTTTAACTCACAATAAGTGACACTTTTTTTCTTTTCTTTTTTTTTAATTATATTTGTTTTTTTTTGTTTTGCTTTACTGATGGGCGCTCATTTTTTTTTAATTGCAAATTGTATTAGCGTTGTTTTTGTTGCTTTTTGCAATTAAGGTCGTGTTGATTTTTTACTGTTTCTTTTATATTGTATTTGGCGTTTTTAATGTTTTTATTGATGACTTTTTTTTGGCGAATATTTATAAATTTTTTTTTTTTTAGAGTTCTATTGACCTTTTTTTATGGTAATGATATTTTAATTGCAAAGTTAATATCACATAAAATAATTAGCTGGCATTTTTGTTACTTTTTAATAAGATCCTATAATAAGGATGGAATTTTGAAATATGTAAATGTAAGAAGTATAGCTTGCACGATGAACCTCTGAAAAGATCGAGCTTCCCTACCTAGTTTTTCCTAAAAATTGGCTAGATCTGTTTCATGCCAACACCGAATATTATCTGCAAATGCAAATTAATTTTTGTTGAGAAACTTTCGGCAGTGGTTTGGCGGTTCCTTTTTGTATAAAATATGTCCAGTGCTTTAAAATGGATACTAAACTTTGAGTTGTGTATGCAACAATACATCAAAGAAAATTTTATTACATTTCATGCAACGGTTTTTGAGTGATGCGCGAACAGACATACAGACAGACAAACGAAAATTCTAAAAATAGTTAATTTTTGCTTTTTACTAAAGAGAATCCCCGGTAGTTATTTTTCATTAAAATATATAAGCCCTTTTCGCTATTAAAATTCGTGAATTTTCTATATACATGTAAAAAGTAAGGATGGGTGCTTGTCGATATTTCATAAAATTTCATTAAAATCCATTCTTATTACAACAAAATCTTTAAATATACGAAAACTATTAGTTTTTTTAGTTCGAATCAGATACTGATCGATATATTTTATCGATAGCAACTATCGATTTTTTCTATTACGACTACATCAAAAACAGCTGTTGTCGCTACGAGTGTCGAAAGTACGCATTTACCAATTTGTTGTGCCCATAGCGTAAGTCATTTTACTCAATGGCCTTCTCAGCTATCAATGGCGTTTTATTAAATGAGAAAGTAACGGTACTGGAGATAGTATTAGGCATAACATTGCAAAGCCTAAGGCTATTTTTAATAATTTCACAAAATTTTTTATTTTGTTTTTCTATTTTTGCATTCACATTGATTTTTAAGTGGACTTTCCAATAGTAACTATTGTAAGCGTCATTTACAACAACACAAGTTGTACTTTAAGTTTAAACAATATTTTTTTGTTGTTGTAAACTGTTATTGCTCGAAATCTTTGCTTGACCGACCACACCAAAACCTGTATATTTTCTATATACCTTTTGGCTTTTTTTTTGTTTAACTAATTGCGAACTCGTCGAAAAACAAGCGAAAAAAAACGTACAAGCGTTGTGTTCGTTTTAAATGCTGAAAACACCAAAACGTGCATGTCACGAACTCGCCTAGTTTGGCCTGCTTCACTTTTAATGGATGCGATTTGTTTTGCTCCCGTATTTGAAGTAGTGTGCTGCATGTCTTTGCACTGAGTTTCTTTATAAATGGTAGAAAATTAGATAATTGAATGTGCCTATTTTGAAAGGTATTTACGAGTATGCTACTACTGTTTTCAAAAATAATGACATAAATTAATTTAACGAAATTGCGAAAATCGTATTAAAAACATTGTGTTCAATATATTTATGAAAACATGTGCATAGTAATATTTAAAAAGTAAGCACCACTCAAGTTTTACTGTTGGCGAAATTAGAATTTCCAACATTATCACTCAAAATTTTCTTTGAGTAAAACTGGGTTATTATTTCACAGTGTTTCTGAGTAGTGATCCACTTTCATTAGCACTAAAATTTACTTTTAATGGCACTTAATGCCTATTATCAATCAGCATTCACTTGAGTGAAAACTCACACATAATTCCATTCAAATATTGTTTAAATTTGGAAGTTTTTAAATTAGTAAGCAAAATATTTTCAGCGCTTGCATATAATTTTGAATTCTTGTGCTTAATGCTTCGAAATATTAAATCCATTAAAATTTCTTTTGAATGGTAATGCGCATGTGTTTTCATTAATGCTAATGCAGTTAAATCTCCACTATATATAAATCTGAGTGGCATCTAATGGAGTTTAAGTTCCATTCAAAATAAATTTTATTTTGCTAACGAAAGTGCAAATTAACTCAAAATCAAAATGTAGTGTAAGGGTGGCTTCACTAAAAAAATTTAGATACGTGCATAATAAAAAATTGTATCCTTAAAATTGATTTTAGGTGGAATTTCTTTGCAAGCAGCACCATTTTTACGAATTTTCGGTCTTTCCTATCTTTTATATATTTTTTAAGTATTTAGCGGAGATCGGTTGTTTTGTATGATATTCTTAGATTTGGCGTTTTTATATTGAATGTTTTTTTTTGTTTTTTCAAATATCCTAAAATAGGATGATCTTCCACTCAGCCGTCGATTCGGTGAAAAAATAAGCTGATTTATTTAACTTCTGTTAATCTGCTCGTTGCAATCTTCTTGTGCTAATCTTGTACTTAGCTTAACAACAAAAAAGAATATAAAAATATGTATCCTATATCTCAAGATAGACCTCATGCAAAATATTGATGAAAGAACCTTTCAATTTCATTTAGTAATTATTTTGGCATGCTCGAACAAACTTTTAGGCAGACGACAAAAAGCAGTGTCAGGTTTTTTGGTATAGCTCTTTAACGGTATATCCAGTCAAAGGTTCTCTTTCCGATAAATTCAAAGTATTCAGAATGGTTTTTTAGAATTCTTTGGCACTGTCTTGGTGTATTGCTGCCAGTTTTTCAAAAGATCATCAACAAAAAATTCTTTTGCCCAAGCGGATACTGTTCTGAGTGGGCATAAAAACTATAGGACCCACCCATTTGTGGGAAAATATAAAAGTACTACGTCCCAAGTTATTATTGGATTTTATTTTAATTTTTTTTTTTTACAAACAAAAAAAAAATTTTCCAGCATTTTTTTGTATATGTATCTCTTGTTCATGTATTTATTGCAATTTATTTATAACATATATTTTTATTTTTTCAACTTTTTTGTTATCCAGCAATTCATTGTTTTTTGTTTTATTTCTCAATTTCTTTACTCTTGCTTGTCACAGTTCGTCGAAAATCAAAGCTTTCCGCAGTGGCTGTTGCTACTGGATTTTTTTGTGATTTAAAATTTAGTCAATTAGCCGCATTAAAAAGCTTATTGCATTGCACTTTAAATTGCGCGAATAATAGTTTGAAATTTTCCAAAAGTTATTTGTACGTTTAGATGCGCCATATATTTTGTTTTACACTTTGCCTACAAGAGGCTCCTTTATGCGAGGATGCAATGCGTCAGCAGTGAGGCGCCGCGCATGCGTGTCTGTTTTGTATATTACAAATATTCTTTTTATTGATTGAAAGAGAAAATATTAAAAAACCACACTTAAAAAAAATTTGGTACACTTTACTTCTTTTTGGAAGAAAAACCTTTACACAATTGAAATTTTTTTGTTTTTTATTCTCTTTGTAAAATATATTTTCAGTTTCGTATTTTTTATTTTAAGTTGCCTTTATTTGTTATATTTAAAAATATTTTTTTTTATATATTTCTTTTTTAAATTTTCTACCATTTATAGAATGCGCTCTGGGTCACACTAGTAGCATTGTATTTTTTTTTTTTTTTTTTGTTGTTGTGTTAAATAATTTCTTCATACAATTTTTTGTTTGCGAAAAGTTGCTGTCCCAAGCCTCCGTTGAATATTCAAACCGATCGTTTCATGCGACTGTCATTCTCAAACTGAACTCACCGCTGCGAAATGTTTTGCTGCGCTTAAAGAAACACGGATTCATTATTTGCGAGCACCATTATCACCAGTGATGATACGGAGCTTCAATTCCGAAATTTTCGATTGATTGAATTTTGATTACGCTTCAGGTTCTACCATTGCTTTGATTCGAACGCAGGTCGATTATTTATAGCAAATCAAAGATTGTTTACGATATAATGGCGAAACTTGGCTCTAACCAATATCACGGCCATATGGACATTACATTCATACAGTGATAATACGCGAAACGCCCACAGGATATTTTAAGTTCGACTCGAACCGAACTTGTCTAAGTCTATCGTGCGCTAGTACTAGTTCGACGTTATCGGTAACTATAAATCGATTTTGTAAAATCCGTTAACACTTCTGCATGCAATAAATCCACTTCCGCAACGTCCCAAATTACCAGTACCAACACAGACCAGACAAGCAACCGCCATAATACAACATCACCAAAACCAACACAAAAACTAATAGTAGCAACAAAAGCTGAAGCAACAGCAGCAACATATTGATTCGGCCTCCGTTGGTGAGTCAGCGCCCCCGTTAAATGTGGCACTACTTACTAGCCAACCTACTTGTGCTGCTGGCCTATTCATTGTTGCTCTATGTCTATTGATCACTGATCGCTTGCTATTTGCACGCTGTTTGACTGCTTGCCGTTTGGGCTTACTGTTGATGGCGTTTTTTTTTGCTTTGCTTAGCCCCTAAGCTAAATATGAGCGAGTTTTTGGGCTGGTTTATTGGTTCGATCGTCATTGATCGTGTTGAGCGCGCTTAAGTTTAAATCGTAAAAGTTTGATTTGATTTTTGTTTTTAATTTTTTTTTTTGTTTTTTGTTAAATTTTTTTGTTTTTTGTACTTCTTTTACAATATTCACATTTTGTATTATTTATATTTATTATTATATTTATTTTCCTTATGGCATTTGGTAGTTGCCGCTGTCGGTTATATCAATGGTTATGGCCGTGCCTCCGAATTTGTTGCAATTTACGTATGCCCATTTGTTGTTGTTGTTGTTAGCGCATTCGTTCGTATTTTAATTTGTGACTTAATTCTGGGAAAGACTTGTCGGTTTGTTTGTATTTTTCGCGTTTTGTTTTATGCGCTAATAAGTATATATCTTGGGATTATTAAAAGCTTAAATTTGCAGCTGCGTTTTAAAAATGTGAAGTTTGTTTAGTTTCGCAATAGTTTTATTTATTTTTCTCATTTCATACTAAAACTAAATAATAATCTATTAATCGGGTCTCATTTGTGTCAGGAAGTATTTAATATTTTTTTTTTTTGTTTGTTTATGATGGACTTTGATCTCCACAAGACTATTTTATTTTTTTTTTTTTACTTGGGGATTCGCTTTGATTTATATCCGTCTAAAGTTTATTAACTTATTTTTTTTTTTTTTATTTAAAGTTTTGTTCGCGATATAGCAGCTATTTAATGGTTGGCTAGTTTTTGATTGCCATTATGTCAAAACAAAATTTGTATGCGATTTAAAATTAGTTTTTCAGCAAACTAGTTAAATAACATGCAGTTTGCAAAACTTTTAGGCGAAATTATTTCAACTCTGAAATGGTTTTTTGTATTATATATCTAACAGGTCAAATTATTTGCAGTTCTTTGCTCTGTTTTAAAAATACCAGGAACCCCCTATAATTATTATTTTTTTGATCAATCATAGTCATTTTAAGCGACGATTTTAGGTAAAATTAAATAAGACAGGGTTCCCTTATAAAAAAAAATATGTTTTACAAGGTCACCCTGTGTCAACTATTTTATACACAAACCATAGCAATAAACGAAAAATGTGGCAATAAACGAAAAATTCCAAACTCAAGCTTGGAGTAAGCGTTTTGATATCGCGCAACCATAGACACAAACAGTAAATTTAAAATGTTAAAATGAACATTTCGACAAGCATATTCAGTTAAAGTGATCTTCTTTTGAACATCTATCAAAATAGTATTAGCATCAACGCTATGTTCCAAAACTTGTTTGGCTATATCAGTTTTTATTTGTTAATGAATAATTCAAAGATTAATATTTACATAATTCATAGTTGATGTGATTGATGGTGCTTTAATTGCATATTTTATCAAAAACAAAGAAAAAACAAAAAACAATGTCAGCATGCAATGAAGAAGATGGTCGTGTTAATAAACTGTAGAAATGTTGTCAAAAGAGACTGCAGCTTTGTATAAAACAAGCGGCTCAATGGTCTAGGGGTATGATTCTCGCTTTGGGTGCGAGAGGTCCCGGGTTCAAATCCCGGTTGAGCCCAACTAATATTTTTGCAAAATTTTTTATTTTTTAAATAAATTATTATATATAATAACAGTACATAATTTTACCACAACTTTTCAAACGACTAAAACAAGCAAAATTGTTTTTTATTTGTTTACAAATTTATATAAATGCATTTTAATGAACCTTAAAACAAAAATCCCTATTTTTTTTTTAAGACATTGTTTCTTGTCATTTCTAAGATAAATATTTACTAAGTAAACATTTGCACTGGAGCGAATGACGCCTTGCACTTTCGCAACAACAAGTGCTTAAAAGAAAATATTTGCTTAAGATTTTTGCTAATAATTACCCGAGTGTGCAATACATCGATTTCAGGCGGCTCAATGGTCTAGGGGTATGATTCTCGCTTTGGGTGCGAGAGGTCCCGGGTTCAAATCCCGGTTGAGCCCACACTTTATTTTAAGTATTTCTGGGTTTTCACTGCAATTTTACCTTAACATATCTATACATATAAGAAAATTGTAACTGGTCAATGTTTGGCTGTCTGTCTGTATGTTTGGGGGCGAATAACTGAAAAACTGATAAATGGAATTGAATGAGACTTACCGCTGTATTACCAGAATTTCAACTTAAAATCTAAGATATCGTTTGTTCCGATGCCTCTTAAATCTAATGAATTCACATAAGCTTCAAATATTGCTTGGAAACATATTTTTTTTTAAAAATGCTGACTGGTGTTGATTAACTCAGCATTTGGCAATTAAACTAATTAAGAAATAAAAGTAAAAACATAAATTCATTAAAAACACAAAAACAAAGACAATACTTGATTACAAATTAAAATGATTAATTACTTTGATGACATACAAACTAATTTAAAGATCTGTATCTAGCTCTAACGAACGCTTAAATACAAAGATCCATAAACACCATCAAACAGGTGAGTTTAATAAGTCACTGTGCGTGTCCAATATATATGTATATATATACATACATATATATTTGTGTGCATAAATATATGTATAAAAACTAGTTACATATACTACATACCAAAAAAAAAAAATTGTCAGCATTCACCTTGCTTAGACCAATTTAAAAAACCTTTCATTTTGTGATTCGCGTGCATCAAAGAGCAGCTGTGTTTGATTTGTTATGTTACAAGTATTTAACTGATTACTCATTTTGTTGCCAAGAAGTTATTTTGCTCAAAAAAAAATTTTAAATTATTGTAACAACTTGTAAAAACGCCGCCAGCATGTTATCATACCTAAAGTAAGAATCTGTTTCCCAATAGCTCTAGGAATAATAAATCAAGCCAACTTAATGAATTGCTTCATTGCTCACACTTTTAACTGTGAATATACTTGGCCAGATTTGACTTACGGTTTTGTACTCGTAAAAACGCTAAACTAACAAAAGCATCTGCGCAAGCGCCTTGTTACCATCACCATCGCTATCATCATTGCATGCATGTTTGTGCTTTTAGATATAAATAGATATATGTATACATAAGTAGACAATATTTTACCTCTCGAAAAGTTGTATGTATTAGGGTGTTTCATCTTTTTTTTTTCCTTTGTCCTTTCATATGTATACAGCGCATTTTTTAATATTTTTCAAATTTTTTTAATAGTATTTTCTGGTATGCAAATAAAAAAAGCTTGGGCATCCTTTCCTTCACTTTCTTTTCCAAATTGCTGCTTTCCCTACTTTTCTTTTATTTTCCTTCTTTGCCTTATAATTTTCTGTTATCTTTTTGCTTTTGTAAGCACTGTATATTTTTATTTTCTTCCACTGTTTGGCTTGCTATTGTTTCCATTTTATTATTCGATAATCGTGCGTAAACACGATGCATGCTCGCATTCGACAAACAAACGAGCAAAAACCTAAAATCCGCTTGTCAATCTGCGGGAGCAAAGAACTTGTCTACACACACACACACACGTACCTAAGCAGAGCGTCACATATCAGTAAGCAGTCAAGCAAGAATTTCTATGCACTCGTACTAAGCCAAATCTCACATCCAACTCAGTTATGCATAGAACCAATACCAAAAACAACATACTCAGTCATATGGGCATTTTCACAAAAAGGTCAACCACAAGTGCAAAACTCAAACTGTTCCTGAAAACTTTTTGTTGATGAATAATAAATCTCAAATGTTTTTACTTTATAAATATAAAAAAATTTTTATTTTCTTTTAATTTTGAGCCGAAATATACAACGAGTATACAAAATGTACAAAAATCTAACTCTTTTGACCAAATATACCTATTTTATTTCCGTGTTATATTCCCTTATTCAAAGTAATACTATGATGTTTTTATAATTTAAAAGTCTTCTACTCATAGTAACATAATGTTTAACAAGCAGACAGACTTAGTGGAGATCGAATAACGGTAGTTTTTTTTGATTACTTCTGCTTACATTCGCATGTCGCGTCCGTTACCGAAAAACAGCATTTATTGTTCTCATTAGTGCAAAAAGTGTTGAAGTGTAAATTGCTTTCAGACTTTAAGCAACTAAATTATTTCACTTAAGAAAAGTAGCCATTGACTCTCGGCAAAAGCGATTAATAAAATTTATCGGTGTTTGAAATTCGTCGCGTCCGTTACCACAAACCTTAAATATTAAATAAATTCGTAGAAATTGAACAAGAGTTAAATTTTATAGATGGCAAAAACGGCAAAAGAAACAAGAAAAGCAATATCAATGAAATATAGAGAGAAAAATAAAAAAAATTTAAATTTATTGAAGTTGCTCGGACCGCCTATTCAATAAAGAAAAAAATTAAAATAGACCATACTAAAAACTAATCACTTTCTTCTTAATTTTGTAAGTCGTTTTTACTATAATGTTACTTGAGTTTTTATTTTCAATAAAATTGAAGTGTTCAAATAAAAAAAATTCTATTTCTTAACTCATGGAAAATTTTGTCGCGTCCGTTATGTCGCGTCCGTATCTCTTCTATACTCAATTAAAAAAAACTAAGAGAAAATTATCACATTTCATAAACCTACGAATATCAGTCATCTGTTCGCATTTATTAACATGTATATTGTATATACATAAAAATCCGTAATTTGCTAAATTTTATATATTTATGAATGCGCCTCAAAAAAACTTCTATTTTTTGTCGCGTCCGTATCACTTTATAATTGCTTATAACTACGCACTTATTCGTAAAAGATCCTCCCCGTATATATTAAACTATAGCACTCCGTCAGCCCTTTAAAACAATATCAACATATGACTACTTTTACTTTGTCTTCATTGTTTCGGACGCACTTAAAAGCGTGCAAATGTCGCGTCCGTTACCGTGGAAATGCCCATATGTTAATTTTTTTAAAGCGTAAATTCGCTGGACTCGCCTAAACTGAGCCCAACGATTTTTATTTACACCGCAAAGAAAATTTAATATGAAAAAGAAACACCCTAATGCAAAGGCGGACGAGTCAAAGACGCGAATTCGCTTGCTACGCGATTACTTTTTGATTGTCACAAGGCGTATCGCAATAGTTGAATGTTTGTACTACGTAAATATGTACTTTGGATAGTAACATTAGCTGCATTCTTTTGCACCTGGAGCAAAAGATCGGCTATACTCATAATAAAATATCTAAAGCAAAAGCTATCACCATCAAAAACCCCGAATGATTACAACAGAAGGCCCCATCATCATTTAGTATTTGTATGTCTGCTTGTTTGAAACAACACCTATTTACTGATAGAATGCAGCCATTATTTTCAAACTTGTGGGCAAAAGATAAGGCCTATTGAGCATCATGTATGGGGGACAAATCTTACAACTTTTTTGTTTGGTTTAAAAATGTATGTTAGAAACTGCAATCGTTCACAATCGCATACCATGATGATGCTTAGAAAATTAAGTAGGTACAGATTCATGTGTGTGGCGACCTTGTATTTGATGGGTAGATCATTTGCTCACGTTTAAGTCTTTGTAAAATCTACCTACATATGTATGTGGGTATTAACGATTGGTTAATTGAAAACATTGCCCCATATAAAAAGGGCTATCGATTTTAAAAGTTCTGAATTACTTAAGATAAAATTACTGCTTTGCAGACGGTGAGCAATAATGGCAAATAAAAAAAATTTAAATGGATTAAAATGTTTCTTTGAAGGTATTCTTTAATCTGTACTGTGTTCTTTCGAAAGCCAATGGGAAAAGTAAACGGAAGCAGTAAAAAGAAAGTGTGGGCTCAACCGGGATTTGAACCCGGGACCTCTCGCACCCAAAGCGAGAATCATACCCCTAGACCATTGAGCCGCTTGTTTTATTTAAAGCTGCAGTCTCTTTTGACGAAATCAAGGTAATTATTAGCAAAAATCTTAAGCAAATATTTGCTTTTAAACATTTGTTGCGAAAGTGCAATTCCCATTCCCTCCAGTTCAAATATTTACTTAGTAAATATCTTGTCTCAGAAATTGCAAATAAGAATTTTTCCAAAAATTAACGTACCAATAATTTTCTGTTAAAGTTCATTGAAATTCCTTCATGTATATAAATAAAAAACAATATCATAATAATTAATTTAAAAAATATAAAATTTAAAAATAAGTTCTTCTTTTATAAAATGTGTTGCCACCTATTTAAAAATGTATTTTCAATGTGTTAGTTACGCCATTTATAACTCAAGAATGACATGACTAATCTTGTTGAATTTATTGTTGTTACTTCAATTTTAACCGGAAAGAGAAGAATTCAAATACATACATATGGGTGTTTCCATGCAGCCGTATGCGACATTCGTACACTTTTGGAGTAATATAAATCTCACATAAAACGAGTTTTCGGGAAAATAAAAATACAGTTACGTTGCAATTAAAAAGAAGTATGTTTGGAAAAAAATTGGTCGTCCTGAAAGCTTTGGTGTCTAAAATATCCGTTCAAAATGAGGTGATAACTTACGCGACAAAAACGGAAGTGCTTATATTGCGCACATACATATATGCGAAAGTCTGCGAATCAAGCCAGTTCTTAATTTCTTTGAATATTCGTAACCTAAGCTAAATAATGCACCTTTACAATCCTCTCATATTTAAAGAGAAATCGTCTCTTTATATTATTATTTAAAAAAAAAAACTAAATAACGTACGTGACATAACGTACGCGACAATTTTTCTAGTATATTAATAATAAAATGCAGGGACGTAACTGTTATAAGAAATATGATAAAAAGGTCCCATTTAACCATTAATACTGATGTATTCAAATATTGGTTATAATTAACCATTACCGTAAGACATATTTTATATTGGTCAATATAACCATTATAAATGAGAGAAACATTTTTTGGTTAACAATAACCATTATTGTAAGTAACATAATTTTTTTGGTTATCGGTAGCAAAAAAATGCAAACAATATAAAACAACTTGAGTTGCTGGAGTGGCATGACCAATGTCTGCAAGTTCCTCGAGGAAAAATTTACCACTATTCAGCAAAAATAGTTTGCTGTCGAGTGGGTCACCGATAACCAAAAAATTTATTACTTGCGATAAGGGTTATTCGTAACCAAAAAAATAAATCTCTCATTTATATTGGTTACGATGACTAAAATAAAATAAATCTGATGATAATGTGAATTCTGAAAGAAAAAAATAACAATTATTTTCGGTTCCTGATAAAATGTTTTTTGTTTGAAATTTACACTTTAATTAGGAAACAAAATAAAAATGTATTCTTATTATAAAAACTTTATGATTATGAAAATAAAATCGAATTCATAACATATGTATTTGTTGATATACATTCTTTATATATTTACATAAACTCTAATATTTTCTCGTAAGGAGTATGCCGTTCGAGCAGTATTTATATGTATGTTGACTGTCGACGAATATATCGATATATTCACAAGCGTATTTATAAAATGAAAAAGCATCTGGTAAAATTATATTATTAGCTTTTACTATTTGCCTTACCTTTCTCTTTATAACAACACCTATTCCATCCACAGCGCCTTTGCCATGCGAGGTGGCAAAGAAATTCCATCCAAAATATTTGCAGCTAAATTTATTTACAAAATAAGGGATGCTTGTTAAAATAAACTTATTTTTAAACTGCACCTATGTATTCAGGATAATGGTATTGAAAAAATTGATTTTAACGTCGATTTTAATGTATTACAATAAAATATTCATACTTAAAATAACGTATGCGACAAACTTTAAAGGGTAATACAATTTTTATTACTTCGATTCAAAAGAAAATTTCAGCGAATATATTTAACTAGAAGATCTCTTGATTTGGAGTTGTAATCTCTATTACTTGCGACTGTCAATACACAAATGATATAGACAAATAATGTTTTTGCATAACGTACGCGACAAAGGTATACTATCAAAAGTAAATTAAAAAAATACCGTTATTCGAGTTCAAACTTCTCTTTTTCTCATTTTTGTAAGTAGTTGGCATTGTTAATTTAATTTTAAAATGTATTTGCACTACTTCAAATCTCTTAATTTAAGTAATTCGGAAGAGAAAATAGTTGATTCAATTTGCGAAAACTGAGTTGAAGAAAATCTCAGTTTTACTCTTCCGTTTATGAGTTTTAAGATACCAGCAAGCTGTAAATACTTCCATTTTATAAAAATTCAATTCCTTTTCCCTTAATAATTCGTCTTAAAACCCATTTTCTGGTCATATAATTTTTTCAGTCGTGGTTGACCTTCTCATGGAAACACCCATATACAATATTCACGAAAAGGGCTGCCAACTTTACAGTGCTATGCAGACCTGTTAAATAATGATTACTAATCGTAATGATTACCAGCTTTTTTTGATTATTTTCCTAAGAATCCATTTATTGTTTGATTACCATTAATTTTAATTTGAAATGATTATTTTTCGATTAATTAAAAAATAATCAAAAAAATCATGATTTTTCACGATTAAAAGTAATAAAAAAAATATCAAAACTAAACTTAAAAGTTTTTTCTGATTTTTTATTATTCTTTTTTTTTTTTGATATTTTATTTTTTTTTTATTTTATAATATTTTTTATGACTTATTTTTTTGGATTTATCTGTGATTTATTTTTTATTTTTTTAATAATCGTAAAAAATCATTTTTTTTTTTTTGATTATTCTTAATCATAATAAATTTATAATTTCGTTTTCTTGAAAAAAATTCAATCAACTATTAACAAATAAAAAATACGTCTAATTAATTGATTACTTATTACTAATCAAATTTAGCAGATCCGGTGTTATGTTACTTCTTGAAAAAAGGAACCATATTTTTAATCTGTGTTGATTCATTCTTCATGTACCTACAACATGCATAGACACTTGATATCTGCAAGCATTTTTTTCCACCTTAATTAATACGAGACTAATCAATTTGCCACTTAATTATTCTACTTAAAACAAGTTGCTTCCTTTCATTTTTAATGTACACGAAAACGAATCAAATTATTATTTTCCTAATAATGCTCAAGGCCAAGCCAAAGATTAATCTACCAAAATAGAATACCAAAACCGTTTCATAACAAATTTGAAGTTCTTTGATTTTTAAAATGGTCGCCCACACGCTAACTCCACTGCGCATATGAAAAGCGATATTCATACAGCGCGGTATACTGCAACGTGCTTGTGAATAGTAAGTGCTATATACACTGGTTATGGGACTAGTTGGAATTGGTTAGTATGCTTCAGTGACAAGGAATCGACCTATAAGCTCCCACATAAGGTTTAGCTCCTTTATTGAGAGCCAAAAGCAATTAAGTTTTTTCACTTCCTCACTCTATCTGCTTCTCCTTCGTTTTGTTACTGCAACTCTTTCCATATATGGATATATATATACATATATCCATTATCTATTATTAGATATGACATCAATTTTAATATATAGTCCTCATATATTGAGCTTATTGTAAATCCAAAATTTTATAGACATGTGTACTTATACCTAGTAGAGATACCAATTTTTTGAATATTAACAATATTTAATCCCGGCATTTCAGTATTCCCTATTCTGCGCTGGTGTCATTATTTTATTATTTATATTTAAGAATAATTGATGGGAGTTCTCATTATTGAGCCAATAGAGCCCTAAGCAACAGCTTTTACAATTTTTGTGTGTATGTCAGTATGTTTGTACGCGTATCACTCAAAAACTTCTCAATAAAATTCAATACAACTTTCACACTTGCGCTACTAGATATCTAAATAAAATTTTACGGTAAACCCTATTTTCATAAATCTACTGGTTTCAAAGTTATCGAGCAATGTGTTGGCCAAGTTGTTAGTGCAATAGTATCAAATGATAATGAGCTTCATAACTCAACTGGTTTCTGAGATATAGATATACAATTTCTGAGACGCAAAATAGCGTGTCGACCTTTCGATAGTGGGTGCGCTAGCATAACAGTTTCTGGGATTGACATCCCTAATTTATCTGTAAGTAAATATTTATACATGTATTCATAAAGTGTCTCGCAGGTGTGCTTACCAGCAAACTCAATTTATTGTGAACTATCATAAGTACTTGAATCACCAGCATGCCCGAAAACCAGCCGCAAATGAACCTTGAAGAGCTGTCAAACTATTAAATAGGCTCCAATCTGCTTTTGTTCTTTACTACAACGCCCACACGCTGTGCTTTACAAATCGTTTAAGAGCATTTAAAATTTAATTTGATGTGAAAAGCGCAATTGGGTTTTTGTCTCGCTGGGAAACTGAGGACTATCAAAAGCTTGTTGATTGTTTTTGTGTTGTTGTGTAGTTATTGTAAGCTTTTGAGTTTGATTGATGGCTCCGAGTATTAACGGTTTTTCTTCCCACCTTAAATAAACACACAATCTCTTTAACCAACATCAATTAAATAGCAGTTAATTTGTGAAAATAAAAGTTTTTGTATATACATAATTTAGTGATTAACGTTCCGGTGTGGGTAAAGTACCAACTTTGTCATGGTGGGATCTTGTTTGCTGGTTAGTTTTGACTTAGGAACGGACATCTCAATTACGTGAAGCTAAATATGCTGACTAACAGCAATTATGTCTGATCCATATTTCAGTTAAAACTCCTAAGATAACCATAAATCCATAATCATAACCATAACCATAACCGTAGCCATAGCTATAACCATAACCGTAGCCATAGCTATAACCATAACCAAAAATATAAACATAACCATAACCATACCTATAACATATCCACAAATCAAATCATAGCCATAGCTATAACCATAACCATAACCATATCAACAGTTGTAACTATAACCACAAAATATAACCATATCCATAACCACAACTATAACCATAACCGTAACCATAACTATTTTCTTGATGGATTGTTTCCCCTCCATTTTTTACAAAACAAAGCGTGAACGAAATTCAGTTATGGAAGTGTGGGGAAGAAAATACCCAACATCTTCGGCAAAGAAAATTCTAAGGAATTCAGGGAATATTTTGACGTACTTCTAACTTGCCCACTATTTTCGCTAAAATTGAATGAGCTACAACACTGCGTACTCAGAATTTTTTTTAAAATTCTGCCCAAAAATATAGGAATTTTGATGGTAATTTTTCAAACTTTGATTAACGTTCCTGAACTTTTTGTTAATTTCAAAACTCCGAAATAAATATATTTTACGAATAACACCATTTACAATTTTATCATTTTGGCATCAATAACAAAACACAGCTCCATATTTAATTGTACCCTCCAACCTAGCCTAGACATTCTTGCTTTACCTTTATTCTGCGCTCATAATTGCCTGTTGACTTCTTCGTTAACTCCATAAATGTCATATATGTTATTGCATTTTAATTGTGCACTATGAAATGATTGACTAAAATAATTAAAGTTTATGAACAGTCAGAAGAAATCTGCTTGTCTGTTTTGGTTTGAAGTTGGCTTTTACCATCAACTTTAGCATACGAAATGAGTTTATTTTTTTATTTTTTTGCTGGGTTGTTAGTTAGTTAACACTGGGACTATTCAGCAACTCTGTTTTAAAATGTTTCATTAACTTCGTTTATTGACTTGTCTTTACTTGAGTATTAATTGATTTGATTTACCGCTCATTTCCAAAAACAGAAATTGATTTTTATTTACTAATTGGCTATCCATTAATATGCGTTTGTTAAATTATAATCAACAGTTTTTTGTTTGAATTACACTTTGATCATAAATTCAACAAAAAGTAAATTAAACTTAAAACAAAAGAGGGCGTGTAGGCAGTTTTTAATACATTTTTCTACAAGTCAGTATTACTTCCTGATTATTAACTCAAAACAAATAATTACTATTGTGGGTAATTACTATTGTAAAAATATTTTTCAAAAACCGGATGCTTTGGAAATTAAGAGTCGTTATTTAAGCCATAAATCATTTTTTGATTGAACTAAAATGTGTAGTTACAAAGGAACTAGTTCAATTGAACGATTCAGTTAAATCAACGAAAGAACTAACTCAGTCACTGATAACTAATAGTTCTCTTCGGCGAACAATCAATTTGTACGAATCTGTCAAATCGTGTTAGGTGTCTCATAAAATTTCCATGAAAAGTTTGGTGCTTGTTTTGATTTGGCCAATTTGGTCAGTTAGGTTCATATATATATGTACATATATTTAGTTATATTGTTTTCATAATCTTCACTTTTAATGGATAACATTTTTTTTTTTCTTTTATACTAGGACATTAAAACCGTTGAAACTCAGCTGGAAGAATATTCCACACATTGCATCAAAGATATAGCAGACTATTTTCTACAATTACATAGTTTTTTACAAAATGAAGAACATCGTATCTTAGAGGACTTACAAAAGCAATGCATGGCACCCCAGAGGGCTATACGCGATGCAGCTTCACAATTAAATGAATCTCAAAATGTGTTATATGTAAGTCTGCTACTCACAACTAAAATGAAATTTCTTCTAAAATTTAAGTACAATCATTTTAGAAAATGCGACACGATTTGGAACTTTATCAAAACAATGTTCCCACTGACATACATTTACGCACTTTGTTCGATATTTATAACTGCCAATTGGAGCAAATGGATTGTCGCGTGCAAATATCAAAACTAAACGAAAATCCTTTCAGGTGAGTACGCTTAAAAAACATAGGAAAGAGGGGAAGAAAAAAACAGGGGAAGTTATACAAATTTTTTTAATTACACTTAGAATATTCTAGTTTAGTCAAAACACTAGGGCTCTTGTTCAGAATCGATTATCTGGCTAATCGACTATTCGAATAGTCGAAAGCAACTTTTGTTTTGGTTGAAAATCGAATAACAAGTAATCGATTAGCTGTCATTAATCGATTACTGATAGTTTTTTTTAATAAATTTTTTTTTTTAATTTTGTTAGTATTTGAATGGGTGAGAACGATTTGTTATTACCGTTGGAACCTTCGAGGTCTTTTAACCCCCTCTTCGGTCAGGAAATAGAAAGTCGGTAATGAGAGGTGAGTTTCTGTGACCAAAAACTGTTGTGTTACACAAATTCCATTGATAGTGAAAAAATAACTAATCAAATATTCGATTCTGTCAAGTAGTCGAATGCAAACAGTTAATCGATTATGGACGAATAATCGATTATGGACGAAAAATCGATTAGTCGGAAAGAAACGATTAGTCGATTAGTGGTAATCGATTATTTTGGTAAACGACTTTTGCTAATCGATTAGCCGACTAATCGATTAGTCGATTTTCAAGAGCTCTACAAAACACCCAGATGATTGGGGGTGTTCTGATGATTCCAAAATTTCTATTCTTATTTTATTTATTTATTTCTTCTTTCAGCTTTGAAGTAAAAAACGATATGCGTAAAGATTTTTCTCGTCACTATCACTACGAGTACACTGATCCATGTATTAAAATTAGTTTAGCACCCGTTTACAATGATTTGAATCAAACATTCCGTGATATGAAAACTGATAGTTCTGATGAAATGGATATAGACTGTTATACCGAAAAGCATAAACGTAAAAATAATCAACGTAATAAAAAGAAGAGACAAGCCCAACAACGACGCAATGACAATGAAGATACTTCTCAAAATAATAATAGCGCTACCGAGGCTGAAGGAAATGATACGTCGGTGCATGACAAAGATATGGTACGCATCAGTCATGTGCTATCACCAGAACATTTCTTTGTACAAACAAAAAGTTCGCTACAACAAATACGTGAACTTTCAAATAAATATATAAATTTTATGCAAACCGATGTAATACCAAAAACAATTGATGAGGGTCAATGTTATATGACATATTATACCGCTGATAAGCAATGGTATCGCGCTATGGTGAAAAAGACATTATCAAAGGATCTCTATAAAGTATTTTTAGTTGATATTGGTATGCAAGTGGAAATACCAAAGGAAAGGTGATTAAACAAATTTTATTGT
Source organism: Sphenella marginata (assembly GCA_951509765.1). NCBI lineage: Eukaryota > Metazoa > Arthropoda > Insecta > Diptera > Tephritidae > Sphenella > Sphenella marginata. Next base: position 117,858,952 of record OX608079.1, on the reverse strand, counting down.
ATTTAAATTTAATTAGTTAATAATACTTGTTTTTCCTTTTTCATAGATTTTGCGAAATCGATACTAAATCGTTAAGCATGCCCTTTGCTGCTATACGCTGTGCCATACATGATATCATGCCTGCTGGTAAGGCATGGAATGAAGAGGCTAATAATCTATTAATTGAAATTACGCGCAATCGTTTTGTGCGTATTAGCATTATTGAACGTATTAAAGAAAATTTGCTATCAATTGATTTATTTGCAAATTCATTAGAAGATAAAATTTCGGTGCGTGATTCTTTTTTATACACGGGCCTGGCCAGGGAGAGGTCAGGTGCAGGAAATATGCCATCGCCACTTAAGGTAAAATTTTTCACTCGCTTCTATAAAAATTGTTTTTTTTTTAACATATTATCTTCCAGAAATTATCTCCCGTGGCTCGCACAAATCAACGCTTACCGAAATATATCTTACATAATGGCGATTTGTTGCTTGTAAAAGTGACTTATATCGAAAATCCTCAACTCTTCTATGTTGTTAAGGTATTCAAATATGTTTTAACGTGCTGCTAGACTTATTCTAATAATCTAACTTAATTACAGATGGACGCTATGGAAAGTGCACAAGTGCTAAAAGCTGATTTGAATTACAAATACAAAAATCCAACATCCGCTTTAGAACCAATCTTCGTGGCAACTTTACAAATGTGCTGTGCTGTACTAATCGAAGATACTTGGCATCGAGCGCGTGTTGAGGAGTTGCGTGGTGATGGTAAGTGGGGAATAAGCGTGAAATCTGTCTCTATTCGCAAGACAAATTTTTGTATTGAAAACACTTGAATTCTTATGTTCTGTATTTCGGGCGAAAAAAAAGTATTTCTCCGAGCGTATTAAATACTTTTCGTTTGATATCCATCTCACATAATTTAAAAAATCTGCAAGCAAGTCTCAGCATTCTAAAGACATTATATGTAAGTTGAAACACGTAGATCGAAAATCTTAGAGAGCTATACATTTCAAACATTCTCGAAGTGTTCATAATTTAGGAGTCCGCTTTGAGTCTTAAATATGTGAAAATATTTACACTCAGGAATACGATTATGAATTAGTAATTTATGACTCCGATGTGATGAAAGTTATGAGCGGAGACTTTTAATTTAACAAAGCAACTTTGAAACAAGTATTCATATTTTGTTTTCGCAAATTTTTTATTTTAATAAAAATTGAATTACATCATCGAATCTGTTCTTGATACTCACCAAAATCTATTGAAAAATCCTTTTTTTCCAACGAAGGTTCAGGTATCTTCTCCCCAATCCTAGTTTCCCAATTTCAATGCCAAAGAGGAGTAATTTAAGAGCCAAAAATTAACATTCTCTGAATTTTGTAACAGCCATAAATGACTCTAAAACTGTGACATATATGAGTCTTTTCTGAGTCAAATAAGTGCCGATTATGCATAAAAAAGGTGTCATATATGATTCTTATTCAGGCCCATATGATATGTATATGAAATTCGACTCATATCGGACGACCATCGCGGGAAAGGAAATACCCTCATTTTGGACTCATAAATGACCTCATTAAGAGCATAAACGTTCCCATTTAGGACTCCTTTCTGACTCCTATAGTTTGCTGGGATAAATGAAAGTTTTTCAGTGAGTGTGTTTGTGAGTCCTTCACGTTTAAAATACTGAACCGACCTCTGTGAAATTTTGTACTCTTATTTTCATAAGTATAGGATAGGCAACAATATTCATGTGTTTCCAATACTCAAATGGTTATGGAGATATTTACAATAATATATAAAATCGGAACATTCGGATGTCTAGACTCTATAGGTTTGCCTCTGTTACTCAACAGAACAGTTAGACGGATGATTTGCTGAAATTTGGTATGCAAACATCTGGTAGGAAGTATAGGCTATGTCTTTTAAAAAATTGGGGATTCCGGACCTGTTAAAAACTGTTACTTTTTGATATTTTTTTTATTCTATACTACCCTGAGTATACTTGTTCTATACTAATGACGTTTGGTATATAGATCATACGTACAATATGGGTATCAAACGAAAGGAGAAGGCCACAATTTTCATTTAGACTTTGCTATATTTCGATACATACGCTAGTACAAAGTTATTAATATATAATAATAAGATATTTATTTTTACGAAACTTTTCTAACTCTCTTTCTATTTAGGCAAAGTTTGGATACATCTTGTGGATGAAGGCTCGCAACAAGAAGTCAGTTGGCGTCAAATGTATCAACTAACCAATAAATTTCGTGTACACAAAGAGTTTGCCATCGAATGTGCCTTAGCAGATGTTGAACCATTACAAGTGCAAAACTACTCTTGGACTACCGAAGGTATACGTGAATTCGGGCAATTGACCGCCAATCCAACACTGCAAATGACTATAATTTGCGCCAACCAAGCTGAATGCCGTGTAGCTTTGCATGTCTGCAAAAAGCGTATTGACATCAATATTGCAGCAATGCTGGTTAAATATGGACATTGCATATCGACAGGTGAAAGTTCACAAGTGGTGGAAGTTTACAAAACTCCAAAGAAACGCTTAAGTTTACCTATGAATACACTAACTGATATATTGCCAATGATGGCTGATCTTAGAGCGCCTAAAGATATGTCGTTGCAAGATGGTAAGGCACAAACGACAGCAAAACTCAATACTAACCAAGTGAAATTGCTACAACGCACACCACTCAAAGTAGTACATGTTGTAGATCCTGGTGAATTTTATATACAAATGATTAGTCTCACAGCGGGCATTAACAAATTCCACTATCAATTGCAAGAAGCTCAAGCCGACGCTCAAACGAATACATTAAGTTCTTCAATAAGTTCACAAGGCGCCAAAAAATGGTTTGTCGGCAATCACTGCTTAGTCTATACAAAATTGAAAAATGTAATTTCCAAAACAACAACAACTCTTAGCCAATGCGAATGGTATCGTGGTATTATAATTTCAATAGCGAACGAAATCGATGGTGATTCATACACAGTATTTTTACGTGATATTGGCGCAACTATACCCGATGTTACAGCCCAACAACTTAGCATTATAGATAGTCAATGGGATCGTGTAACAAATGCCGTACATCGCTGTCACTTGGCTTGTATTGAAGCAACTGGCGGCAAATCGGTGTGGTCACATTCAGCCATCGATTATTTCAAACATACGATTAAATCTTTTGAATCGCTTTCGGCTACTTTGCAAGGCAAACGCCAGCCCGGTTCAAATTCTTTGCCTATTGTGCTATGGGGCACAACTACCGAAACTGAAGATCCTTTGGCACCATGCATTTCACGTCATTCCATAATCAATCGTATTTTAGTGAAAGCTGGACTTGCACACTCAGTGCAACGTTTCGATGTAACAGAGCAACTTGATAAATTGATACAATTAGAATTGGCGGAAGGTGAAATTACATTGGAGGAATGGCATAGAAATTTTGCAAGCGATACTGCCATTAAAGGTGCGTAATACTTTTTTGTATGTTGTAACATTTTTTTACTAACAATTAACTATTTTTCATCAAACAGAAATCGATCGTCGTGCAAAGCATGCCGGTTTCAATGCAGCCGATACTGATACTTCCTTACTAAACGCTGATGCTAATGTTGATAACAAAAAAGTGCCAGTTATGGACTTTGCCTTGGATAAAGAAGTAAATAGCAAAGCTTGTGGTGAACCAACAATTTTCACATCAGCAGCACCCGAAGCTTGGCTACGTTCGAAACCAATTGAAAAATCAATTTTTGCCGCCATGCCCACCTACGTCGATTATGATGCTATCATATATTTGCATGATGCTAATGAAGAAGACCTACTCACCGATATGCGTACACAAATTATGAAAGTTTTTAATGATCATCAGCTACCTAAAGATTTCAATCCAACATATAAACCAGGACAAGCATGTTTGATACGCTATCACATGGATAAACGTTTATATCGTGGCATTATACAAGAATTTAAAAACGATGAATATATGGTAAAATTCATTGATTATGGTAATGTCGAATCGGCAACATTGCAAGAATTACGTCCATTTGCGCCATTTCCCAATCTACCAGCCTTAGCACATAAATATTCTATTGAAGGTATACGTTCCAAGAGTGAAGATGGTGTTTATAGCACAGATGTTCTTGATATAATTCATGCAACCGTTGTTGACAAATTGGTATCCATACGCGTTGAGACTGCTGAGCTTAAAAAACCGATAAAATCATGTTCAATGCGTTTGGGAAATATAGATGTGGCAGAGCACCTGATTAATGCTGGTCATGTTCAGCGTGCTTCAGCTGGTGCAAAGAAAAAATGTGATGCAGATAAATACAAACAACAAAATGAACTATTTCAGGCCATTAGTAAATCCGACGTAATTAAGAATGATGATATCGTTAAAAGCGTGGGCAAGGAAGTGACGGATATGACAGCTGAAAAAATGGTGAGTAGATATTTCTTTACCTTCAATAGATTTGTCTCTAATTTTTTCTCTCGCTCATTACAGTTCGATTACAAATGCCTCGAGCCTACATCTCATCGTCATGTGGAGGATGACACTGAATTTGACCAAAATATGTTTGAAGACGACGATGATATTGACGAGGTCAATGATACAGTTAATGATTGTCTCGATCAGCTAATATGTAATTTAGACAAAGATGATGTATACTTCTATAGTGATAATGATGACGACACGAGTGTTGGCGATGATCTAAATACTGCACTCTCACCATTGCATGCAGCTCAAGCGGCACATATGGCACGACACTCACAAACGCACCAACAAACATTTATGCCTCCATGCAAGAAACGCATGTTCGATTCAAATGAGTACAAACAAATGCATAAACAAATGTTACAAGAAAATTTATATGGCAGTGAGAATTTTATGGAAAATGAATTAGCCGCAATGCAAGGTGATAATTATGGTGGTGTTGGCGGTGCTGGTGCTGGCACTAGTTGGGGTATTGGTGAAGATGATGAAGATGCTGCCGTTGTTGAATTAGAACAAAGTTTTGCCTTAAATTATTGGCATACAACAGATTATGAAAGAGAACGTCCAAAGATTAAAGAGAAGGCAAATATACAAGAAATTGAACAAGCTTTGCTGAAGAGAGAAGGGAAAGAAGCGTTAATACATGATAGTGCAAAGTTTTCTCTACGTCCACGGCAGGTAAGTCTACGAACAGCAGTAAGGCATGTTGTAAATTAATAGTCAATACTGACGGGTAGATTCGGGGTCAAAACCAATCCTCTCTCTTTGAATTCAATATATCGGCAGCCTAGGTGGGACTCTTAAACTTAATACACGAAATGAAGCGTTTTGTAACCAAAGTCTTAAGTGGTGCTTGAGAGTCTTGAGAGGGTCGGGTTCAATACATAATTTTGTAGTTTTTTTTTTATGCTACTCTAACTAAATCATCCTTTCAATGCTTAAGTATCTACAAACGTATGTATACAATGCAACTAAAACTTTCGAATAAATTTTTAATAAATATTTACACTTCTAACTTGTAGGCCCTGGAAACATCCGGTTTTGAAAAATTCTTTCCAGGTGAAACATCGTCCGTTTTCTCACACTTTAGCGGAATTGAAAGCTTTAAAAATCCACAATTACCAATAGGTAAGCGCACCTTTGAATGCAGTGTCGTTTGCATTGTAACACCAACAATCGTACAAATCCTGCCACAATTTACCGAATTTGAATATCGTGACCTCGAATTGCAACGACGTATTAAACATTTAGTAAAATCAGCGCCACCACTCACCGAATACGAACCGCGCACCATTTGTCTAACACTCAATCAAAAGGATAAGAAATGGTATCGCGCTATAATACGTTCACACAATCCTTTAGCCAAACAAGTTGATGTACTTTTTGTGGATTATTTGAATACGACATCCGTGCCAACCACACATCTCAAACAATGTCCACTCGAATTGATTAGTTGGCCATTGCGTACAATACGCGTACGTCTCCATGGTTTAGTGCCCAATCCGCGTATGCGTGAAAAAGATATACGACAGGCATTGCAAAATGTTGTAGCCAAACGTACGTTGGTCGCACGCATCGTAAAGGAACCGAAGTGTGGTGGTGATGGCGCAGCTATTGCTAATATGACTGATTTATTGCATCCAGATGATGTTGCAGATATGAGCACAACAGCCGACAATGCTATTATGGAAGTTGAATTATATAATCTCAATGCGGATGTTAATAATTTGAGAATTGCACGCGTATACGAAACGCTGGTGCAAGATAGTTTTTATACCTATAAGAGCAGTACTTGAATTTTTTTTTTGTTTTTTTTTTTTTAAATACTGAAAACAATTTTATATGCTATGCACTTTGTAGCATTTTATATACATATATACATTTAAAAATAGCACATGAATTACCTTCTTAGAACTAGAATTTGCTTATTTTACATTTAATTTTTCATCGTTATTCATTAACTGCATTCGCAATGAATATTTTGTGACAAACATTTATTTAGCATTCCGTTATGGTATGGTATGTATTATTTCTTATTTGTACTTTTTGAGATATGCATTTGACAATGTAATACATACCTACTTAATATTTTTTATATATTAAATACAAATTTGAATATTTGATAACGCCTAATTTCGTAATTTTCTTTGCAATGAACAAAATAGGAGTTCCACAAAAAGTCAGCGGGTTAAGCTAAATAAGCGGGCAGTGCATACGAGTACAGTGCGCCTCGATTATCTTCAGCAGTAGGTTTAAAGGTACCCATTACCCTAGCGCAAGAAAAAGATAGTTTGATTTTTACTGTAAATAAAATAATTTGCATTTTATTTCTGGCTTGATTTTTCTTTTTTTTTTACCTTTTATATAATCACTTCCTTTACATGTTTACGTATTAGCAATATAAATTAGTACATACATGCATATACTTAATTGGCTCCTTTAAAACTTAGAAAACGAATTCTGCGATGCAATGCGTATGCCATGTGTTATCTAAACGAATTGATCTTTAATTAAATTTTTCTTTCATGTTTAATAGGAATATTTTTTTTGTGGATAAGTGGCGTTTATTGCTTCCAGACTAGTATACATATGTATGTAGTAGTATTACATTTGCTTTTAATGCTAGTAGCTTCATATGTAAATATGTCATTTAAAAATTAAATATTGCAAAATGAAAAATTGATAAAACAAAAGTTCATATACAAGTGTATGTTTTAGTACGAAATTTTAGCAATAATAACACATTTGCATCAGAATAAAACGCAGTGCAGAATAAAAAAACTAACCAAACATAATTACATACAAGTACATATGTTTTAGCGTTTCTATTTTGAATCCATTAGTAAACAAAATTTACAATAATTAATAATACTCCCGATTTAAATGATTATTTTTCACACGACAAACGGCTTAGTTTTAACAATTTGGAGGCGAAATATTTTTACCTACATATTTAACATTAAATATCTAACATGGCTTGTCCTCATTGTTGTCGTAGCTACTTATCATTCTTAATCAATATCACTTTTACTAATATTATTATTTTTTAGTTTTGTTAGTAATAATTTTTTTTTGCATAATTTAAAAAATAACTATTCTTGTCGATTAGTCTGCAATTGCTGTGTAGGGTAAACTGCTGTGTTTCGGCTTCGTTTTATTTATAAACACTTTGATGGCGCCATTGAAGTCTGCGCTAACCATAACATATCCACAACCTTTTTTATGCTGTTCTACAAGTGGATCTGGTGGATGGTTTTGCAACTGGAAAAACAACGGGTAAAATACAAATGTAATAGAAACTTAATATAAGAAATTATATCAACAGAAATTCAAATGAAAAAACAACACACCATCCGGCTTAGCCTTCAGGCGAACTGGCGTGTGCTAAGCTGAGTACAATTAGGTGTGTGTTCGATTTCTACAGTCAAATGAAAAATTTATAAAGCATTCCCCACCTTTTCACCATGGCCGATTTCGTCTGGCTCCGATTTTATGATGGCTTCCGGATGTGGTGCAAAAATGGCACAAGTCACAGTAGCATTATGAGCCTTAATACCTTCCCAAAAATCACTGCGATCACGACGCACCTGTATAGGTAACAATAATTTATGTTTAATAATATCTTCCCGATTTAGATGATACATAAAAGAATATGCTAGCCGCGCAGTTTAAAAATAAACATACATACCGAACTCAATTTCGAATAATCATGATTTGTTTTCCAAATGTAGATACATTGATTCTCCGATCCAGCAATTATATACTTTCCATCATGACTAAAAGACGCCTTAATTTGTGATGATACGTTCAAATATCCCTTGTATTTGCAAGATAAATTTAAATCACGTAAATCATATAAACGTACACGACTATCGTTAGATGTTACAAGTATTTTATCTTCACCAGGCATTGGTTCGATGCCACTAATTTTACGACCAATACGATTTTTGCCACGTGTCGAACGCACATGTATTTGTGTATGATATTTCAATTGATCTGTGTTATAGAAAATACATCTCCCATCATATGAGCCTACAACAGCGAATTGCCCATTTTGACAGAAATTAGCAGCGGTAATAAGTTTTGTCTGTCCGTCAACTTCATTCCAAAGAGCTACTTTCTTATCTGGTATATTCCATAAGCGTAGTTTTCCATCTAAGCTCCCACTTAGAAAATAACGATCATCACGCGGATGAAACGCAATAGCTGTGACAAAATCAATATGTTGAAAACAACATAGACACTCTTTACGCGAAATATGCCACAAACGCACAGTCTTATCCATAGAACTCGAAAGTATAAAATAATTTTTCGACCACGATACATCCAACAAGTCTGAAGTGTGACCAATATAAGTGCAAAATGCTTTAGGCATAAATGGACCAGTGCATTTTTCAGCAGCAGCCGCCATGGCAATTGCTTCCTCTGAATATTGTGACACAAGCGACTCTTGCGAGGGTGTTGGAGAAGATTTCTGATCGGCGTTATATTTTGTGCGCATATCCTGAGGGTGAACAAATTTAATTTAAGTACCTTTCCCATTATGTTTTAAATGTTCATATATACCTGAAAGAAAGGATATGCATCTTTTAATACCCATATGCGTAGCACTTTATCTTGTCCAGCAGTGGCCAACAGACGACCACAAGAACTAAATTTCATGCACCAAACAGCGCCAGTGTGCTCGCCGTACAAATCCTAAAACAACATAGATTTGTATACATATTTAGAAACCGTAAAGAAGGCAGCTTATAAACGGCAACATACCTGAACATGTTGTAATTTTGTAAATTCATAGGGTCCTTTATTAGTTGAGGAAGCCTTTATTTTTATATTTGCCTCCGGATTCATGACATCTGTTATATCGGCAACATCTTCTTTATGCCGTGCATGTGACACTTCGGAGGCCAATGACTTTGCCTTGTCGACCGTTTTGCGTACCGTTGAACCGAGAAAACGTTTAAAACGTGCCGTCTTCTTTTTTAAACGACTACCATCTTCTGTCTCGCATTCCTCCTCATCCGGTGGTTGACCCTCACTACTTGGCGGTATACCAATTATACTCTCCTCATCTGATTCTTTCGGATTCACCTCAAGATGTGAGGTGAGTTTTAGTATATGTAACGACAATGGATTCCATCCTTCGGGCACTGGTGGAGAGCGCACTTCAGATAATGTCATATTTTCGCCAGTATCTAGATTTTTGACAGGAACCTGTTTAAGGATTTCGAAATCGGTTAATTGCTTGCCAGAACTAGTGCGCGTACGCACATAAATGTTCATTTGCTTGAGAACGTCCTCATCACCAGCTGATTTGCGACGCTCCTTGTCACTGCTCGCGCGGTAAACGAGAGAAGGGTATCTATAAAAGAACAAGTTGTTTAATGAAATCATGTTCACATATACGAACAAATATTGATTGCGATACAAATAAATGCTCAACAGCAGGTATTACAATGTCGCGTTTTGTAAGCAATCTAAATGAACTTTAACAAAGTCTAATTGCTTGAAACACTTGAATTAGAGCGGAAATGTGTATGTTAGTATAGCTTTACAAAAATGTATGTATGTACATTTAGGCAAGTTTGAAAAAATAAATAAATTTTAGTAGATGCTAGTATTAAAGTGTGCTCATTATTTAAGTAAAAGTGATAAGTAAATAAGTATTGAGGCACATATGGTATAAAAAAATAATAATTTAAACACTAACTTGATTTGCAAATGCCACGGCCCCTTCAACGAGGTCAATTTGTATATTATGAATATGTCAAAAGGGTTGCTGTAAATATTCGAAAATTTACTAAACTTCATTGGAATTGAATATGTATTAATAGGCAATAATGTTAGGAGATTAAGTCGTATAATTGATTAGCCAAACGATAAGAACTCTCATTGAGAGTTCTCAGAAAGATTGAGATAGAAAAAACAAGGGGAGGTGACCATGTTCCCGCTTGACGTCAATTATAGCTAAAAACTAATGAATAGCATGATTTGATTCTTGACGGCTTAAATCGGCGCGCTGGTAGGTCATACATACTTGTTGTCAGCAAACTATTTTATTTTTCCAACAACACTTTGTATGTCTAAAGCTATCACCTTCGTGAATAAAAATCTGAAAAGAGGCTATTAAGTACTTTTTTAAGGACTACAAACTAAAAAAAAATGCATGCCGCCGTTTTTTATTCAAGTTATTATTCCATTGTTATTATCAAACACTTATGAATATATGCTATTTTAATGTTCATAGAAGAAGTTTCCAACTATTTTGGAGATTTAGAAAATTGTATAGTTTTTCAAATACATCCAACCTTTAAACACCGCTGCTGTAAAAAATAGGGTAACAACTTTTCGCACAAGCAAAAAAAGTCGTGAGACAAGCAATTTCGTTATATTCAGAAAAACTCACTAGCGTTCGTACTTTATTTCATTAGTAAATCCTTACCTTGTACCGCTGCCCAAGCTATTGGAACCAGTGCCAGCTAATATTGGTCGAGCACCATCATCCATTAGAATTTGTTCAATACGCTTGATCTCTTCCTGGGTAGGGCCTTCGGCCTTATTGCACGCCTCGTCACGTGGTTTAACCACACAACCGCCTTGCGTTGCTTTATAAATATTTAGACCTTGCGTGGGATCAATCGAACTGTAAATAAAACCCGCGGCATAACTTATTTTTTAATATACTAAATATGTTATTCGTGTTTCATTATTATGTTGTGATAATATTGTTTACTCACAAGTATCTCACACGTCCAGGTGCTGAATTGCTTTTAGCTGAGTTCGACGGACTCGGCTTAGAGTAAACCGATGTGGAGCTATTGCCTAGTGAATGCGACATACGGTTTATAGAACCGCCAACTGTAGCTGTAGTAACGGGACGTGTATTACACGTAGAAGTTTGCGCCAACGAAGCAATAGATGATGTTACTGCGCCGGATGAGGATGAAGTTGTAGTCATGGAAGGTCCCATTGGTACATTGGCTATGCCTAAAGTTAACGCATTCATACCAATACCATGTGCCCGACCACCACCTACGACAGGCATATGCATTATTGTACTGCCCAGTGCGACAGTGGTGTTTGGGCCATCGATACCTCCAACTCCTGTATTTGTACTTGCCATGGAACTTGTCTCTTGCCAAGAACGTTCAATTTCCTCAGCGATATCATCGCGCAACTTCTGTTGTACATCTAGTACACTTTTAACAGAACGTGTATCACTATCCGTATCTTCTGCTGTATCCTGTGCACCTGGCATATTCATCGCGTCGTTCATACTAAAATTATCTGATGAACTAGTTGATTTTCGGGACTTTTTCTTGCGACGTGGTGGCGCAATGGGTCCACTAGAAGTAATGGAATCAGTTGTTTTCGAATGCGCCAACTTGGTGCTAGCGATTACATCAGGCTCTTGAAATATAATCTTATTTTCAGGCATTGCTGTAGGTGTAGCTGTCGCAGCAGAAGCAGTAGCGCCAATTGTATTTGTGGAATTTTGGCTATGATGCAAAGGTGATGACGATGGTGTTGTATTATGATGTTTCATAGAAATACGTGACGCGGCATTACTACGTGTAGACATTGCAGCAGTAGCAGCAGCTGCAGCCGCAACATTTTGTTGTTCAACTAAAGTTGCCAAATTGTTTGAGTTCGTTGATGCCATTAAAGCGAGGTTTTGTTGTAGTTGATGTTGTTGCTGCTGCTGTTGTTGCTGTAAATGCTGCAAATACAATTGCTGCTGCTGTTGTTGTTGCTGCTGCTGTTGCAATTGTTGAGAATTCGCAGATGATGCGGAATGAGCCGCGAGCGATTCACGATCAATGCTCAAAGCTGTGATGGAAACAATATGTAAATACAGTAAAATTTTAATTACGTTCATTCATTCTTAGTATTTACCAGATGGATCAACATTTCCGGCTAAAATTCGTCCGACACGTCCCAACGAAGTCATACTCTGTATACTCATCGTATCGTTCTCAATAACCTTGAAGGGATGCGTAGTACGATTTGTAAAAACACCATCGGTCGAGCTATTCTGTATATACAATATGAATGAATATAGATATTAGTTAATTCGTTAATGTCAAAGCTGGATAAAAAATTATACTGCAACTAAAATTAATTTCGTCAGATAAGGTTAAAAGTGATACATTCTTCCAGTCCACAGAAAACAAATTTAATACACTGTGTGACAGTACCTCAAGTAGTACAAAAACTGAACTTTGGTGCCATTAAGAAGAGGATCCCTTTAGTGAAATTGCGAACCAGCCTTAAAAAGACAATCCTGAGCTACCCTGACCTTTTTTGCTTATTTGAGTACATTGACATTGTGGCAGCGCTATAGCGCTACAACAACAACGACATTGTGACAGTGTTGGTTTAATGTACTAATGTATATAAAAGACCTGACAAAGGTAAAACTTAACGGCTTCAATGGGGCTTTGGGTACTCGTCATGCCTGTCCCAGCGCTTAAAATTGGCACACATAACTCCATTTTATCAAAACAGTTAAATGTAACACCCGCTGCCGCGCACTGAGCCATATACAAAGGAGAATTTTGTGCAATTTATGTAAAATTGGAAATTGATGGTAATTAAAATTGAAATCCAACTTCTTTTAAATTTTGTCTCTGGCTAGGAATCATGCACAGTGTCTCACGATGCTAGTGGCGAGCATAGCGAAACTGAATGATGAGCTGCCCGAGCTTTACCCAGAAATCCTGTGTTAGACTAAAGAAAGTATCTTACTTTGGGTGGAATTAAAAAGGTTGTCAAAGTACTTTGCTGTGGATTGTAGACTTAACTTTTTACCATTATTTACAATTCGGAATCAAATTTCATCTGTAATACAATTATTTTGACCCATCTTTGATTAATTATAATTCATTACAAACTTTAGAATATGGAAGATAATAAACAAGAACAATTGAATTGAAAGTAAGCTTAATATTGTATAGTAGTATAAAGTTGGTGAAAAATATTGTATGGATATCATTTATACGTATGTTTGGATTTTTAAAGATCGTAAAAATATACAAAAATCGCTTCTTAATACAAAATAAAAAATTGTGAGAATACCTGAGAATCAGGTGTGAGTGTATTTCCAGGATTATCGTCTTCATCATTTTGCATGCATTGACGCAACTCGTGAAATCGCTGCCTACCAAACTACAATACGTTTTCGGTTTTATGTTGATATTTTTTGTTTATTATTTATTTCATGATTTTCGTTAGAGGATATGAAAATAAAGAAAGACAATTTAAATAAATAATTAACTTAAGCAACTTAATAAATGAAAATATAAATTGTTCAATATTGGCATTCTTAATATCTACTCTAACATAGATGTCCGATTTATCGCAAGCAAATGTGTTAACACTGTAAACGCAAAATTATGTCCCACCCAGGTAAGGTTGAGATAGAATATTTGTTAACCGTAATTATTAAACTTAGGGCGCTCTTCTATTGTTATTATTGTCCTCAACTAAAGTGGGAATTACGAGCAAAGTGTGAACTGAATGAACAAATCACGAGGCGTTCCCTAAATTGATCGGATGACGAGACGAAAAAAAATTCTAATTGTTGAGCCACCAACAGTTATAAGATGATTCGCATTTCGTTCGAAATCAAATTCAGAACCAAAGAGTCAAAGTTACGAAAAGTCAGTACTTTGTAGCGCATATACAATCTTTATTGCTCACTGATTAAATGTTCAAGTATAACATATTATGTAGATTACTAACATAGGCTAATGACCTTGGCAGGAAAACGGGTGTTCATAAAACAAACAGAAAAATAATAATTGGATGAAAATGCGGCAATTCCAACATAAAATCAAGGACTTTGGCATCAATATTTACGCCAACTACACAAAGTAAGTAGAGCGTTTTTTTTTTTTAATTTTTGAAATAAAAAATCACAAAAAGTTGCTCCTATTATTGATACTTTTAACAAATAAGGGTAACATACGATTTTTTATTACTAATACCCGTGCATACCTTTAATGATTTGACTAACATACAGCTGACATTGCGAATACTAATTGTTCATATTTTATGCCATACATAATTGTTAATTTATAAATACACATCACAATAAAACGCTTTCTGTTTTAATAACTTTCGTGACAAAAATTAGTTAATTTATGCAAGCAGCGAGTGACCGGAAATGGGATTGAAAGTGAAAGCGAAAACAATTAAATGACAAAATTATTGATAATTTGACGATTTAACATCTCAATTTTAAAATGCACTGGAGGTAAACCGAGCAATGTTTTCACCATTTCAGCAGAAAGATTTAAAAGAAAGCCCTTTGTGCCACCATCTAAAGATCGTTCCGGTCTTGAAAGTTACCCAGTGAAACTTCTCTATATGCGATTGTCGATGTTCATTTGACCAATTGGTATTTTGGCAGAACGCTGTTGAAACTGCAGCCATTAGTGAGCGTGTTGTAAGCCGGTCGAAGTATTTTTACAATAATAACAAAGCAAATAAAAATGTGAAAACTGTTTGCCTCAGGATTTCGGCATATACATACATACCTAAACTTGTAGAATACTTCATATCGCAATTAAAAACAGAAACTAGCATAATCTTGATCTGACAAACACAAACAATTAAACACTAACCAGAACGATACACAAATTGATAAGAACACAAATTAAAAAATAGCATGCAAATATTAAGGAACTCCCATAAAATAATTCTTATAACATTTCATGGTAAAGGAACAATGCATATAAAAATTTTACAAACATACCTGCACCGGTTTCGGTTCTACAAATATATCCTGCTTTGGTCCACGTGCACCCAAACTTAGGCTACTTGTCGGACTGTTGGTAGCGGGCGTGCCACCGCCAATCGGTGTCGCATCGCTATCAGAAGCGGGATTGACACGTACAGCTGGGTCCGGAAAAATAAATCCATCTTGCGTTTTTGCGCTTTCAGGAGTTAGTTTACATTTACGGCTTTAAAGAAATGAAGAAAAAAACAATCGATTATAAATAGTTATAGCCAACTAGCCTGCCACATATGGAAATACGAAGTGCACGTGCATTTTTGAAATTGTTACTGTGCATTATTCATGGCTCATACATCAACGAAAGTTCATTTACAATGTGAATGTGCTTACCTTAAAGTTCCAAGCCGATTGGGTGTCGAATCTTCAGCATCGAAAAACTCTTCCGAACTATCGGAATCTGTTTCTGGCTTACTCATTTGGTAGGTTTAATCTTTATTTACTGGAACTGGCCACCCGATCCTTATGCTCATATAAAGTGCAATATTGATGTTATTAGCTTTAAGTTTTATATTTTAATTGCAAGTTTTTTTTTTTTCAATTTACGTCATTCTTTTGCAAAATTTTCGCCTAGCTGCCACTTCACATCCAGTCAACTTTAAACTTGGCCTTATTAACTACCATTTATCAATACATTGTACACCGATTTTCAAGCTACGCATACAATAAAAGGTTTAATTAATTAATTATTTTGCACAAGAATGTTTTAATTTTTGTATGGCCCGACAGAAAATTTGGACTTAGCAATAGAGAAATTGAAAGGGAGTGACGACCAGTGTTGTGGCCGTGACATTAATGCTTGTCACTTTTGATGCCGTCACTAAATTTATACTCTAAAGTTGGATGAAATGAAGAAAGGCAAAAGAAATTCCCTGTGGTTATTATATTCTATTTGTTAATTGTTTGAAAATATGTTGGTAATCGTTGCGATGGACTACCGAGCGCTAATATTTACACAAGAATGTCGGGAGGGGTCTCAAAAGACGTGTCTCGGTCCCAGGATCACGAATATAACTCCGCTCAACCGATATTTTCATTATTTTGTAAAATATTTGCGAAAAACCGAAAAATAACCCGGGTTTAGGGACCCGATCCATGTTTTTTATGTGCAGAAAACCCTTCCGCGTAGGCGGCCTTCGGCCGCGCTTCAAAAAATAACCCTGGGCTACGCCATTCCAACTCCGGGTGGTTGCCCTGAACGGTGGCAACATGCCACCGTTCCGACTCTATGGGTCATTTTTTTCTCACAGGGTAATGTGATTACAACAACCACATGAAAATGACAGAAAATTCTGAACTTTAACTGCAAATATCTCGCAAACTACTAAAAATATCGGTTGAGCGGAGTTATATTCGTGATCCTGGGACCGAGACGCGTCTTTTGAGACCCCTCCCGACATTCTTGTGTAAATATTAGCGCTCGGTAGTCCATCGCAACGATTACCAATATGTTTAGTAAAACTCTTTAATTAGATACACAAAATGTGCTTAGGAAGGAATTCCACAGAAATATGCGATCTTTAAAATTCGAAAGCTATCTTAGCTGTTTATTACTGTGTTTTTTAAGAGGGGAAATATACAAATCGTAGACAGAAGTACTGTATACATTAATTTTAACCAATCCAATCTTGAAAAACACCCTAATGTAGATCATCACGATAATTATAGCTTCACTATTCAGTAAAATCGCTTCTACATAGTCCTGTTTAATTTCACTGCGTACAAGTGAATAAACGACAGCACTGTTGAATTAAATGACACATACCTGTATACTCATTGTGAATAGGCTTTTCGTGAAGCAAAACAACCAGTGAATGACGTGATCAAAACAAATATGAGGGCTAAACACATTATGGATGGCGACTACACACAGCGACAGTTCAATTCTGTGGTTCAGTAGGGTCTTCCTCCCTAACGGACTGTCTTGATGCGTACCATCCAATACAGACAACTGATTTATCAATGACAACTCATCTGATTCTCAGTTCTGAGGTAGCGAGGCACTCTAACGCATATGCCAAATTTTCTTGCGGTTGTATCCAGTTCACAAGAAATATAATACAAAACCTCACTACAATTTTTTTGTAAAATTTAGTACGCTAACACAGGATTCCGAAATATATCAATATATTTCTTGAAGGAAAAAAAAAACAACTGCTAAGACATGTTCAAAAATATCGGCAGATTGGTATCAATTATCCGAAAGTGAAAAATAAAAATTTGCTTGGTATCAAAAGATATTGGGTAAAAAGCCTATTTGTATTTTATTTGAATATATTTCCTGCACAACAATTTTTACAAAATTATTTGACAGCGCCAGTCATGAATGAATTTAAGTAAATAACAATAAGAAAAACAATATTAAATATTAAAATAAAACTTAGTCTAAAAGAGCTTATACTCGTTTTTTTCTGTTCGTTTGTTTCACTATTCACCATGGGTTATCCGACGTCAACTACTACTATTGGTAATACTTTACGGTTTACGTCAAGTGTTAATACACGTCCAAAAATCTTGAGAGAGGTATCAAAAGACGCGTCTTGACCTCCGTAACAATAATCCGAAGGGGGAAAAGCAATATATTGTTTCTGTGAAAAGTTATTACGGAAATTGACCCGGGTTAGCTCCCAAATTCGGGGCCCGATCCACGTTTTTTATGTGCAGAACACCTTTCCGCGTAGGCGGCCTTCGGCCGCGCTTCAAAAAATAACCCTGGGCTACGCCATTCCAACTCCGGGTGTGTGCCATAGCCGTGGCTACCGCCACGGTGATGTCCTTCCGCGTGCCACTTTTTTCTCACAGGGTAATGTGATTACAACAACCACATGAAAATGACAGAAAAATTGTGAACTTTAACTGCAAATATCTCGCAAAATTCTAAAAATATCGGATTTCCCCCTTCGGATTATTGTTACGGAGGTCAAGACGCGTCTTTTGATACCTCTCTCAAGATTTTTGGACGTGTATTAACACTTGACGTAAGCCGTAAAGTATTACCCTACTATTTTTTCGCAATAAACATTTTGTATTGGATATCGGTCTTTACCTAAGAACTGAGTATCAGCTGAGTTGTCACTGACCAAACAAATGCCTGCATTTGTTGGTGCCCGGTAGATTGAGGTATCGGGTATACAGTTTTTGCAGGGTTGTTTGTGTCAGTAAAATCGTGCTAATGTAAAGAATAATTGAACATACTACACCAGTAGCAACTCTGCGTTTGTTGCCATTATTTATCAATCAATTATAGTGAATTTCTTCAGTCTGTGTTAATTTATTTGCAAATTTTAATAAAACAAATATTAAAAAATGGCGGATAAAAATTCTGAGCAAAGCATTATGGATAAGTCCATGAGATCCGTGTTCGGTAAGATAAAGAAGAACCTCTTTCTGGATGATTTCCATTTAGTGCACCATGCGAGTTTCTAACCGACCGGTATATTCTTAGCCCTTATATTTTTTCAACTGCAAAACACACCGCCTTTGAGTGTTTAAAAATGAGCAGTCCTTTGCCGGAATGAATCCGATACAAACACCTAGTCCCAGCCAGTCTACCTCTAGCTCGAGGGGGACTCTGCAGTTCGGTTCGAATCCCGGCTGTCCTCGAAGCAGTATAGTGCTTCTGATGGGCAGCTATCTCTAAGAGTTTTAATTAGCATTATCTTTGAAAACATGGTGCACTAATGAGAAATGTAACCTGTTGTGTATATATTATAATCATGAACATATGAAAATTTATATTTATTTGACTAGTGGGCAATATTCCATATGAAGCAACTGAGGAGAAGCTTAAAGAAATTTTCAGTGAAGTGGGACCGGTCCTATCACTCAAGTACGTACACTAATATCCATATATATTTCAATTAAATTGTACAAAAGGGTTGAATCTTCATTTTTATTAAGGCTTGTTTTTGATCGCGAGAGCGGAAAGCCAAAAGGGTTTGGCTTTTGTGAATACAAGGATCAGGAGACCGCATTGAGTGCAATGCGTAATTTAAACGGATACGAAATTGGCGGACGGACGTTGCGTGTGGACAATGCTTGTACCGAAAAGTCACGCATGGAAATGCAGCAGTTATTGCAAGGTCCACAAGTGGAAAATCCTTATGGCGAACACTGCGATCCGGATCAGGCTCCAGAAATTATTACCAAAACTGTTGCGTCTTTGCCACCAGAGCAAATGTATGAACTAATGAAGCAAATGAAGTTATGCATACAAAACAATCCCTCAGAAGCCCGTCAAATGTTGATGTTAAATCCACAATTGGCTTATGCATTACTACAATCAATGGTTGTTATGCGCATTGTAGATCCCCAAACAGCTTTGGTAAGTGCTATGCTAGATAATTTAGTGCGAGTTAATTATGAAGGTCATGCGAATTTAACTTTCTAGGGTATGCTTTTTAAAGCAAATCAAATGCCACCAGTTCTTGGTGGGAATCCCTTATCAGGCGGCGTATCTTCGCAAAGCATACAATCAAATATTATACAACAACCACAGCCAACTCAACCTCCAGCACTGGTCCCTGGTCCACCATTACCGGTACCAGGGCCCAATTTTAATGGAATGCAAGGTGGTGACATTGATTTACGCGCTATGAATGGTCCTGGTATAGGCGGACCAGCTGGCCTAGATCCGAGACAAATGGATATGCGTATGGGACGAAGTATTGATCAGGATATGCGCGCCATACCAAATCCAGTACCACCACCGCTCATGGATCCACGTGCGCAGCGTCAAATGCCACCACAACCGGTAAATCCACCTGCGGCATTCCCGACAGATCCGCGACAACGTCAAATCGATCCACGTTTACGCGGTAACGCAGGTGCTCCTACAGGGGTGCCTGCCCCTGTCATGACACAACAACAACAAACAGCACAGCAGCAGCTCCACAATCGTTTGGCTTCCAACTGTGGTATTCCAAATGATGCAACCGATCAGGAGAAGGCAGCACTTATTATGCAAGTTTTGCAGCTATCTGATGAACAGATTTCGCAACTGCCACCAGAGCAGCGTGCTAGCATTTTGGTGCTAAAGGAACAGATTGCTAAGAGTACTCAGCGTTAAATATTCGTAAATGGTTTCAATAATAGCCCACATTTAATAGCCATGTTGTAAAACCAATTAAATTCAAAAAATCCGTACAACATATCTATTTTTGTTTCACAAATTGATCTTATCGTTTTCAAATCCATTTTTTTACTTTGTTACTAAAGATGTTGGCTAAACCATACATTGCCTCCACAATAAAAAATAAATTTTCTTTTAGTTTTTCTGTATTGAAATATGTAGTTTAAAGAAGTGTGACCAAGGCTTGATGCAATTTTTGTACTGCCGTATTAACAATTTGCTTTAAACCATCATCTTCTGGGCAATGTATTTGCTGAAATAAAAATTGATTAATGTATTGAAAATTGTCATGAAGTTTCATTTGCATTTTAACTTACTAAAGTTTCCAAATTTACTTCAGCGCGCTTTCCAGCTACAGTTACAGGTAAAATATCACCCTTAAACATTTTTGGTACCGAATGCTCGCCAAATGTGTCTTGCAATGTTTCCACCAAACATTCTCTAAAATGAGTGCGATCTGATTTTGATAAAGCTGTAGCGCCTTTGATGCTCGTGCCACCCATTTCAGTTTGCATAACACACGCAAGTACCGAGTCGGCAAACATATCGTTTACCGGTGTTGCCTGCCATTCCATAATTATAATTTTCCCCTCAACCATTAAGTCGATGCATTTAAATGCGCGTAAACGTTTATCTTCTTCAACAACCTCTGTAGTACCGGCCCCACCAATGCGATCCAACAACAATTTGAGAGTAGTTAGGGAGCTATTCCACGGAATAGATTGTCTTTGAGTTACAACGGACATACTCATATCCGTGTATTCTGAAAATTTTTAAATACAAATTTAAGATGGAAGAAGATTTTTCGGGAATTATGAGACCAGTTATACAATACAAGGTTAAGTTAATTCAATACATACTCGATAAATCCGAGGCTGCCAGTAGATGATATTTGAAGTCACGTTTCACCAATACCCCAGATAGTTTGTTACCAACTTCTGGTTTAGTGGCTGCCAAAGTACCCATAACTTTAGCTGTTTTTTCACCACGGAAATACAACTCGACGGAGTGTGTGTTACGCGGGTTGTAAAACTTGATGTTTGTAGTAGTGTCTGCCTCGTATTCACGCTGCAACGCCATTTTAAGACGGGACATTTCGTTTTGTTCACCATGAACCAATACCTTTGGAAGATTGTGTATTATTAATTCTAAATTAATATTATAAAGCAAGCATCGTCAAAACATACCACATGCTGAGGCTTTAGTAGCCGTATAAATTCGCTTGTTTGCTGGTAGTCAGTATGAGCCGAGAAGGATATATAATCGACCGACATGTTTAAAGGTAATTTTTGTCCGGACAATGTGGTTATTTCTTCTGGCTCAGACAGTATAGTTTTCGCTAAAGTCCCTTCAACACAATAGCCAGCAATGATGACGCCATTTTTCGGGTCTGTACACCAATTCTCAAAAAGTTCACGAGATAGACCGCTTTGCATCATACCAGGAGATGCCATAACTACGCAAGGGCCGATATCATCAAAATGATCGATACCCTTTAGATTCGAAATGTGTCGAAATACAAATGGATTATTTACAGCGATTTGACGACGTATCTTATCATTCATTGCATTAATATAAGTCTGATAAACCGCCATACACTTCTTAGCCAAAGACGATGCATAATAAATTGGTATTTCATGCAATTCAGGATTTTGTGACCAATATTCATCTAATATGAGTAACAGTTCTTGGGCACGACCTAAAGCAAATACAGGTATTAAGCAGCGTCCACCTTGTTGTACAATTTTTTGTACTAAAGTTGTAAAACGATTTTCTCGATCTTCACGCTTTTCATGTATATGGGTACCATAAGTGGATTCAGTTATAAGTACATCTGGCTTAATAGGTGGAATTTCAGCAGCCATCAAATGTCGATCTTCTTGACGTGAAAAATCGCCAGTATATAGAATTTTCACACCAGCTATTTCAATAAGAAACATAGCTGCGCCGAGTACATGGCCTGCATTGTATGCACAAAATCGCACTCCCATAACATCTCTCTCTTCATGGAAATTAATAGTTTCTATTTTTTCCATTGATGCTTCCAAATCGGCTTCAGTATATAGCATTTGTTCAGTTGAAATATTACTAATCTTAATATAATCCGACAGCATCCATCGATAAATGGCTTTTGTAGCATGTGTCATAAAACAGCGTCCGCGAAAACTTGTCTTCATAAGGAACCATGGTAACGCACCACAGTGGTCTAAGTGAAAACTATTTTCAATTCAAAGGAAGAAATGTTTGAGTATATTCAAGCAAAATACATAACTACTGTATGTCTTACTGCGATATAAAAAGCAAATCGACTTCATCAGCTTCAATCAAATCTACATATGGCAATGCATCCATACCGGATAATCCCGGGTGTATTCCACAGTCAAGCTATAAAGATATTTGAGATATACATACATATCTTTAATTCATATAAACAAATTTAAGAAAAATAAATACCATAATCTTTTTTCCTTTGAAATCCAACATTATACATGATCTTCCAACTTCCTGGCCGGCACCGCTGTGAATTAATTTTTAAGTATATAAACAGGTGGTAATGTAGGTTGATACTTACAGCGGCTTGATTTGAAGAAGGTCACTCTCTTCAGCCGGGACCCGGTCATCATTACGCTGGGACATATTATGTGTTTGAACTTATTTATTTCAAGAGATAAACAAAAATTCGTAATATTAATACAGAAAAGACAATTGACGCCAAAAGCGTCACGCTGTTGGTTTGATGCCAATGCCGCTAGCTGTCAATTAACAGCTGATATCGAATAACTTACGGGTTGGTATATTTCATCAACTGTCAATTTAAAATGTTAAATTTATACCTTAAACATATTTTCCGCAGCACGTGCAGACGGCTACCCGATGAACTCGGATAGGATGTAATTGTCAATTCACCTTGAAGTCAAGTTAGCGATACTTTTTTACAGTCAGCCAATTGTTTATGGCTACAGCAACAATAATAGCTGACGATGTATCTGATATGGTTGCGATATGGATAAGACCAGAGTGCACATAAACCCCGTCAACGAATCCTGAATGAAGGGGGGACAAAATTAAAATAATCTTGCCTGAAAGTGAAAAAAACAACATTTACTACAAGTCTGTTTAAATTTTCCTTTTTTACAGTTTGGTGTCACTCAACGGCACACATACCATGTTTGTACACTACACCCTATCCCAGATTACAATGCTCTCAGAACTTATGTAAAGCCGTTGTCTGATAAGACTTTGTAGCGTCGCTTGTCATATAACACTTTGGTAGAAAATGGAAAAACGCAAATGCATGCAAGCTTGTTGTTAAAGTGTGTATCAAAAAAAATTGCTATAATGCACTTAGGTCATTAAAATATAAATTAATAAAAGCTAAATGTAAACGCACCCAAAAAGATACTGTGCCAAATGTCAGTGCTGACGCGCTTTAAAAACATTTATGAGACTGTGACATGACATGCTTTCAACTACATACATTTTATCTTAACAGCCAAAAATGATATGTTAAGAAACACAACACTAAATTCGATCAGACATGTCCGTAACTATTTCGGATGACTTGATACTCTTTTAGTTCTCTGATTAAATGTCTGTGGTCCAGGCTTATTCATGGTTAAATAATTTATAAGGTTGTTGCGGATGATGTACCGGCTTTTTCTTTCTCATCAAACCTTATTTCAAACTATCACATCTTTGTGTTTTGTTTACATTCTTTGTTTTTGGATTACACGTGACTTTTGACATAAGGGGAAATGCATTTCGATTGCAAGTGCTTTATATGCATATTTAAATTTTTAACATGGTTATATTATAATTTATATTGCATATTGAAAATATTCTAAAACATAATTTTTGATTACAAAATGTAATTTTTTCGGTATTTGTTTCCTTTGGCACTCACCTACTAATAAATTTGCTAAAAATATGATAGGGGTATCAAAAGACGCGTTTTGGTGTTCTGCACATAAAAAACGTGGATCGGGCCCCTAAATCAGGATTTGACCTGGGTCATTTTTTGGTTTTTTGTTAATAACTTTTCACTAAAACCAAAAAATTAAATTTCGACTTCGGATCATTGATACCGAGGTCAAAACGCGTCTTTTGACACCCCTATCATATTTTTTAGCTAATTTATTAGTAGTTGAGTGTTAAAGAACCAAATACCATTTTTTCCACGTTTTTTTCAATCACTATAGTGTCAAGTTATGAAACAACCAATGAAAATTTTGAACGATCTTTGGCTGCTTGTAAGGGCATGCGAACATGACAAGTAAAAATGTTGTGTGTGCGGTGCACCCTATGTCGGCCATTGTCAAAAATGTCTACTCTATTACTATACTAACTAGACGTTGTCGTAATTTTTCATTGGGCTGAAAATTTTTCTGAAAAGATTTAAGTATATTTAAAGTGATTAGAAATATGTAAAAATACTAAAATGTGTAAGAATAACCAGTGCAGTAAAGATTTCAAAAATAATTTAAGTGATTTTCTTATTGTTTAATATGAAAATCGATTGAAGAAAATTCTTTTGTGTGTGACCTATACGAACGGGACTCCGTCGGACGGCCTCGCACTCGCATACACAAACAGAGCATTTGAAGTATTCAAGCTGTGGAAGGAGGAGTGTATGGGGTAACAAGTTAAAAAGAAAGAAACAAATTTTGTGTCATTGAACGTCTGTGAGCAGTAGGAACGCACTCTCCTAGTAAGTTGTTGTAGAACAGAAGGATCAACACAACTCACATATATCGGTGGAAGTGTGAAGAGAAATCAGCACCAGCACAGTAGTAACAACACAAACCAATCATATGTACATTCTGGACCTATGCAAAAACTTACGTAGATACATACGTAATAATTTAATTCCATATGCAACAATATTCACCTTTGGCTGCCTGCCCTGAAATTCTATCATCGATAAACTTTGCTCAACCAAGTTGGATTATACATATAGGCATATACATTATTTTCTCAATGAGAGTACGGAATACCATTCCATATCTTTCTGTATCATTAGTGCGTGAGTGAGGAAAAGTGGAATACAACTCGTTGCTTTGCTACGTTCCAAATCGAATAAAATTAAATACGCTATATATATATGTATGTAGATACACACATAGTACGTCCGTTCCATAAAAAATGTCGCCTTCGAAGTTCAACCACACTCGGTTTCCTCAGTAACAATGTGAAAAATACATTTACATCAAAAAAGTCGATTCCATTTTTATTTTTTATAAGTGACATAAAACAGAGTTTTGCTAAGTAATCGATAAGCGATATTGTGTTGTACTCTGTGTATGAGTGCTGAGAGTAGTATAAAAGAAAATATTAACAGAGAATACAGACAGCAAGCTATATAGTTATGTTTGGGCAAACATTTGAGTGTGGAAGACATTGAAAACGATCGCCCTAAAAAACGTTAAAGTGGAAACACCAAAGTAGCAAAAGGCAGCCAGCCCTCATGAATACGAGGTTTACATCAGTTAGTAGTAAAGGTAATCAGAATAATTTTATACCAGCTGGGTTGTCCTATATGAACATAAAACATATGTACATATGTATATACGTATGTATATACTATATTTACACATGTGCATTGATATGTATTTCTATATACATAGGTAGTAAGCATATATGTACATATACATATATACATACATATGTATATAAAATAAATATACCCACACATTCGAAATTATTTAAACATTTGTAACCATGTGTAGCCTGATATATGTATGCACATTGTAACACGTGTAATTAATTTGAAAAGCATTTATTAATTTTTCCACTTTGCCATCGTTAAAGCAGTGGTGTATATTTTTCTCGTTGCATTTCATTTCATTGTCAATAGGAATTGTTGTATGTAGGTGTTTGTCTTTATGTACCGGAAAATGGTTCATGTATACTTGTTCGACGCATTGGTGTACCTACAAAGCAGATGTGGAGATGGAGAATTGTGTAGTGTACATCTTTGAGCTGTATTTTTTGTTTAAGAAAAATCGATAAGGGTAGCATCTCACACTTTTCGTATAACATTTTATATTTCCAAGTGGTTTGGCCAAATTCTCCAATTTTTGGTTGCCATTGCTTACCTTATTTTGACTAAATATTAATGTAAAGATATGAAGTAGTAATTTATTTGACCAAGTAAGTAGCTCATACGCATTAAATTATATACATATGTATATGCTTACTTCATACCTATGGACATATGTATGTGAAATTTCGAGATTTATGGACTGATTCTGTTTGTATACATGTAATTTTGCACATCATTGTAATATTGTGTTTACAACACATTAACTTATGAGTTGTCATTAAGCTTATCTAAGGTATAGGAAGCATATAGCCCCGACAGGTTCGTAGGAGATTGTAACTTGTTTTAAATAAGTTTGTTTGGTAGACCTATCTTCGATTTAGATTACACTACGAAATCAGTTTGTTGAGAGTAGTCTAAGTCGTGTGTAATAAGTGAAATATGAAAAATTATACATATATACACTACAAAAAGGCGATTAGCTTAAGAGTGATATTTACTCTTTTAATTGAGCATGCCGTATTTTGAGATTAATTGTGGCCATTTTATGTTTTTAAAATATTATAATATATGTAAAAGTATTTTAAACATAATTTTTACAGAATGCGAGTGGCAACCGAAATCAATCCAGAACTGCCCCCGTAACATTTTCCTTTTTTTCGTAATAGTCTTCCACACTTCAATAGAAAGAAAGAAACGAGTTCATTGCACCTGTGCATTTTTTTTAAACTGCACTGTATATACATACGTTTGTGTACATATTTACATTTATCAATACCCTGCAAGAAAATAAAGCTAAATACAGTTTTTTTTTATAAACAAGTTAGAAGAGGTCACTATGAACTGGCATACATAGGCCAGGTATGAACTGGCATACTGTCTATTAGTTAACTCGGGAAGAATATGTGATATAAAAATATATAGCTGTCGACTACTAAATATTATACATACATACATATGAAACTGTTATAATAATATACTATCTCTATCTATGTCCTGAGGTAGATCGCATCAAACCAAAAGGCAATGGTAGATAATTGTTTCTTCTGTAGAATGCCGAAAAGAGCACAAACACATGTTAAAAGCTTTAAATGTTTAAATTTGCTTTTGTTTTCATCTCACTCTTTGTTCGTTTGCTTTATTTCTATGTGTTGTTAATTTAGTTCCTTCTTCTCTCGGGTTTCTTGTGTTTGTTGGCTTTTCTCTCTTGATGTCATTATTATCGCCTGAACCCCATGCTGAATATACACGTGTGCATGGTTGTTTTTGTGTACAAATTTTCATACATGCACGCATAGGTATATGGTGTGCATGTATGAATGTATGTATTTCTACAAGTTGATCGCTGAAGATGCGCACAACAAAAACGTTAATAACTACTACACCAAGAACTGGCCCAACCTGTGTTTTGCTTCTGACTGGCTTAATTTTTCTCAAGATCTTCTGTCAAATGTATTTATGTACTTGGTTCGTTCCATCTCAAATCAGTTATTCGTAGGTTGATGCCCCCGGATTTTGATTTAAATGTCAACACTTTCATTTGATACCTATAATAATAAAAATAAAATTGAATGCAATAAATTGATCCTGGAATTTGTATAAATTCTCAAAATGACTCATTCATAAACATTTTCTATTTAAGTGATATTTTGGAAGTTTTTAGAGATGTTTTGTTGTAATAATAATTTAATTGTTTGCTGGCTCGAGGTAAAAAAAAAGATGTGAGTAAAAATGAAAACAAGGGTTTTTAAATTTTGCTTTTCGATATACATACATATGTACCTATTTCGGCAACTGTCAATTCATCAGATAAATTTGTTTTACACACAAATATGTATCTATGTTATTTTATTTATTATTTTTTAATATTTTAAATTCAAAT
The DNA here is from genome assembly GCA_951509765.1 of Sphenella marginata. Taxonomy (NCBI): domain Eukaryota; kingdom Metazoa; phylum Arthropoda; class Insecta; order Diptera; family Tephritidae; genus Sphenella; species Sphenella marginata. The sequence goes on along the minus strand of OX608079.1, from coordinate 117,830,594 downwards.
ACAAATTGCTCAATTTTGAGCAGTAAAAGCTAAGAGATACCTTTATGTAAATGGTCCGTTTGAATAAGGCATAAAACATAAGAGTTATCATATTACGTATAAGTTATAAGGCTCGTTTGCCATCGAACGAAGCAATGTTTGCTTACAACCGCTAAATTTCGGAGTTTATCTCATAATTAGTGTTTGATTAAGTTATCCTTTTGTTTGTTGTTTTTGGCGACCACATACATATGTATGTACATATGTACATATGTACATACATACATACGCTCATTGTGTTTATTTGTTATTGTTTGTGTATGTATGTAAATACCAGTATGTAATATCTACTCGTACATACTATTTCCTACTTGTGTGATAACCACCAAACGCAATTTAAATATTTTCGATTTAATATTCGAATTGAAGGTCATACTCGAATAACGACCCCTATCGATGTTTGTTTGTATTGATTCATATATCATTAAGTCGTCGGCATGCTAGATACTATCTGTATACCTATTAACGAGTATATACGCATAGAACACATACATATTTATATTATTAGTGCCCGAACGCGACTAGAATTTCGGCCGAAGCGTGAACCTTATATTCTCCAATACTTAGTCGAACACTAAAAAAACTTGATTTTCACTTAAATTGCATGTTAAATAATTTGTTTAAATACTAACGCCAGGTCGAACCTTCGGCCGAGCACTACAAAATATATGTACATATGTATGGGTAGTTCCATGCTAACTCACGTTGAAATAGGGACACTATTTTGGCGTTCTCTTGTTCTATAGATAATTGGATACATTTTTAACTCAAGTTTTGTTTGAAATGCTTGAATTAAAATATTTGAATGAAATTTACCATTCAATCTAATTTTGACAGTCGTTAAGAGTCAGATTTATGTTTCTCGGCAATAAGTCACGACAGTCCTGATTTTGGAAAACGGTATCTAAAATATTTCTTATTTTCATGCCTCGAGATTTGAACCTTGAATTCGATATGACCGGCCATCATATTGCAAACATCACTTTTCTTATTACATACTTATTATGTACATTCCCTTCTAACATAATATAAAGTAATATATTTTTTTATTTTAGGATTACAACTTCTTCATTAATTTACTGATGTTCTACCGAAGATGGATTTCTATCGAAGTACACCGATTTTATGATTTCAAGCCTTTCATAGACTTGAAATAGTTTCTGCATCAACCATATAATATAAATTCAGACATATAACTATATCGAAAAGCTTAGAAGCAAGAAATATTCAAAATGGGGGAAAACGTGCAGTGCCCAGTATGCACTCTATTTTTGCATGCTGGCATGAACCTGTCAGACCATTTAGAGACACATCCTAAGGAACAAGTGATTAAAGCACTTGTCCAAATGACCATTACAGGCAGCATTGGTATAGCTGCAAGTAAAGCGCTTTCGGCATCCTTAAGTGGCGGTGGAGTCGAGACCAAAAAAGAACCAGACGAAAATAAAAAAATTCCAACACTAATCTCTGCCGATGCAGCTGAAGCGGCTACCAATGCAGCATCCAACAGTTTATCTAATTTGGAAACTGTTAGCAAAACAACCGCCAACAACCACAACAATAGTCCAAATGTTGCGTTTGGTTTTAGTGCTATACCAGCAATAAACAAATCATTAGCATCAAACACAGCTTCAGTGCCAATATCATCTCCTGCGGCCGCAAAGACACTTGGCGAAATGTGTGTAAAGAACGATGTAGAACATAAACTTGATGCAGCTAATGGGATTGATAACAAGATTACAGTTTCAATTGAAACAGCTGCACAGGCACCAGCGCCACCTAGTGCGCTTGGTCAACTGGCGCCAAGTGCCAGGTTCGATAGTTATGCTGCGTCTGGTTATCATCAAACGCATCAAAAACAATTATCAATAAGTCAATTAGATCCGCAACAACAACAGAAACAACTACAACCACCGCCAAGCCAGCAGCAACAAAAACAAAAACAGCAGCATATTGAAAATGCAGCTATAGGTAATGCAATTGTACAGCAGCGCATTACGTTGCCCCCACCTCCTCCACCAATGATTACAATGCCGATTGTAATCGGCCAAATGCCGAATAAATTGTTACATCAATCGCATGCAACAAATCAATTTCCAAGCAATCTGTCTACACATCGCCACGTTCCAATGCACCCAGTTCAGCAGTCAAATCAACAGCTCCAACATTTATATCAGCAACAGCAAACGCAGCAAAATCACAATCAGCAGCAACATCAACAGCAACAGAACCTCAAAATATATTATTCTGCAGCTATGCCAACACCACCCCCTGGACTACAGGTAAGACATATCGCCGAAATATATACTCCCGAATTAAAGTTAATGATTTTGAACCATTTTCAGCTATTCCCTTTCCACGCATCAGCACAAATGCAACATCAGAAACCACCGCCTGCTTATGGTACAGCGATAAGTCAAATTCGATCTCAACATAACCAAAATAAAAATAATCATACCACTATAGACAAAAGCCATATACCACATCAACAACAGTTGCACAATCAGCAAAACCACCAACGGCAGCAACAACAACAGCAGCAACAGCACCAACAGCAACAACAACACCAACAGCAACAACAACAGCACCAGCAGCAGCAACAACAGCAGCAGCAACAACACCAGCATCAACAACAACAGCAGCAGCAGCAGCAACAACATAAACAACAACAACGTCAAACACAGCAACATAAACAACAGCAGCAGGAGCAACAGAAACAGCATCATCTCCAACAGCTACAGCTGCTCCAACAACAACAACTGCAGCAAGAGCAACCACAACAGCTGCCGCTACCGCTCCACAACCAACAGCGTTCAACAATACATCCAATGGCGCACCAACAATCTCTGCAATCAAGCCACCAACAGAACCTTGAAAATATAGCAGCGTTGAGTGTGAAACCTATACTTGAAGCCAAGCCGACTGAATTACTTCTACCGCCGCCTCCTCCACCGACACGGGCAATAAATAATTTACATCATCAGTTGCCACATACTTTGTCACAGTTTGGATTACCGATTAAGTCTTTAACTCCTACACACCAACGTAGTGCAAATACATCTGACACAAGTACTGTAACCAGTGCCACAATATCAAATCAGCAGACACAACCCACAGCTACAGCAGTTAATAACTCTGCAGGAGCTGGTACACCTGCCATTATATCTGTCGCATCCGCTGGTGGTATACGACAAGTCACTTCGCCATACAATTCAATGCTATTTTCAGCAGCACAAGCGCAATCGTCATCCTCGGTATTGCGCTATGCTGAATCTCCGGTGGCACATTATTTGGAACGGGACAATGGAGATTTTATTGTACAAGAAACACCCAAACACATTGTCGAATGCGTTGAGAAGGAGAATGGAGAGTTTTCGGTTATTGAACATATTTATCAGTCGCCATTAAGCGTTTTACACATACATGAAGATGATGATGATGATGACGATGTTGTTGATGATGATAATGGTGCTGAAAGTGATATGAAGGACAACGACAAAAAGAAGGTTAACACAACTGTTGAAGATCAAAAAAATAAAGGTGGCGAAGAGCCGATGGATCTCGAAGAATGCGTTGAAGGTTCGAAAAGTGAAGGTAATGCGAACGAGAAGTGTGGGCGATTATCTAGAAGCTATGCTGCAAAACATGTAGAAATGAATGAAAAGGGCGCTTCCACCGACAATGAAAAGGTGCAAACAAAACTGACTGGCAATGATAGTAAAATAAAGCACGATAGAAACATTTCTTCTGGTGGCACAGCCGTAAATTCTGCCAGTACAGATATAAGTTGTGATCCCAGTTCAACTTCGAATTCAAATTCAAATACCACCAACGAATCTAATGTAATGTGCAGTACATCATCAAGTTCCAACCCAAGTCCCAATCCTCACTCATCTGCAGCGGGCACATCAAGAAAACGTAGCTCTAAGAATACGATAACAGTGTTAAGCGATGTACAATTAAATTTGGATGAATACCTCGATTTAGTCGGAAATATTATAGCATCGAGTAAAATATCACCAAAAAGTAGTATGCTTTCAGGGTCTATGCCTTTACCTTTGTTAAAAGTCGAAAAAGAAGAACCGCCGGATGATGACTACGAAATGCAGAACAAGCAACAAGACGATCAAAATGTCGATGAACATGGAAATGAAGAATATTGTGAAAACCAAAATGAGCTTAAAGATTTCCATGCGCCAGCTGTAATCGAACCACCTACAATCGCCAACATAAATGAGACTGAAAAACTAGTTGAAAATAATTGTAGTAGCAATAAAGTTAGACTAAATGATAATGAGAATGATAAAAATGCTATGAGTGATGTCATGTTGCATTTACAAAATACCAATAACTTAATGGCAATGCCATTGAAACCCATCGCATCGCCATCAACATCCATCGCACCACCACCATCAACTACAACATCAACATGTTCGAGTCATGTGACAAGTGTTATACGCATGGCAACGACTAGTCAACAACAACAACAGCAGCAGTTCCAAAAGGAGCTAGGACATCAACAAAGAAACGTTTCAAAAGCAAGCGAAACTACATCTGTAACTGAACCGAAGATAACATCAATTATTATTCAAGATCTATCCCGACAACATATTATACAACTTCAAGAACAAGAGGAACAAACGGAAACTGCTAAGCAGCCACAGCAGATACTTGATGCGCAAGATGCTATCGGCTTGGCAAATGCGAAACAGGAGTTGGAGCCAGTAGTGCAGCTGCAGCAGTATAAGCAGATGCCTCCAATGATTACACTGCCAGTGCAGAAAAAGGGTCCAAAGAAGCTTATTATCAAGCCAAAATCAAAAAAGACTGATGCAAATGAAAACCTGAACAACAACAACAGCAACAAAAATAGAGATATACAACTTCGAAAAACGAGTGAAATGCAAGAAGAAGAACCTTTAGATGAGCAACCCACAACATCATCCAGAGCACAAATGGAATTGCAAGAAAAAATTCATCAGCAGACTAAACAAAACGAAGAGCACGTGAAACATCCAATGGTAGCACATGATTTGATAAAATTGGAGCCAAGCACACCATCATATGATTGCAATACTAATCGAGTTGGTCTCAACATTCTTGGAAATCACCTGAGTGCATACAGTAAAGAACCGATTTTTCAATGTAAAACTGAAAAATCATCCGACCCACCAACCAACTATTTACATCCTTTAAAAGAGGAACTAAAAGAGACGAGTAATTCAAATAATGATGCAGCTGTAAATGATGACGCACGCGTTTTGTTGGATTTTGCTCACTCAAAGAAGCGCACGAATCTTGCGAATTTTCTCTCTGTCAATTCGATTTTTTCAAACTCACCAAAAACATTAAATGAACCCAAACCAAAAACAACAACTACAGCAGCGACACTTACTAACATGAATACAAATAGCAACGATTCAGAAACAGATTTACGTTGTGATGATGAATTTATAGCCCACGATGAAGTGCAAGAGATTGTTATATCATCATCTTATTCGCAATCTCAATCAGCATCAGATATACCAATTAATAATTCGAACAATAGCACAGTATCGCAGGTTAAAGATTTAAGTATTGTTAATAAAGAACAACACCGTCAAGATCATCAGCAACAGCAACAGCAACAACAAAATTTAAATCACAATTTTGCGGATTATCCCTTTAGTTTCCTGTATGGTGCGGCGGGTGGTGGCGGCAGTACACAGCAAATAGATGCCAAAAGTGGCAATTTCTCTGCAATATATCAGCAGGAGGCAGCACAGGATGCTACTACAGCAGCAACACTTGCATCTGGTAGTAATACAGTGCATACTGACGAGTCCACCAGTTCGACACAGCAGCAGCAGCGCCGGTCCCATGCCACTACGAATCACTTTGGCGATGTACACGCTGCTAGTGGTGAATTAGGCGGCAATGCGTCACATTGGTATCATCATGCAATGGCAACAGCAAATGCTGATTTTGGAACAACATTAGCAGTGGACTGTAGTGCAGCAATAGATAGCGGGGAAGTGGGTAAATATTTGGATTTAGATACTTGCAAACGTGAGGCTCTAGTTGGTATGCCAGCTGCACATTCCTCAACTTCTTCGTCTTTTGCTGTGGCCACAGACAGCAGTTTGGCTGGAGGTAGTACAGCTGATGCACTAAATATACGTACGGATGAGAAGATGCCGGCAAAAGGTGAAATATCAGGACAGGAAAGTAATTGCGATATTGAAAATTCATGGAGTCAGCCGGTGAGTATGTGAATATAAAAAAACGTTTAGTTTTTGCACGTGAAATGAAATTTAAGTTAAATGCTAGTAGTTTTAAGTTGCTGTGCCGACATAGGGAACTTCATTGAATTTTCATTTCAAGAAGTCTCACTTTAAGAATTTCACTACAAAAATAAAAAAACCAGGCAGACTCGTCTAGTTAGCCTAGCTAACCTCGTGCTAGTTGCCTAAATGAATTTACAAGTTTTACGATGTCTACGAGGTTGACGCTTAATGGATTTGTCATTTATTTTCTTGTTCAGATGTACGGCGAAATTTCCGCACGATTTTTCAAAACTACCTTTCCTGGCATATTTCACCAAGAAAATGGTTGGAACCAGGATGAATACTTCACAGTACAGGATTTGAGCGCCTCAGCTGCTGCATCAGGCAATGCGACCGCTTCTAATCGCAACGCCGGCAAAAGGTAGCAATTTTGTTGTTTATGATTATAAAACATTTATTTTATTATTAATTATACGTATTGTTTTTTTTTTTTTTTATTAAATTATAGCTTTGATTTCCGCCTTCCTTTGGAAACAACTACCTCAGCTGCAGCAAATACCATAGGCAATGGAAATGGCAATTTCCAACTATTTGCTCGTCATGCAGATGCATTGCCATCGTCATCTATTTCGAATAAAAAGAAACGTAAACGCGACGGTTCCGGTGGTAGTGATGCTAATATTGTTGGTAGAATTGAAAAAGCGACACCATCACGCATTCAACCAACAGCTACAATAACGTCACAACAATTGTTGTTCCATCAACAACAACAGCAACAGCAGAACAATCAACATCAGCAACAATTACAGGTACATGCACAATTGCAAGATATCAGCCTGAACATTGCAACTTCAACAGCAGCATTTAACACGAGTGGTAATACGAATTCAACCGCCGATACTGATGCTGACAACGCCAATACTTTGTTAATTGTTGATCAAAGGCGACAACGCAAGAAAGTTTATCAATGTACACATTGCACAGCTGAATTTCCGAAACTTAAAGATCGTAATTCGCATATGGTAATGGAACATAATTATGTGCGTCAAAATCGTCGATTAATATGTGTTCAGCGCCCGGGTGTCAGTTCAACTGCTACAGCACCTTCATCATTGTCATTATCAAATACAAATGCCGTCATTGGTAGTGCGAATAATGCGATGATCTTAAATATGGATAACGGTTACAATAACAACCTTGTACGAGCAAATGGTGTGGAGGATTCAAAGCATGATATTATTAAAATTGAGGTAGAAAATGTATATCAACCGACAGCTGGTTCTGTGCTTGCGCCAGGCACTGCTGGTGGTATTCAAGCCAAGAAAGAATTAACGGATAACAAACAGGACATACCATTAATGCCTGCGGGAAGTTCAAATGCACATAATGAAAATGCTGATGGTGTCACTGATGTGGTGGATACAAAACCCAGACATATTCTACCGCTAGGAATGACAACTCCAGCAACAAAATTGGCTGCACTCTATCGTATGTTGGTATCGTACAATATTTCAACACTTAAAGATAATCACAATCTAAGTGAACTGGAACAAAAACTCATTGAACAATCCATATTTTTCTGTTATGTGTGCCGTCGTAATTTCACATCAGTCAAATTATATGATGCACATTTGAATGAGCATCCTGCCGAATGTTTCACGTGCGGTAAAACCTTTCAGCGTTGGAAGAATTTTTCATTGCATTTGAAACGTCATTTGGGATGGAAAGAGTTTGGTTGTAATGTGTGCGATAAAAAGTTTGTGGTGCGCAGCGCACTGGTTGAACATATGCGCATGCATACCGGACATACACCACTTAAGTGTAAAATATGTGGTAAGTTTGCCTTTTATGCATTTTTGTTACTTAAACATAAGGAGCTCCTTATTTATTACAAATTTTTGCTATCTTGAAAGTATGTAATTGATTTTTCGTATTCTTTTTTATAGGCAAGTACTTTAAACGTTACTCGAACTTGACGCAACATCGCAAACGTCATGGTAAGAAAATCATACGTAAGAAAGAATATGTTTGTCATTGTGGTGAAGTTTTGCCATCTAAAGCGCGTTTCCTGTGGCATAAGGAAACACACGATGCTAAACCAAAATGTTGCCCCCATTGTTGTGATCGTTTTGTACATGCAAATTCATTGCGCCGTCACATACGTTTAGCGCATTCCGATAAATTCGACTATACCGAACCAATGGAGTGTCCTTTATGCAAGCAAACTTTTGCTAAATCCTCCATGAAAGCGCACATGGCCACACATTCAATGGATACACAACATGATTGCGCTATATGCAATAAATCATTTTCCACAAAATGGAATCTGAAAATTCATTCTTGGGTGCATGCTAATCGTACCGCTAAACCATACAAATGCGAACACTGCCCAAAAGCGTTTGTGCGTGAAGTTGATTTCAAGAATCACATGAATGCACATAAACAAATCAAACCATATACATGCGAATATTGTGGTTGTAAATTCATTAGAAAATATAATTATATGCGTCATCGACGTGAACATCATGGTAATAAGAAATTTACCTGTGACCTGTGCAAAAAATCCTTCCATCGGCATTATTATCTCATCGAGCATCGACGCATACATACAGGCGAACGACCATTTCAATGTACCATATGCGGCAAAAGTTCCACAACGAAAACAAATCATAATAAACATTTGAAAATACATCATTCGCGTGATCCCTTCACCGTAGAGGCGTAAGGCGAAGAATTAATTAAAAAAGAAAACGTTAAAAAAAGAAATACAAATAAACCTAAGTAAACGAAAGTAAATAAGAAAATGGTGCATTTGCACTTAGTAGAAACAGTCATTGGGTGACGTTAGAAGTACGGGAAGTACATTATTATGTATGTCACGTTAGTGTTTAATATATTAAAAGTGATTGGCGTATCATGGTTTTAAGCAAAGATTTTTTCTCTTAATCTCTACGTGTATGTGAATGTATGTAATTTAAATGAGTATTATATATATTAATGAATTATTGGATAATAACGAATTAAATTGCTGTAAGTAGTTGTTTAAGCTAAAATGTATGTATTGAAATTAACTGAGCAAAGTTTTTGAAGCTATGCATAAATAATTACGTACATAAAAATATTGTATGTGTGCTCGTAGGCCATTTTCAGATGCAGATTTCTATATTATTAGTGCTGTTATCATATTTTTTTTATGAGAATGAAATTTTTATTTTTAGAGAATTTTATTTATATGTAAAAACCTATATCAAATTGTACATTGGTAGATATTGACCATTTTGAATTTATAAGATATGTGGTCGAAACTCATCACTAAAAAAATGTCTACCAAAAGAGTGATACATCTTTTTAAACTTATGGAAAATTAAAATATTTCTATTCCCTAAGGGATGAATAAAACTGCTTTAAAATACCTATCCGGCTTCGATTGTGTAAAGTGTTTGGCCTTTATTCAAAAATGTTTGCAGTTCCGGTTTTCAAATACAAAAAGTAAAGCTATGTCTATGTAATTTTGGTTTAAAGTCTCATTCATACAAAAAATTATTAATTCACATAGCTTTAGGTTTGTGAAATAGTGGCTTTTAAATTATTTTTCAGAACCGATTTGAGCCTTTCAGAACGGTTTCAATATTATGCTCTCGAAGGTTCCTTTTCGGTAGATATATTTTTTAAGTATTTCGAAGCAAGAAAGTATTTTCTTCTGCTAACACGCTACAAATTGGCATTTTTTGTAACTAACGATTATTAATTAGTTTTTGATAAGTTTGATTTAAAATATATAAATAGTGAGATCAAAAATCATTGAGAAATGTTTTACATTTAGAGGTTTTTATGGCCAACTCTGAATTAATTGCACTTTGTGTTGAATTGGCAACTAATTAAAGCTGATCTTAAAGCAGGCCTTAAGGCTCTTTCGTTAATTGGCAGTTCTAACACTTATAAACCACGTTTTGGCACTGTAGTGACAGAAATTAATTGTTTTTCGTATTAACCCATCTTTGAGCTGCCACGCCCTAGCCCAACGTCTAAATGCCCACTATGCCCCAATCTGGAAACTCTTACAGCTCATCGTAAAATTTTGCTTCGGTTATACTGTAAATGCAATATATTTAAAACTCATTGGAGATCGTAGTTAATAAACCATGATATTTTGGAATTCAACGCAATTATTTTACCCACTACTGTAACTTCAATCTATTGTAATTTTGGAGAAATCATACGCTCATAGTATATGTATTTACTTAGTATAAACTATGTAACTCTATTAGTATATTTTAAACTTTTTTTCATTGAGTTTACAAAAATTATTTTTTAGGCCCAAAAATAAGTTTTTTATTTTAAGAATCTTGGTTATGTTACACTAAGTAATGAAATATAAAAACAATTATTATAAGCTTGTATATTTACAATGGGATGTAGCGAAATAAAATATCTATTAATTATATGATGGAGTTTGTTTGCATATACATACATATACATTAATATATGAACATTTTTTTTTATTTTAAGTCAAACAAAAATGTATGGAGAAATAACTATACATATATGAACTAAAACAATCCAGGAATTGTTATCAATCTCTTGCACTGGAAATATTAGGAAATTAGCTGGAACACAAAAAGTTTACTGGGAAGTCAAAATTGAACCTATCGCGTCTTCCTAGAAAGTCTGAATTTTTCTAGAGGTGGTGCCTTTGCTTATATTTTCACCGGATACATTCACCGTTTGTTTGATCTCGTTAAACATTCGGGGCGTCTCAACTTGCTAATCACTTTTCCAAAAGATATTTGGCGTGAACAGGAACTGTGAGATTGATAAAACGTAACATGTGACGCATCTGCCGAGCGCGCGATTTCATACCAAATTATCAATTATTACAAAGTAAGAAATTACTTCTTTCAATTTTATTATTTTTCTACATTTTTCAGATATTTTATCAAGCTAATAATTTATTATTTTGTACACAGAAATAAAACAAACATTCATTTTGGTATGCAACTATAATAAAAATAAAATATTTTAGTTATTAAGCCTATGCCACGAATATTAGAAAATGAAGACGAACTACAATAAGTATTTCGAATAGAAAACGAAACATGTTTTTATTGAAAGAGAAAGCAAGTTTCAAGTTTAAAAACTAATTTATATGTGGATTGTTTTTTTCACTTATTTTTTTTCTAGCTATAATCCACTTTTTAGCTCCACGATTTATATATAAACATTATATTTAAATTGCTTAGTCTTCATTGTGAAATAAAAGTAGAGCTTTGGTATATAATAGCTTTTTTCGCCTTTTAGCTAAGTTAAATTTAATACTTTTTCTCATATGTACTGATGCCCAAAGGATCTCCATCTGAAAATGGTTTATAGCACATATAAAAATTTAGTTCATAAAGAGTAGTTATTAAGAAATTGACGTGAATGGATGAAGGTTGTGTGCCGCATTGTTCAATCTTCGATGTTTTATGCATGCACGTAATTATGTTTTTTTTTTTTTGGCGAAACATATATCAATCATTCATGTGTTCACATGTCATGTGCATTGGATTTCATATTAAATATAAATATGCATAAGAACATACATACATAGAAATTATATTAAAGAAGACACATAAAACTGTAGCATGATTTTAGAAATTTCAAAATTTTATTGTTTGAATAACAACAAAAAAATTTAACAGTTATTTGAAATAACTAATCACAAATATATAAAAATACATGGATACATATAACATCATTTGTGATTATAACAAATAATTATTACTATTATTAATATATTTGAGTATTTCGGAAGTAGTTGGCAGTTCTTTTTAGTAGCATATCGAAACAGCTTAGCTGCCTAATAACTAAATCCTAATAACACTGTACAACAGCAATTTTGCAACCTATTAGCTATGGCAATGAATAAAAAGCGATCATCACATAGGACCAGTGGCGAATCCAGGATTTTGGGATCATGAAATATTGAGGACATCTTTTTTCCACAGTTCCTGAAAACTATGACTTTTTGAAGGCCGATCAGGGCGTTTGGACGCTACGCTCCACTACCATAACTTTCTACCCCGACTATAGTATGTCCATTAACACGCTAAGATGCTTGGCATAGGCGATCTCACAATTCTTAAGTTATGAATTGTCAAGTTACTTTGCGGAAACTACTCATTTATATAAATGATATTAACTAATAAAACTAGGTTATGTTTATATTTTATCGCATAGAACTGTTGATCTGAAAATGGCCATTAACAGAACAGAAATTGTTCCATGAATCCATACACAAACACACAATACAAAATTATTTTGAACTTTTTTCTTTGTAAAATTAAAAAAAAAAATCAGTATGTAAACACATGCGTACATATGAAAAAACATATACACGTACATGCATACATACATATGTATCAATATAATAGGTATATCATACATTTTTTATATACATAGTTCAACAAAAAAAAAAAACAAAAAAAAATTGTCGACTATCATGTGCCCTCCTATCCATGCATTCATTACTTCACTGACTTCAAGTGCAATATACGAAAATGATAATTGCGATAAAAAAGATCATTAACTAAGTATCAACAAAACAAAAACATTGAATAAAAACTAAACACAACTCAAAAAAAATTATATTTTTTGAAAAAACATTTAAATTTTATGTATGCGCCTAAGCTTATTATTAGTGAATTTTATTAATTTAGTGAAATTTTATTATAAATATTATCATTTAGCAACGCTGTACTCTTTCTAACTGCATATGTATAAATATATCTACAATAGGGTGTTTATGTTGAGGTGAATTTTTTTTCTGATTTACATAACTTGATTTTCGTTGCTATAAAGGTCAAATCTATTAAAAAAATATTTTTTTTTTTAAATCAAAATTTTTTTTTAAAGAAATTTGAAACATGTTTATTTCTGAGCACTAATTTTATTTTAGGTTTTTTTTTTGATTTGAATTTAATATATTTCTTATTAATATTTCACTAATAAAAGTAATCCTTTGCCCTTATGGATAAGAGAATACACAGGAAAATACTGCAAAGAAAAAAAATACACTTGAAAATGAAACACCCTACTGTACGTATGTACATATATGAGTACATACATACATACCTACATATATACCATGCATTATGTTAAGTTTTTTTTGTTGCCTTTAGTTTGTATAACAACGTTAATTTCTGCACTCTTATGTGCTAATTATTTCTAGTTTTAAAAAAAGTAAACATTTTCAAATCCAGCTGCTAAACAATTACTTAAAAAGAAAAAGTAAAGATGCGAAGCTGATACCAATACAACTATTTTAAAAAATTACGCATACAAAAAAAAAAATAAAACTACAAAGATTTTGAACTGCAGTATGGTATAAAAATACTTATCTACATAAATGTATGTATAAATATACGATATTTACACACATACATACATAAATATTAGCGTGCGACTATTACAACAACAAAATTAATACGTTTAAAATTCAATTTAAATGTGTGTTTTGAAATTACAAATAAAATAAATATAAAATAAATAAAAAACAAACTAATTACATATACATCCATACAAACATACATACATAGAAAAACCATTAAAAAAGAAAAAAAAAATTAAAACTAAAAGTACCACAAAAAAGCAAGAAATTTTAGTTTAATTGTTAGTCGTAAGTCCTTCAAAAAAAGAAAAACAAAAAAAAAAACAAATAAAATAAAAACTAATAATATTAAATAAATGCTAATTACTATTATAACTATTAAATTGAACAACATTGCAAATACAGTTTACAATTAATAAATAAATTACCAAGTAAAAGTCATGAAAGTGAGAAGTTATCTAAAATAAAAAAAAATTAAAAATTGTTTTCTTTTTAAACGGGCTTGGGAACATGCAGAAACAACAACAAACTGCTGACTATTTTGTAGAAAATTGTCCTCACTCAATCAACTTCGAAATAAATAGATTTTAAATATCAGTAAATAATATCTACATATTGCAACAACAACAACAGGTGAGAATCCTCACTTCTCACCTAGATATCTCACAGAAAGAAGCGATTTTTTGCCACTTCATCCAGGCCATAACTTACGGTGGTCTATGTCAGGCTTCATTAAGCATCAAATAAAAGAAAGAAATGCCAAGATAAAGTAGTTTTATCTGACTCTTAGTTTGGTTTTGGGATAGCTCGAAATGGTCATTTTCTAATCAAAAGCTCTTTTAGGATGGGTATTACTCTTAGTCATAAGTCATTTTGAATAACCGTTGGCATCACAACGCCTTTTCTGCTGTCTTGAAATCGAAAAACAGATGATGTATATCGATTCTTTTATCATTGGTCTTCACCAAGATTTGACGTGTCGTAAAGATCTGGTAAACAATCCGCAAGAAAGGGAATCAAGCAATCAGTCTACATATATTGTGGCATAAAAAGTTCCACCTAGCGTATTTTGAGAGTGTAGCCCACCGTCCCGACTCCACTTTATCAGGGCATATTCACAGCACACTTACTTAAGTTCTATTCTGTGAACCCATTCGACCATAGTTAATGCATTTTTTTAGCACCACTTTGACTCCACACTTGACTTAAAAATCATACATTACCTGAATTTAATCGTAACCCTAAATTTGTAACAAAAAATGTTCGTAACACAAAACCACTGTGTTCTTTTTGTTGCTTTAAAAATATCCTTCGCTTCACAAAAGTGGCTCAGCAAATAATATTGAATAGCTAAGTCTAATCCCTACGCATATTTTATGGCTTCTAAAGATTTGAAGTGTTGAAAAGTAATAAAAAGTATAAACTGCCATTATGTACACATTTACTTGTACAAAAGTGGGTAGAAGACTGGATATTATAATAAAGGCTATTTCATAAAGGAGACATTTGGAGAAATGAAACACATACCAAGTTGCTTTGTATGTTTGTGCGGCGTTTCACTCAAAAACCGCTACTTAAAATGGAATGTTTTCCCAGATGTCCAACTTAAAATTTGGGATCCATTTTACACCCAGAAAAAATGTAATTTCTTTATACACTGGTGGCAAGATAGTTGAAAATAATTTTTATATGCACAGTTGTATTGAAAAAAAAAAATTACTATATAACAGATTTTAGGTAAAAATGTGGAGAGTCCGCTGTAGTTCTAGCTTGGCGCAGCCTCGTACTACCGATGTCATTTAGTATTTAGTTGATTTGTGTAAAATGCAACATTATTTTTGAAGCATTTGCTTGTCAAGACTTCTTTGCTAAAAGCCATTTAACCCACAGTCCTTGTATGTACGAGTATGTATGAACGTATTTATAAAAGCTTAACCTTCATTCTTAAGGCTTCCTGTAAAACTGTAAGGATACTCAGACTATTGTACTCTAATCTTTTCTAATTTGGCACTGTCTACATAGAATGCATTACAAACCGAACTGGGAGCTGCCAAAAATGGGGTTGAAATCAAGTGATGCATAAATGAGTAGCGCAAAGTAAGTGGAGCTGAGTGTTTGTCTTTGACATTTTACACAATAAAATAGAAAATTCGAGAGGTTTATGAGCAAAACATGAAGAATGATACAGTAAATGCAAGGAAAGGACAGATTGGATTTTTTTTAGAATATTTTTGAAGAAAGTTTTATATGAGAATGGTTTTCGAAAATGTCAAATTTTATGGTTTCTTGAAAAATATTTTGAAAGCTGGCAATATATTAGCGTTAAGGGAACTAAAACCTGAAATTCGGAATCCTTTCTTAGTGCGACTACACACGATAGGGATAAATATAGATAGATCCCAGCTTTTTAATCTTTCTAGCAACATAAGTTTAAAGCTGATGGTGGTTAATTTGTGAGAAAGTTTATCCAATAGACTACTTTCTTGTTTTTATATTATCGAGTGCTTACTGTACTTCCGCTTTAATAATAGATTACTCTCAAACTTCGTTAAGAAAGTAAAAACGTACTAAACAAGCCACAGAAGACGAATAGAGTTTGGCGTCTGCATTTTGAAAGCAATAAGACGCGCACGAGTGGGTAATAGCCCGCTAGGAAATAAGACTAATAATTTATTGAAAAGACATAGATTATTTGAGGACAAGTGCTGGGTTGGGCTATCTCAATCTTTATATATGTATAACAAAGTTGTAAGAGAACGCAGACCCTACAGTGTAGAAGATACTATTGAAAAATTTGTACGGGTTGTCTTTATTAGAGTAAAATGTAGAAACCAAAAGACTTTATGCCTGTCTGTTTGTTCGTGCATCAATCAAAAGCCGCTGCATAGAATTTAATACAGTTTTCATCAAGGAATTGCTAAATAAACAACTTAAACAACAACGCAACGGAACAATAACAAAAACATCAGCAAAAACAGAAACAGCAACAACATTGACAAAAAAAGAACAACCAAAACAAAAATATATAGCAAAAAAAAAAACAGTAAAAACTTCTTCGATGCATCCAAGGTTTAATAAAAAATATACTATAATAATATGTATAACCATTGAGCCCTACTTTCCATAGTTATCTTAATCTAGAGCAAATAATTCTCTCGTATACAATGCGGATGAAAACATAAAATATTTCACATTTTGCACTTTTACTCCTCTGAATTGCAGTGGTCTTCCGACGATCGACGTCGCCAACAATTTTGTTGCTATTGTTGTATTGCTTTTGCTGCTCTTGCTGTTTGCCGATTGCCAACACTGCAGTGACAATTTATGTATGTCGCGCCGCAACCGGCAGGATAGTGTATCCAAGTACGTATGAGTGTGTAGACGTGTAAATCGGAAATGCTCGTAAAAGTTGACAAAGGCTTGAGGAAAAAAAATACAAATGAAGAATTCTTGTGAAAGCCATAGACGAAAGCGAATGGGTGACAACCATGATGGTGACATTTTCGGGCTTATTATGCTTCTATGAATTGACTTCAACAGTGGCGGATCCAGGATTTCGGGAAGGAAAGGTCCAATTTTTTTTAATGAAATTTCGAGAACATCTTTTATTTCACAGTTCCTGAAAAGTATGTAATCTAAAGAGGGGGGGGGGTTTGGACCGCGAAAATTTAAAGTTTTTTCTCAAAATACACCTTTTTTTTTAAGGTTCTACTGTTCATAATTTTTTAAGAAAACGCATAGGCCTATTTTGATATATGTCGGGTAGAACAGTGATCAAGGGGACTTGATTATGATTACGAATTGGGAACTATTATTAATTTTTTTTTTTTTGTCAATGCTCATCCGATAGTGACCGGAAATGAAAAAAGAACAAAATCTATTTACCAAAGTTCTCTCGAAAAACTTATTCAATAAAGCAAATATCGCTGGGGTGCTTGTACCCCGAAGCGACCCTCGTAAAACCACGATAACACTACACAATGTATGTGCAAAGAGCGATTTTACCTAAGTATGTGTGCCAGCAATATCCTTTGCAGCGTTTGTTGCATTGTTGGCGTTAACTTGTACCACAGACTCAACCATAACTCCAAAATCTATTGAATGGCACGTGAACAATGTTCTGCCTTTCTTGCAATAAGTGGCCGCCGCGTGCGTATCAAGAGCCGAAAAGAAAGGGAATTTTAAATACATACATATGTACATATGTATGTACATAGAAGTTAGTGAGGTGAGTGAGTTCCATTTGAGCTACTCGGGTGGTTTGCATTAAAACTTTGCTCATAAAAAATGTTTGTCCTTGTAAAAAATAGTATTGAAATCCTTAAATATTAGTTGTATTGTTTTTTTATTGATATTTGTATTTGGCCACCAAAAAAAAAAGAAAGAAAGCATTGTCAACGGAGTACAAAAATACATATTTAAGGGACTGTAAATATTTTAATGTTTGTACCAACACTGCAAACCATATCAAAATCCACGGAACTGGTTCAAGGAACAATTTGCGGATGAATACAGGCCTTTACCTAAAAATTTAAATTTTTATATGTATGTATTAAAATTTGATGGGCTGCAAAAATGTACTTTCGGTTGTCTGATATAAAATATATCAAAAATTTTAAAAGTTTCGACTCCAAATTTAAAATTACATATAAAAGAAAAATATTAAAAATGAAGTGATGGCATATTAATGGCTAAGACATTTTAAAAATATGTGTGCTATAGTTAAAAAAAAATAGTTTTTACACATAATATTAAGTTGGCTTAGTATACTAATCTATAGATTTACATTAGTTCGCCTTTGGAGAGCTAATTGATGCCAAATTATTATGAGAATTAAAGACATTGACATCAATTCCATTGACATTAATATACGTCACTTTCTTGACAATTTGCCAGTCAAGAAAAAAATATTTGTGTAAGAGTTTTTGAATTTTATGCAAAAAGAAATTGCATTTTTGAAGTTAGAGTGCATCCTTTCAAAACCGGTTTGCTGCCCTGCTTTTTGCAAATGTTTTTGTGTTTGCATTCCTTGAGCTCCTTGTTTAACACAGCTGATGGTGCATTGATATGCATTCGTAAAAAGCTTTCCCTCTAGCGACAAACATTGTTTTGAAAAATTAATGTCATCATTTCTGTTTTTGGGTAGTGGGAGTTGTCTGCCTCCACCGTTACTACATACTGTTATTGTGAACTTGAGAGTTCAACCAAATTTGGCGCTATGACAAATTTACTCAATTTACTATTGCCGCTGGCCATTAAAAATTAAAAGTAGAGTTAAAGGGTTTGGCTGCTCTCGTGGGAAGCCCAACGCCTGTAAGCACAGGGTAAATCGTAAAATTAGAAAAAAGTTACTCTGCATTACGATCACAATGAAATTTCTTCCGCATTTAAAAAAAAAATGTATGTATGTAATTTGTAATCCCCCTGACTACCGCCTTGTTATTAACTATAATTTTTTACCTTGAATTTTCCACTGGTACCCTGTAACTAACAGCAGTCCCTATACAGTGCAGGGGGTCAAAACATTACCAGCAAATGAGCACATCACTAACACCAACACCAGCAGTTGCAATACTCTTTTGGGAGTGTTGCCAGATTTTGAAATTTGTAATATACCTAAATAATTATATATATGTAAGAAATACCCAAAGGAGGCGAAGAAGAGAGGGAGAACAGCTAACGACGTTGTATTATATAGTCAACACAAAAAGAAAAACTCTTTAGAACACTTGAGCTGCAAGATTGGTCTTCAACAAAGGAGTGGAAAGAACTTTAACCCAAAGTATGTATCGGGAAGTGGCACGAGCGTTAATGCTACAACAATAATAACACACAATTTTATAATCGCCCCTTTTAAGATACTCCACTGAGTAACTTTATCTATCAAAAGGAAAATAAAGATGGTAGACACCTGGCAAGACGTCGGGCTTTACTATCTACCGCGGTGGCAGCACTGCTAAATCACGGCACACGTTGCTCAAAAATACTAGCCGGCTATACGGCGTGCTCCAAACACAGCTGCACATACACAAGCAAATCCACACACACCCGCACACTAACACATATTTTTAAACATGAGGAGGCCCCTACACACCAGACGAGGTGTTTTAACTTTTATGCGGCATGACCACAGCGGAGTTATGTTAAAAATAAACATAGCATAAATGAAGTAGAGAGTAAATATATAGTGAGAGAGCAGTAGCACGTTTTATTGCTAAGAGTAGTAAAAGCGCGGTGGAGCACAAAGCAATAGAGCAACCAACATGCAACACAAGCGCAGCTAAGCGCCAAAAAAACAATTGAGCAGCATTTGGGGCTATTACATTGGGGCTTCTTATATGCAGGTGTCTATGTTTGTACGTATGTACATATGTATGTACATATGTACGACCAAGTCAAAGCATGCGGCCGCTGTGAAGGTGAGCTTATGTAGAACCTCAGTTTGTTTCGGGCTCTCGTGCTAAGCGGTACAACACGGCTATCCATGCGATATCATCGACAAACAGTGTGTTCGACATAAAAGTGCTTCCACAAAAATTTAAACGACGAATTTCAAAAGAATAACATACGATTTTTACAATAATTATTGTTGATTTGTTGAGTGAATATACTACAATGCAATAAAGTATGTATGTACATATGGTTGTATGAGTGTAGTGTTAGTGAAGGGAGTTGCCAAAGAGATATGAAAAAGTGTGTTTTTGTTGTATATTACAATAAGCTAATCAAATTTGAAATGTTTTGCTATGATATTTAATAAGAAACGATAAAATATCTTGTAAATACAATTGACTAATAATGATGATAATAATACAATGCAAATAAAAAAAAAGTATGTACTTACATACATACCTACCACAAATGCTTACATACTAGTAAATGTGCATCAATAAATTAGTAAAATTGTAGTTAGGTGCTGTTGAGTGTTATCTTTATTTGCTGCTGCTGCTGCTCAGTCTAGTAAATCAGTCAATTGCACTTGACTTTTAGTTATCTGCATTCCAGACAATAGAGACGCAGATAAGAACACCGGTGTATAGATGACGTTTCCCAACAATAACAAAATTGAAAAATTAAATTAAGTTTTGTGGGTGTGTGCTTTTAAGCAAAAATTTCGTGGAGTGTGTGTGTGGGTGTGAGTGTATCTGAGTGTTTGCTATAATAGCCGAGATACTGCGATGCAAGTTAATTTGAATCGAATTAAGATAAATAAATAAATAATGATACATACATACTACATACATACATACTATATCAGACGCCTCATTTAATGAATTTGAAGTAGAAAATAACAAAACGTTTTTGTAGTGAAAATCTTGTATAATAAATAATATAATAAATAAATTTTGACAAATTATAAAATCTCCACATCTGCATAAATGTAAAAAATTCAAGGCAATTAGAAATGTAAACAAGCAAAAATGTATAATATGCTAATGATTTAAAGCTATTTTAGGTCAAGAAAGAAATTTTTTCGAATTAAGAAATTAATATGCAATTCATATTCAAGTCAGGTTCCTTAATTGTAGCCAATGTATCATTTCGCCAATATAAAAAGTTTAAATTTACAATTTGGCAAAAAGCTCACAAAATAAAAGAAGAAGAAAACGAGTGCGGGTGGAATCGGGCATTATGTACCCAGCTGTAGTTGTGTGGGTTAGTAGCGAGGGAATAATGTGAATACTTTAAGTAATAAATATTTGTCTTAGTAAAAACCAAAGAAAGATTATTGACTTTTATATATTTAAAGTGGGCGCGGTCACCAGGTGACTTCTCTTATTTTTACTAAGTGTATGCTCCACAACCTTTTAAGAAATTTCGTCGTTCCGACGTAAATGGTTCGGAGTGTTTAACAGTAGAAATTTAACAAAAAATCCTATCGAGATTTTCACAACTGCCATCTTATATTAAACATTTTGTAATAATTTCCTTTTTATGCCTTCTTTTTTTTATAAAAACTTAAGGGTTATCAGAGTTTTTTTATTGCTAATATATTTCGAAAACCCTTTAATGAAAGTTGGGTATTCATACTTTTTGCTCTTGGAACAATTTCATAGGATTCAGGCCGTTCTCTAATCTAAGTAATTTTTTAATGGTCAAGTTCACCGGCCACTCCAGCTGCCCTTTAAAATCGACTAATTTGGAAATTATTTTTTGAACTTAAATTTTTATTAAAATGTTTGATATGGCTAATAGAGTTCAAGATAAATTTAAAGCTATCTTCAAAACTAAGCGATAAATAAGAAATCGGTCCTGAGATTTCATCAATAATAGCGCTTCCTACGCATTCTGAGAAGCCGATTGCTCAATAACCAATTTTTTTTTATTTGAAGATAAATCGATTTTTAATAAAAATAGTCGATTTTTGTTCATAAAAAAATTTCATAGAAAAACGCTTATATAATGTACATATATTATGAATAGTTATGTATTTAAAGTTGAAATCTCTTAAGATAATAAAAAGAAAAAAATAAATTTAAATAAATACAAATTTTCAATGCTCTTTAATATTTCATATCAGTAAAAAAAATTATACAAAACAATAATACAAATAAAAACATTAAATAACTAAAATACAAATACAAAACTTGTTGCAAATAAGGAATGATCAGATTCGCTGGTTAACATCCACTACATAGAAGCCTGTTTCCCAAGAAAACTTTAAAATTTAACTGCCCGACAAAAACATTTTTAGTATAGAAAATTTTTGCTTACGAGGCTGATAAATTTTAAAGTTCACCTGTAAAAACGGCCTTAATCGAAATTCAAATAAACTGATAAATATTAACATTAACAAAACGGAAATTTCTTGATACTAAAACTAAAAAATAAGATAAGTTTTTGCTTGAACTTTGAGTTTAAATGATAAACCTTAAATAAATAAATAAAATAAAATATTTCAAGATTGCCTAGAAGTACGGGATACAAAACTATGTGTTTTAAGCTGGAGTGTGTACATAGTTTTAACCATTTTTTCATCCCCCGCACTAATGGAACTTTTTACAAAAATTGTTTCAAAATGTGTAACTCATATAATAGCTCTTTTTTTTTTTAAATCACCAGGTTGTGAATAAAATATAGATTTTTATTTTACCGAATTTTTTCATTTTTTTTTTTATTAAAAATCGATTAAAGAGAAAAGACCTATTAAACTATAAATTTATTTTTTATTCACCACCTTACCGCCACTGTTTTCTCTTACTTACAATTGCTTAATACCTGAGCAAACTTGAACCAGGAAGTCCTTCTTGAGCAATTCACAGACCAAAAAAGTTAAACTAACTTAATTTTAAATTTAATAATATCCCTATATAAAGGACTTTAAAGTGCTTTTCAGGTATTAGAAGTGCTTATCAAATAAATCAAATTGCTTAATATATTCGCCCTAGTCAGCATAAAATTTGTTGAACTCACTGCATGTTTAGAAGCTTTGCGGTCCCCACCGTTTCCACCCCGATCTCTTGGTATATTCTGTTAGTCTATGTTTAGCTTGCTTGAAGAATTTATTATATTCTTTGTTTGTTCACAAAAATATGTACGTGTATTTAGTTACAGGAACTTTTCTAAAATTTTAATGGAATCTATTAAATTTCTTGTAAAAAAGTAATAAAATGACTCAGCCTAATAAGAATGCAATTCTAAAATGAAAAAAAGTTGTTTTCCTTTGTAACTCAAATTATATTTAGTTATGCAAAATTTTAGCTATGCATTGCTAATTAGGTACACAAATGCTTAGTAATTTTATATGCAATTGTTGTTTACAGTTTACATTAGAGTGTTTGATTTTTTGGAGAATTTTTTTGCCTTATCTAATTTGAAAATATGATTCTTTATAGAAAATAAATGGATTTAAAATTTTGAAAACAATGTTCTGGTGCTATATAGGATTAGCTTAACCAAAATTTCGATATTTCCAAAAATTGTATGGAATGAATAAGTTGTCTGCTTAAAAGCGGTTGTGAATAAAACTCGCCTCTGAAAGTGTACAGAAAGAGTAAGAAAACTAAATTTTGAGGAATTATATGGAAATTAGTATATAGCTAGCACATTTCTTCTTAGCTTTAGAATCCAAAAACTATTCGTTGGACGACATTGGCTCATAAAAGCTTTTCTGTAGTAAATTTTTTATTCTCTGAGACTCTGATCATCCTAATGTACATGTTTTAAAGTAAATATTTCTGCCATTAAATAAAAAATTTAAATTCAATCTCGTATAAGCATACTTATTTACTACCCAATAAACATTTCTGTAAATGTTTTTGAAAATAATTTAAAGTAAACTAGCTACAATAAGCGATAACTATGTAAACTTTTGCAGTTTCAATTTATGTATTTGAAAGCTTAAAGTACACTTTTTCGAAACTTCTAGGAAAAACGGTTATAAATCGTTTCAACTTAAAAAAATTAGAAATTTTGTAAGCTTAATATTTATTTCGAAAAGCAGTTTAAACATTTATTATACCTTTCATGAGCATGAAATGGTATTATAACTTTGGTCCGAAGTTTGTAAGTATGAGAAGAAGAAGAGATAGACCCACCATTAAGTATACCGAAATGATCAGGGCGACGAGCTGAGTTGATTTAGCCATGTCCGTCTGTCCGTCCGTCCGTCCGTCCGTCCGTCTGTCCGTCTGTCCGTCTGTCCGTCCGTCTGTTTGAACGCAAACTAGTCCCTCAGTTTTAGAGATATCTCGATGAAATTTTGCAAGCAGGCGCCATTTTGCATAGGATTAATCATTTGTCGGAACCAGCAAGATCGGACCGATACAACGAATAGCTCCCATACAATCGATTGTTCCGATAAACGGGTTTTGGCCTCTAACTCTTGCAATTAAAAAGCTATTAGAGCGAAATTTCGCAGGTTTAGTACATGCTATATAAGTAATGTGTGTAGTGAAAATCACCTAGATCGGACCAACATAACATATAGCTCCCATATAATCGATAGTTTCGATAAATGGGTTTTGGGCTATAAATTTTGCAGTTAAAGAGCTAGGAACGTTAAACTTTGCACGTTTGCTACATATTATATATGTAACATATGTAGGCAAAATCAGCCAGATCGGGCCAACATAACGGGTAGCTCCCATACAATCGATTGTTCCGATAAGTGTGGTTTGGCATTCATGAAAGGTATAAAGCCTTCGGCACAGCCGAAGACAGCCTTTTCCTTACTTGTTTTTGATTTACTTTGGGTATTTACTACCCAATAAGCATTCCTGTAAATGTTTTTGGATGGATGAGTGAAAGATTATTCCATTTCAAAATACCTTTAAAGAAGGGCTTTTCTCAGAATTTGTTTCAAAAACTACTCATTTTATAATTTAGATAAAGAAAGCTCTATCAGTTATGAGTTGAAACTGTGTTGAATTTTCTTTGAGAAAGGCCATTTTTGAAACACATTCTGAAATCGGGTCTTCTTTAAACGAACTCTGCGATAGGGCGTTTTGAAGAAATATTTCGAAATAGCTTGATCTCCCACTCTATTAAGGTATGTACATATGTATGTGGTATGTATGTATGTATGTTTAAAAAGTTGTGTGCCTTGCTGATACATATAAATCAACATAAAAGTTTATTTATAGCACAAAAGCTTAAAATAGTGGTCTTCTCTTTAGTCATTTAGCAATATTTCGAATTGAGAGCAGCGATTAAAAAAAAATATATATATATGTATATCTTAAAGTGATAATGCAATTGCAAATGCAAGAAGAAACTTGTGCGTGGTGAAAAAGAAAGTAAAAAATATGAGCTTGAAAGACTTGTTAAAATAAAAAATAAAATTGTTTTTCAAGCAAATCATAAAATATTTAAAACGCAGTAGGAAAACGAAAACCTTTCACTGCCCAGACGAAAAAAAAACAAATAAATGACATACAATTTTTTTTTTAATAAATAGACAAAATTTCACGCAATAAAATAAATAATACAGCAACAACAACAACGAAAACTTTAGCAAGACAATACAACAAAATATATTTTATGGCCAACAACAAGTTTAACACACTTGGACAATAACAAAGGAAAACTAAAGTAAGCATGCAACGACAATAAAAAAACAACAACAAAAACTTACAAAAAGAACAACAGCAGCAAGAAAAACAACAACACCAACAATAACAAAAACAAACAGCATTAAAACGCTGCATTTGTGCATTACTTCCTGAGCTCCTTACAACTGACGAGTAAACGACGCTGAGTGTTTGGTGTATTGCGCAGGCGTAAAGTGCGCAAAACAAATGCAACAATTTTTTGTTATAGTTTTTCTATGAAGTTTGAGCGCCAATTGTGCCTAAGGCTTATATGCATTCACGTGAATGTATTGCCAATGTGTGAATGTAGCGTGATTTAGTTAAAAGTGCCCATAAAAATTGAAACGTTCAAACGCCATCAGACACCCACACTCCCTGCTAGGCGTGCAGGCGTGTATCGGTAGTCGCAACAAGTATTTTTTTTTTGTTTTTTTTTCTACAATAAAATATCCTACGAACTCGAATTTATGTTAATGTCCAAGCGCGTGCATGAATCCACTTTTCTTGAAAACGAGTCTAGCAGAGACGACGACGTGCGGCGCAAAACAGTCGTGTGGGCTCTTAAGTGTATCGGGACTACGACCAGTTAGTTATCACTCTCTATAGACATATAACGTACATTGTATGTGTAGAGCTAATAAACCGTTGCGCGAAGTGACCGGCAAAGTACCCAACTAACCTACATTCAAATTAAAGTTACAGACGACGACGACGACGGCTTAGAAGAAGACAGCATCCGATACTTAAATAGAAATATACAACAAAAAAAAAAAATCAGAAAAGCGCGCTAAACTCGTAGAAACAAGAATCAGCAGCAAAACTAGCTTGCAAGGTGGTGCTAATACGCGAGGTGAGTGCGGGGTGTGCGCGTGTTGAATGCAGCCATAGTAAATTTTTTTCAAAACGAGCAAACATTGACCAAAAGTCGACGTTGTATTGAGCTGACAGTGCAGTGGGAAAACAAGTTTAGTGCCACTAAAAGTGCAGCTAACAACAATTGCAACAGCAACGGAACGCAAACAAAAAGTGACCTACAAATACAGGTTTTTCGGTTGGATATTGTGTCGAGCGCCATAGAGAGCTTAAAGCCAACGACAGAGCAGCAGCAAGAACATAAACAACAAAACGCCACACAAACACTCGTTTAAAACAAGCAATAAAGCATTGTTACTAGTGGTTTAGTACGAATTGATTAGACTTAGACGAGCGAGTAGCGAGTAGATACAACGAGTACTAGCAAAATAAACAGCGCAAACGCACAGCAAAGCGCCAAAACGAGCTATGGCAACACCAACAGCAATTACAAACACAGCAGCAGCAACTAGTACAAAAGCAATAACACCAATAACACCAACAAAAAGCATGTCTGGTACAACGGTGCCGGCAATGCCGTTGAAAAAAGCTGGACCTCCCGTACCACCGAGGCCAACGCATGCGACCGCAAATGCAGCGAGTTTATTGAAAACGCAACGCCACGGCGTAGAATCAGTTATGAATGCTGCAGCAGCACAGCAGAATAATCGTGTTACAACAACAACATTTACTACGACAACAGCAGCAACAACAGCAACCATAACGGGTACAGCAACCAGTTCAGTTGCCACAACAACGGCAACTGTGAATGGACGCGCGAGTGTTGGTGGCACCACAAATGAAACTCCACACAATGGCACACATCCGTTGATACAAAAGAAACCAATTGGTTTGAGCTCTGTTGTTGCAGCTGGAGCTGGTGGTCGTACAGTTATTTATAAATCGCCATCAATGAGTGCACCACCCAAACGTCCAGAAATGCCGCCCACAACTGCTGGCGAACGAACAAACAACACTCGATCTATAGCCGGTCTTGGCGCTAAGCCACCATTAAAGTTGCGTAAAGCACCAGATATACCAACTATGAAATCGAAAGCGTCCAACACACAAAATGGTACAAACACCGAGTTGGAGCAAAATATGCGTGTCACCAAAGTGCCTGTTATTGTTGGTGGTGTTGCAAAAGGTACACCACCCACCACAACAACACGCACGCAACCAACAGCGAATGCTAGAGATGTAAAAGCGGCTAATAGTAATATTGTTATTGTACAAACTGCAGCCAGCGCTGTTAATCTCAGCCGTCATCATTCGATGGGTAGTGGCGGTTCACCCAAAACGCAAGCTCAACAAACTAATAGCCTCAAGGATACACCACGCCTCAGTTTGGGACGTGTCGATTTTGAACGTGTCGGTAAAATACAACTCGATCAATTGCCGACGTCCGCGCAACCTTTACCACGTCCACGTAAAATCGTTAAGGTGCCCATTGCAACCATGGATTTGGATGAGAATGTTGGCCCTCACACTAACTCTTCCGCTAGCGTGAATATTTTTCGTCGTTCGAAGACAACACTCGACAATTTCGCATCACGTGCCAATATTACAACAATACAAACGGGCGTTGTAGCTAACACCTCATTTCTGGGCGGTAAGACTGCCGAGCTGAAGAATAATTTACGTAATGCTGCCGAACGTTTATTTTCGGAAATTATTGTCAGTCAACAGCGTCATGGTAATGAGTCGCCTATGATAACGAAACATGAGCCAGCTCTACAATATCCGTCAGGTGGTGCTGCTGCTTCCGCGGCTTCGGTTACAGTCGTTAACGCCAACGGCGAGTCAACGAATAATTGCACGCGCATAAATATCAACACCAGTCCAGCTAGCCCGACACTGGGTGAAAATATCGAAAACATTTTAAAATCACCAGAGCGCAAGACAGCCTTTCATGAGATACTCATTTCCGAATTGGCCGCCATGCGTGGTCGAAGTAGTTCCATGGAGAACTTAACTAGTGATGTGGTACCTAAAGTGATTAAACCAATTAGTACGCCTTTAAATAGTCCGGTAACGCCAGCGTTTAGTAAGCCAATAACAGCAACAAATAGTGCAACAACAACAACACCGAAACTAACGCCAACAAGCACCGCTAACAAAATGACTCCAAACAATAATACACGTCAGCGTTGTAATTCGTTAGAGGATCAAGATCCCGATACTGAAGATGTCGATGCTGACAATGTTGATGACACTGAAGATGGCGACGAAGATGATTTACAAAAGCAAAATCGTAATAATAAACTAAATGGTGTTGTTACATCACGAAAACGTTGTCCTTCGGGTTGCTCATCAGATTCGTCGCCTTATGGCACCGAACGTTCGGCACGCATACGCACTTCCGATTGGATTGAGGTTGGCGATAATGGCAAAGAAGTGACCATGACTAGCTGTCACATTAGTTTGGAGGATTCGGGTTTGGAAGATGAAGAGCGTTTGGATGAGATGTCATCGTTAGGTGTTGGTGATTCGTGGGATAGTGTGAAGGAGGCAGACAATGCGAAACGGTGCCGCAGTGTAAAGAGGTGAGTTTATATAGAAAATGTTTACATAGTTATGATAATTATTTGCTAAGTTGGTAACACTATTTTAGCTGGTTTTTCAAATTTTTCCTTAACATATTTTTAAAGAACTCAAATAGTGTCAATTGAATTAAAATCGTCCCAGCGAAAAATATGTTGATTTTTCGGGAGGTTTTGAAACTCGTTCTGAGAGAGTGCCAAATTCTGAAATGGAGAATTAGTGAAACAAGTTCTAAAATAGGACGTTTTTGAAAGCTTTAGGATGATGTTCAGCTCAGCCTACTATATAAAGCTGCAATTATCGTATAATTTATCTGAGTCTCCAATTTAAAAAATCAGCTGTTTTTTAGAATTCAATAAATTATTGAGAAGCACTCTCTGTTAGTTTCAATTCAAAGTTTTAGCTAAATTTGAGTAGCTAATTAATTAGAGAATAATGAATATTTATTAATCGAAACGTTCAAGTTACAAATTAATCACTTTTCATTAATTTTAATGTAGTAAATTACAATTAAACTTAAATAAAATTAAATTTGATTAGCTAATTAATTAGAGCACAATGATTATCGATTAATCCAATTTCCCAATTAATCGTTTTGAATTAATTGTAATTTGATTTATTTGAATATTCAGAAAAGTGACCTGACTAATCAGAGAATTTAATTATTTTGCTATTAGCAGTAATTAGTCGGGACATGTTTAGTCAAAACATAAATAATCATCAATTAATCATTCAGCTGTTGATTAATCAGAAAAATTATAACTCAAATTTAGGTGATCGATTAATTGCACATAACTAATTGTGACTGCAAATTGTGAGGTAGAAAACTTGAATCGGGGAATTCAACTCTTAAGCTTAGATGCCTCTAATCAATGCAAAATACCATGAGACAGACATAAAGTCCTCGTGGTTTAATTACCCTTACCATTTAAAGTAACATTCCCTTTCCATAACACCGCACTTCCGATTGAGCTGCGTTGGCGCTTGACTGCAGCCGTTCTACTAGCCTCCAAAATCAATGATTTCCTATTAAGCTTCCTGTCAAGGTTGTCATGTTTACCTTTCATGCTACTGTAGGTAAACAAAAAACTTCCGAAGGTCTGCAAATCTGTCCTTTAAATGATTTAACTACTGTTATTGATATTTGATTAGTTAAGGATATGCTGTTTACTCTTCCTGTGCTGATCGATCAATGACAAGGGAAAAGTAGAGAGTTATCGCAGACGGATGTTTACAGCAAGGTGGTTTACACACACACACTTACCTACATGTTACACACATACTACATCAATTGATATGTAGCAATGCAGGCTGGAATGCATTCAAAAATGTTCGTCTGCCAGCTTGCAATTAAGGTTGATAAAGTGCAACTGCAATGAAGTCAACTTATTTATTTATTTATGTTATTTACTCGTTTACTTTAATTTGAACTCTGGTGCACAGCGGGTTATTTGTGACTGCGAGCACTTGGCGTTTGTAACCCAAAAAATCAACATTGTCCCTTGTTGATCTGCGCATATGTTGTTGCTTGCTGAGTCTTTTGAGATAAGATACCATCAAATTTTAGTTTATTCTTTTTTTTTATTTGTATAGGTGTTTATGTGTGTGTGTGTAATGTCGGCAACCCAGGAGGGCTGCAATGCGGCAAGTGCTGCTGAATCCACAGCTAAGTGTCAGGTAATCATGTCTGCTCTGAATACTTGTACTTAACTTAATATACTCTCCTTTGAACTAAAACGCGTTGGAGAGGAACACACATACTACAGTCGCGGGTATGCGGAAATTACCATTTAAATGTTTTCACTAATTTGCAAATTAACATTTTTTTGTATGAAAATGATTCTATGATTTCATTAATTCTCTAAAGAGGAAAAATTAACATTTCTTATTAATCAAATAAAGATGGCTTAGTGAAAGAAATTAATTTTCAAGTAGGCCCTTTCTCTGAATTTTGTTATTTCCTTTTGTTGTTGTAGTCGCAGAAACTCTACTGAAGTGATTTTGTTGCTTTCTTGACACCAAATAGTTCACAAAGCTTCGACTCAACATTCATGTTACTGCTATTCTTTGCTTAATGGCCTCACGTCCCATTGTTGGCCTTCATCGTGCCACCTTGCTAGTTCATCGCATGTGCCATATTAAGTGTTCCTATGAACTTTTGCTATTTGTTTGGATATATTGAATATTTGCTTAACGGATTAGAGCGCGCAAGCCAGTCGCAAAGTAAACTCGTTTTCTGGCAAAGTTAAAGTGAATCTGGAAGTGTGTCTGTCCAATTTTGTATACCTTTCTTGGACATGACGTGGTATGAAAACTTGGTTGTAATTATAAGAGGAAGAGACGGGCTCATCAATAAAAATACGCCGAAATGGTTAGGACGATGAGCTAACCTAAGAAAGAGATCCCATATATCCCATTGTTCAAAAATTGCTGGATGGAATTGAACGGATATTTAATGGTCGCATTATTAGACGTCCAACTTAAAATTTCATAAGTCCCTATTTTCGATAACTCAACTGGTTTCAGAGTTATCGACTAATATGTGGATCAGGGTGACCCAAAATTTGTTAGTACAATATGGGTATCAAAGGAAAGGTGTTAGTTACTCACTGCTACAATAAGATGCGATTGAGTTCCATATCCCAACTTTTTTCGCGGATATAATGACTAAAATCGCAGCGAAGCCTGGACCACTTTTCAAGTATAACACATGCAACCAACTTTTCTGATAATCGAGATTTGAAATATATATGTATACTTAAGTTAAATAGATAAGAACGAAAGTTTTTATTCATGAAAGTTATAAAGCTGGCTTAGCCACAGACAGCGCTCTCCTTACTCATTTTGAAGTTTGCTTGCTCTATTATTTACCTTTTGGTAGCGAAGGTGTGGACTTTGGTGATGTTATGAAAATGTGAGTGCAACAACTTGTCAGAGTGAAGATGACAAGGGTAAAATATTTTATACTTAATATTTCGAAAAAAAAAAAAAAAATTATAAAATCCTACTTATGTATTAAGTATGTGTGTGCTCGCGATTATTTGTTTATATCTGCGTAGTCTGCGCTTTCGATAAGTTAGCTTCGCTTGTGACTCATTTTGTTTGGTATTTTTAACCTGAATCATAATTTGTTTTTTTTTTTTTTTATATAAAAACTTGTTCTCCTTTGCTTTGTTATTGCTTTTATCTTTATTTTGTTTATTGTTCTTCTGTATTAAGATAAAATAGTTACACATACTCTGCGCTTCGCTACGCCCCAACTCTCCATCAATGCAAAAGAACAACCTATATTTTTGCCATTCAATTTGATTTGTTTGTGATTTTGTGTGTGCGTTTTTAATTGGCACATTTACGTGAAGTTCGTTGATGCGTGACTTACGGTTATGTTTGTGAAAGTGTGTGTACATATGTATGTATATACAAATGAAGACAGCTCAATATGTAAAACGTAGCTTTAACTTTGTTTTAGAAAAATTCTATATACGCTTGGGTACAGCGTGGTTGTGTGTGAACTTCAATTATTATCTACATCTACAATTATCGCCACGTTTGATTGTAAACAAATACATATGCATAGAAGGGTGAACCTTATATTTTTTTTATAAACGTCTACACTGAGGGAAGTGAGTTGTTGAAATATACGAAATTCGATAATTTTTCATTGCTGAAGCCTCGTTTGATCTTTGATTGAAATAGAAAAGTTTTACAACCACCCTAATTCACACACACACATAGATGCCTTTGTACAATCAAATATGTGTACTAAGTTATCTGAAGCTCACTTTGATGCCATTGATTAGTCATGTTGAGTGTTGAGCTGACGTTACAAACCCAAATAGCTAACTAGTCGCATCGTAAAAAAATTAATAGAGGGGTACTCACATACATACATATATATTTATATATTTACGAGCAAAAATCAGCATTCTCTTGGCAGAAACACGAATGTGCATTTTTTTTTGTACAATCTCTCGGGCCCCAATTCATCCATTTCAAATGTCTTATCATTCGTATTTAACACGTTGGCTGCCAATGTATCACTGGTGATCATTTCAAAAACCTACCCCCAGGTGCCAATGTATCACTGGTGATCATTTCAAAAAACTACCCCCAGGTGCCAATGTATCACCAGTGATCACGCTAGGCCCTAAATTTTGGGTTCTGGGACCCTAACGGAAGGAGTTTTGGGAAAAATGAAAGTTTATTTTAAAAGAAAAAATATTTTATTTCATAGTATAATACAAAGTTTTGAAATAATACGAAATTAAAAATGAGAAAATTCAAATCAAATGCGAACATGTTTTTTTGCTTGGCACCTGGGGGTAGATTTTTTTTGTGATCACCGGTGATACGTGGCAGCCAACGTGTTAAAACAGCTTTCGAAATTATCCATTGTAAAAATTTTATATTACACTGAAAAATTTTTTTTTTTCAATTAAATTTTAAGCTGGAAAAATACTTCAAAGGCCAAGCTGTTTGTGAAATAAGACATTTTTTTAATAATAATAAAGGGTGTATGAATTAGCCCCCACTGAATTAACCCCCACCGGGCAAAATGACTTAAGCCCCACCAATTTTACCACGAAATTAAAAATGGCGGAAAGTGGGGCTAAAGTCATTTTCGTGGAGATTAATTCATTTTTTTTAGTGGCGATTCTGTCATGTAAGAACCCCCACGTTTGGTGGGGCTTAATTCATTTTGATTGGTGGGGATGAAAGTTCACACAAAGTTTAGGAAAGTTAATTGAACTTAAAAAATTAGCAATCAAAATCGTAATTTTTTTGCAAGAATTTCTGGAAAATTTTTGAGTATGCAGTTTTGTAGACCAATAAATTTTAGTTAAAAGTCGCATAAAAATTTTCCTGAATTTTCAGAATTTATCTTGTCAAGGATCTTGTGTGATTTCTTCCATTGAACGTATGAAGAAAAATAAATTGAGTGTGGGGAAAAAATACACAATATCCTTGACAAAAAGGTTAAATTCAGGGGAAATTTGAAAGTACTTCTAAGTTGCACATTCCAACTTGCGTACTCAAATTAAATGAGCGATAAAACTGCAAACTCAAAAAGTTTCTAAAAATTCGGCTCAAAAAGTTGTGGTATATTGGAGAAAGTTGAAACTTTTCCTTAGCAATAACTCTACAATATTCTCGAAGTGTATATTTCTAAAAAAATTGTAGACAAGTGTGATTTAAAATTTGAAAATTTGAATAATTTAAATATTCTTACCAGTTAACATATAATACAGAAATGTAAAAAATGACTCAAAACGGATGCAAAATTTTTTTAAAAGGTTGGAAATGGTTTTTATTGAAATTGAGATCAAATCAAGATCAACCGTAAGGAGAGTGACAGTTGAGGATTGAATATATGTAGATAAAGTTCAAAGTGTTGCCAATCCTATAAAATTTGAATTCAATACATAAATATACATACATTATTTTGCTGGATCGATTTAATAAAAATTTCGATAACTCGTGAAGGGATTAAAATCTTATAACAAACACAACTTTTAAAATTCTGCAACATACAGTGATGCACTCAGCTTCTCTCAACTTTGCCCGCGTCCCTTCCTGACCGAGCAGTGGGGTATTTTTCATTTTATATTGCAAAGCCAAGCACACTCTTCTGAATTTGTAATTCAATATTTCATTTTCAACCATTCAAAGCTATTTCTACGAATGCTGAGTGAAGTCAAATCGTAATTTTCAACTGTATGAACGCTGCTTCTGCTCCATTAAGAGTCATGAGATTTTAGAAAATAATTCCGGGTAGACAAGTGTGATTGTTTATATGGCTATTATGCATTACGAATGTATATTCCTGTATGCGAAATATACATACGGGTACATACATACATACATATGTACATATATAGTTGCATTTAAATATGCGTACAATGCTAAATAAAAAGCAATTCAAAACTAGCGAGTTGCATATGTCAAATGCTGAGTAGCGAGCATTTCCCCATTATAATGGAATAAAAATTTATATTTTGCAGTTATAATTCGTATGTGTGTTGGTATGTATGTTTTTGTGTACATTACAGCGTATCGATAGAAAAAATATAGACCGATTTGCGATCCCGTGGGATTTCAGTTGGCAGAGAGAAGAAACGAGTGGCTGGGGTTTAAGTGACTTAGGGCCGCTTTCATAAAAGCCGGTAACCGCTAACCAGAGTTTAATTGACGTATTTTGTATGGTTAGCTGTCAAATTAATCGCCGATTAGGCTTAACCGGCTTTTATGAAAGTGGCCCTTAGTGTTAGTTAGCTGTCAAAGTAATGGGTTAAGCACTATTCGAATAAGAAGAATAAGTTAAAAGTGGGCGCGGTTGTTAACCGTTTCGACCATTTTGCAGCAATAGAAGTCAGCTTAAAATCTTTTAAAATGTTTGTCTTTTTGCATGTTTGTTCACGCATCAATCAAAACCTTCCACATACAGTTAAATAAAATATTTACCGTTGCACAAAAAAATGTCCAAATCAAAGCTTAGGAGTAGTTTTACCGCCATAAAAACGGCTATTTCTGCCTTTCTGTGAGTACATATGTATGTAAATATGTTTGTGCACGCATCACTAAATAACCACCAAATATAATGAAACTATTGCTTCATGGATTTATTGCTGGACGCCTATATTGAAACATAGAATATAGATTTCCATTGATGTATATACTGTCATGATTTGGGTGCTTGCCGAAGCCGTGCACGACCCTAAGCATCTAGTACATTGAACATTTTTATTGATTTTATTGAAGAAAAATTTGTAACAAGATGATTCCGGTGGGCACGAAAGAGGTGGTCAAGGCTGCGTGTGCAGTACAGATTTGATTTTGCGATACTGTCTAATGCCATACATATGTATGAATATAAATAGGAAAATATATATATTTACATACACATGTCACATATAACTGCATCAAAACCAGTAGTAATAGCGGTTTGCTACCAATAAATAATATGTAAATAATTTGTAAATTTATGAAATATTGTTATTGTTATGAATCAGCGGAAAACAGAAAAATCTATTACAATTTATTTCACCATAACGAATCGACAATGGCTATGAGTGGTGAGTGTGCTTATGCCCGTTGACAGACCAATGAATGAATGTTACAATGTTGCATGACAAAAAAGTTTGTGTCCAGTTGCAACCGATTTCGTTGTTGTTGTTATTGTTATTGCTGATGCAGCGAAAGTGCACATTCACACACACACAGCGACACTAGTGTGTTGCAAGCAGTTGCACTTAACTGTCGTTGCTACTGCTCACCCGGTTGCTCAAATCGATTACTCTGTGACCACAGTTGAAATGGAAGGAAATACTTTTGTAAATTCATAGCGTTGAAGCTGCTCCGAGTACTCTGGTATGAATGAGTTGTTGCATGATGAATGATAGCAAAGATCAGAAAGTGGAAAAAATAATAATAAACGTTATTATTACAGTCATTCAACAACAAAGACAACAACACAGCAATCACAACAAAATATTGATGGCATAATATGAGGTTTAGCGTTGCAATTTTTTTTTTCTTAAACAGAAATTATAACAATTATGATATTCGTTTGTTGGACTTTGTAGCAAAAAAAGTTTGGTTGGTGTATGTAATGCGATTATTTCAACAAGTAGCTACATAAATGGTAGTTAATATAATAGTTATGAAAAGGCGCTGATTTTTGACATTTTTCCAAAAGTCAAGGGCAGAGCTAATACGAGTAAATGTACATTGTTAAGATTTTTTTTAAATAGCTTTAATCTACCATCTTCAATTTGTTTGATGGCAAAATGTATTCACATACTTCGCATTCAAACTATATTTACTCGCATGAAATTATCAAATATTTTTCCTCACAGTAGGTGACTAAACTTCTATTACCAAACCGAGAAGTTAATAATGTATTTAATATTAGTAACGCGCATGCGTAACTCTTCATAGATAACCTATGTGTATGTTGTAACTCATTCAATGATTAGCAATTTACTAAGGCCTAAATGAAATATTAAATTTAATTGGGAATACCATATAATTTTTTTGAGGCATAAGCAGATGCTGGTTATTGATGGCTAAAGAAAAATAAAAATTGAATTCCAATGTTGCTTTCATCACTGATTTCGTAGTAAATATTCAATGTGATGTGAAAAAAAGAAATATTTTTGCTAAGTTTAGATTAAGGGTGACTAAAGTAACTTAAGTCTGTTGACAGAGTTCAAAAAACACTAGGTTTTTGGGTCCTTCCATGTCAAATCGTCACATACTACGTCACCACTCCTGATTTAAATACAATTTAGTGAAGTGTCATTTCATCATGAGACGCTGTTCTGTTAAGGAAGACCAATTTTAAATTTTTATAAACTTTAAAATTTCACTTTTTTCCTTTTCCTTGTTTTCCAAAATTCTTTTGGACACTACTGAAATTAAAAAAAAATTTTTTTTTTTTCATTCCACTTACAACTATATTATGAAAAAATAAAAAATACACCTCTGAAAATTTCAGCATTTCCTAAGATATTTTAGAGGTATTATAAACAAAATTTAAATCCAAAATTTAATGGTGAAAGATATAAATTCTTATTTATTTAAATTAGAAGTTAAAAAATAAACTTTTTCGGAATATATTTTTTCTTTCCGTTAACAACAAATATTCATATTTTAAAAACCTCAATCTCAAATTTAATGGTTAATCACCACTAAAAAAAAAAATAAAACTTTAAAATTTTCGTTTTCAAAATAGAAAAATAATTTTTTTCGTATGAAAATCGATAAAAAAAAATCATTTTCGATTTAAATGTCTGATAATTTCAGCATATTTTACGATGTTTTAGAGGTGTTAAAAAAAATTTAAATCCAAAATGTAATATCTAGTAACTAAAAAATAAAAGAAATTATTAAATTACAGGTTAAAGAAATAAACTTTTTCAAATTTTGTTTTTCATTCCGCTAACAAAAAAAATTATAACTTTTGAAATTAATGGTTAAAAAAAAAAAAATATTTAAAATTGAAAATTTAAAATTTTCGTTTCTAAATATTTTTTTTTTTGTATTGAGCAATTGAAGTGAGAAATTATTTTTTTCGCTGCTAGATTAAGTATAAAAATCCTTTTGATGGAAAAAATTATAAATTTTTTACTCAAGAATATATGTATATTATCTTAAGCATCGAATACACACATATGTATGTATGAATGTATGTTGAACTATGCGGGATTTCTTCTTAAAAATTATAAGTAACAAACTTTTTTCTAAGGTTCTTGATTTTAAATAATAATACAAATTATATTTGATTATTGTTTTTAAATCTTGTAATACAGTAAGTAGATATAAAAATCGTAAAAATATTTAAAAAAAATTTGTTTAATTAATTCCCATTTAATTACTGCTCATTTCTGAAAACAATTTAAATAATCATTGGTAATGAAAGGAAAATGCTTTAAGGCAAAAAATATGGAGTTTTTTTGGCACACCCTAATACATACATACATACATATATATGTACACAGAAATTAAAACAAAAAAAAATAAACGATAATCTCAAATAGCCACAAACCATCATAACAATTATTTCTGACAAACTCTATGATTTCTTAATTTGCTATATGGTCAGCAACTGGTCATCAGCGCATGTGGGCGTGCATCGCAAACTAGTAAGAGTTCACATAAAGCAACAACAACAAATTACCAACAGAAAAAAGCCAAAAAATAAAACAGATTACCACAACTTTGTGTAAACAACAAACTGCTATAGTAAAAGTGCATCGAGTTTTCGTCAAAAAAAAAAAAAAAAACAGATTCAACGAATGAATTTGAAAATGGAGTGTTGAGTATTTGTTTGCAGCTCATCTGTACAAGCATGAAAATTCATACTTCATAATATGCCACAAAGTAGCAATGCAAAGTTTGCAGCAAAAAGTTTTCATGTTACAAACAGTGGCGAATTCACGCGAATTATTATAATTGTTGTTTGGACTAGCTTTTCATATTTGAATTTGAAACAGTAGTTACAGCGGCGGATTCACGGGAGTGGTTTTTGGGACCAAACCCCCGCCCCCTCTACGGAATCCAAAAAGTCATACTTATCAGGAACTGTGGAGCAGCATGAAAAAAAATTAGATTCACCACTTCCCAAAATCCTGGATCCCCATTAACAGTAACCAGATGTATAGCATAGTTGGAATTCATACGCTTCGGTTGAATTTAATTATTTTTCCCTACAGATCTCTAATTTGCCATGCCCACAAATTTTGAAATTCAGGCGAAACTTCATCAAATGCTGAGAGGGTCGTGTTCAAAATCTGCCTTTTTCTAAGGTTTTGATATGAAGCAGACTAATTAAATAATGATTACCGGTTTGATTGATTATTTTCCTGAGAATTCAATCAATGATTGATTACCATTACTGCAAATTGTTAATGATAATTTTCCCTCTAATTACAAAATAATAAAAAAAACATGACTAACGATTATTTATGTAAAAAAAAATCAAAACTAATCAAATGTAATCAAAAAACTTTTTTTTTCATGATATTTGATTAGTTTTACTTTTTTTATGATTTTCACAATTATTGAAAATAACAAAAAAAATTTAAATATTTTTTGCATAGTTTTTGATTTTTTTTTGTTTATTTTAAATTTATTTTGGCGATTTTAATTTTTTTCTTGATTGTTTTTAATAATTATGAAAATCACAATTCTTTTGCTCGTTTATTTTTAATTTTGTTTTAATTTTTTTTTTATATTTGTTTTTAACTTTTTTGATTTTTTAGGATGTTTTTAATTTTCACAACTATTAAAGACAATTAAAAATAAAAGCAAAAATAATCAAATGTTATCAAAAAACTTTTTCTAATAAAATATTTTTTTATTATTTCAAAATTTTTTTTTATCTTTTTTGTTTGGTTATTTTTAATTCTTGTTTGATGATTTTTGATATTTTTTTTATTTTTTTTGTAATCAAAAAATTTTATTTGATGATTTTTGATTTTTTTCTTGATTACATTTAATTTTTTTTTATGATTTTCGGTCATTAAAAAAACAAAAAAAATAAAAAATAATCAAATGTAATGAAAAAATTTTTGTTTATAATTTTTTATTTTGTTGATTGTTTGTTTTAAATTTTTTTTGGATTTTTTTAATCACAATCAATTTTTAATTGTGTTTTCTTGAAAACAATTAAAATCGTCATTACTCATAAAAAAATTCGTCTAATTACTAATCAAATTTAATAGGTCTGATATGAAATTTATTACTAAATAATTTTCAATATTTGAATCTTTGTTGGCAACCATGAACAATTTTCCTTCTGGCTACATAAAAATAGCTATCGAACAAAAATAAGATTTGAATGTGCTAACGTATGTACATACATATGTATGTATAATAAGTGGATTAAATAATCACTTATATACTCTCACCAAAATTAGGAAAAGCGGTTTAGTGAATGGTCTGCATTTGGGAGCGGTTAGTGCAGATTGAAAATCAAGTTTAAGAAATATTTGTTTGGATTTGGAAAATAAAATTGCAGTTGAACAACAATACTAAGCTACTTAGCGCTGTTACGTATTTCGTTTTTATGGATTAAAATTTTTGCTTACGTTTTTATGAATCAATGAATTAAATAAACAGAAATACTTGAGTATGGTTATTAAAAAAAATAATATTATTGATTCTTTATTATTATAATTTTTTTTTTAATTTTTTAATTATTTATATGAAAAACATGCAAATTTCTTGTATACATTTAAGTAATATCAGACATTGTGGTACCGACAAAGAATTGTATTAAGTACAACAATTTTTATTGTCACAAATGCCATTTAATTATTCCAAAAATCTTCCGACACACAAAATTAATTCTTTCCCAAAAGCAACAAGTTCTACTTGCTGTGCAGTTTTAATACAGAGAAGAATTCTCAAAGTCTTTTCACCACAAATTCAATTGCTGTCTTACTTAATTACTGTTGTTAATGATAATGAGTATGGCTCACAATTAAAGACTCAGTGAATTTTTGAAAAAACTGCATATACGCTTTCTTTTTAAACCACAATAAAAAAAGATCTCATGAGCATGTCTTTCGTGTTTCTGATTTGCGTTTGTGTCACACAATCGGTTGGTCTACAATGGTATGTATGTTAGTTCATTTTGCTTATAATACTCGTCTGTGTACTTTATATAGAATCCCATCATTGTACCTGCAGTGGTTAACTATGCCCAGTGACGCCCAACAGTTTGTTTAAGCTGAATTTGGCTGTCATGCTACTTTGAGACATAAAAAGCTTTTCGTTTGTCTATTCACTTAGTAAAACACCTGGCTGACAAGTTGCTCTAACGGTTCTCACAATTATGAGGAATGCGAAACAACGAAGTTCATTGTTTAACTCGTGTGTTGGGCTGTTTCGTTGTTGTACTTGGAGAGTACTATATAGTCACTTTATTGCTAGTCAAGTTTGCCTTGAGTTGGTCCACCTATAAGAAAATACTAAAATTTTTTTTAGGAAAGTTAATTTGGAGAATGGTGAATATCGGGAACTCTTAGCTCCTAACATTCGACCACAGTAGAAGTCAATGGAACAATTCTTTTTTTATTATTTGTTTGTCATAAAACGCTATTTCTCTGTGTCAATCTACATTTCTCTATTTTTTTCTTACAAATACCAACTGAATTATCGGTTATAACCTAGTTATGTACGTGAAAATTTATAAAAGTTGTTTTTGTTTTATGATTTTTGCACTTTGCTTTAGTGGCCATAAAGTAAACAACTTTTTTCAAATTTCCTGACACACTTCTTTGTCGCATAAAATCGCGTAATCAGTTGCGGGAAATGGGGTATTTATGCAAGAGAATGACTTAAAAAGTATACAAATTTTAGCGCAAGTAATAATTTTATGTACCACATGGTAAAGTGGACTAATAAAGAGTAGTGTGTAACTAGTTAGTCTATATTTGGATGGAGGTCAAAGAGATGTAATCTTAAGATAAAATAAAAATAAAATAAAATAAAATAAAATAAAATAAAATAAAATAAAATAAAATAAAATAAAATAAAATAAAATAAAATAATATAAAATAAAATAAAATAAAATAAAATAAAATAAAATAAAATAAAATAAATTAAAATAAAATAAAATAAAATAAAATAAAATAAATTAAAATAAAATAAAATAAAATAAAAAAAAAATAAAATTGAAAAAATAAGAAATATAAGAAAAATGTCGTGACACTACATTTCGGACTAGTTACAAAAAATGTCGATACAAACTAGTCCTACAAAAAGCGTCACTTCTTTTGCTCTGCAGCGATATAAACGCCATGGATTTACTTGCAAGCGATTGTGGCATAAAACGCTGTTGCTGTCGCGCAGGCGCTGAGGTTACGTAACATGCGAATTTATTTACATTTAGTTGACTACTTTGGTGCTTTGCACATTTTGGAGCTTTTCACTACGTTGAATTTGGTTACATTTTGGTGTACAGAGTGTGAGTGTGAGAATGTGTGTGTGTGTGTGGGGATTTTTACACAAGTACAGTAATTTTTATAACGTCTTCGTCGTGTATTCGAC
The DNA here is from genome assembly GCA_951509765.1 of Sphenella marginata. Taxonomy (NCBI): domain Eukaryota; kingdom Metazoa; phylum Arthropoda; class Insecta; order Diptera; family Tephritidae; genus Sphenella; species Sphenella marginata. The sequence continues at coordinate 117,787,935 of OX608079.1, read as the reverse complement.
ATAGATTCCAACATGGACTCGTGTTTCATTACTTTTATTGTTGTTTTGTTAGTTTAACATTTTTTTTGTTTTGTTTTTCTTTGCATTTGAAAAAAAAAAGAAAAATTAGAGTTTTCATTTTACTTGCCATGCTGCCTAAGCGAATGATCGAACGACCACAAAAGCGGCATAATTTGGCAGCCCCCTAGCACGTCATAGCAGCGTGTGGTGCATACGAACCACACGCACACTAACAATAATAGCAACAAAAGAGACAAATAAAAATCAAGTGCCATTGCGAACAAATACAAAAACACTTGACGGCCACTGCGACAAAGCGACCGAGCGTACGAACCAATTAATGTTAGCCAAGCATGCACCGGAAGCAATTCTCCATCTAATTCGTAGCGGTGAAATGACGTGCTGATGGTGAATTTGTTTGGTTGGTGGTGGTGTTTGGGTGAAATTTGAATTGAAATTTGTAAGTCAATGAATGTGATTGAGTAGCGGAGTGTGGAGTGGCTGCGGGAGCTGCTTGTTGTTGGAAAGTGTTGCGTGAAGTGGGCGTCCATGCATTGCATGCCACAACAACATTAAACAAAGACTCTTACTCGTACTTTTGTACTGCATCAACCGAAACACTTTATAGCTTGTATGTTTGCTTAAACTGAAGTTTTGTGAAAAATGCGCACGCAACATAGTTTTAAACTACAAAGTTTAGTAATATAATAAAAAGAATGAGGTAAGCTCTCACAAATTTGCACGCATGCGCAAATTGCTATGCTTACTTTATTTTTAGCTGTTTACAGTGGTGGCAAAAAAAGTTGAATCAGAATATATTTATACTTTTAAAATAATTGCAGTACGCAGATTATGGATCACTTTGAATATTAGAGAAATTACGTACAGGGTCTTTATAAATTTAATAGAAGTCAAAACAACAGTTTTAAAATTTTTTGTTTGTATGTCAGTATGTTTGTTCGCGCATCATCCAAAACCCAGGCTTTAAAATTGAAAGAAATATCTACCAATGGTTTGTTAGTTGTTCAACTTAAAGTTTGAGGCCCCTTTAAAGCAAGAAAATACTTTATTTCAGCTGTTTACAGTGGTGGCAGTTGGTGGCAAAAGTTGATTCGAAATACATATGTTTATACTTTTAATGAAATTGCAGTAGGCAGATTATGGATCATTTTGAATGTTGCAGAAACTACATACGCGGTCTTAACCAGTTCAAAATAAGCAAAACAATAGTTTTTACAATTTTTGTTTGCATGTCTGTATGTTTGTTCGCGCTTCACTTAAAAACAGCTAAGTGGAATTAAATGAAATTGTCACTGCTGCATTGCTTATTGTTCAATTTAAAGTTTAGAACCAATGTTTCGGCAAAGAAATATTTTATTCCAGCATAAGATACACAGAGGTGGCAACAAAACATGACTCAACATATTTTTCTACGCATAGTGTAATTGAGAGAAGCCGATGTCTGTGAATAATATACACTAAAGGTAGTAAGAACAAAAGAAGCCAGAGAGACAGTAATATAATTTAATCTCGACCTATCTGACTGTAAGCATGTTTGTACGCGCATCACTAAATAACTGCGGCATATAATTGAAAAGTTTCTTCACTTTTGTATTGACTGTGGTCTATTTTGAAATATAGAATACATTTTTGTTGTTGTAGTTGTTTTTATTTTGCTGCCTAGCGTAGCCTCCCACAGCCGCGGTTATCTAATATATGTATATATGTACATACCACAGTACTCATAGTAAGTAAGCCAGTGTGTCGTAAAATACTTGAGTTTAAATAAAAATACATACATGGATGCTACGCATGCGTGCCACAATGACTAAATTTAAGCGTGCGTTGTATGTACATATGTAGGTATGTATGAAAGACATATCAAGATCTGCACGTTTTTGGCTACTCATGCACAAAGTCTTCAAAAAGGCGAAAATCACGCCAAGTAAACAAAAATTTCAGTAGCTATTGTTGTTGTAAAACTCCCCAAAAAATATAAGCAAATTGCCTGTTTGTTATTTTTTTTGGTTTACAGGTTTTTTTTAGCCATTTCAATTGCATTGCGTTTCATTTGTACGTTTGGTAGCCAAATTTTCGCTTAAGGCCATTTTGTGTACGAAAGACATTAATTGTTGGTCCAGTGCGTATTTATCCATTCACGTGCATGTCCGTTGTTGTATTTACAAACCTGTTTTTTTGGTTTAATGTTTTGCATTTTTTATTTTTTATTTATAAAAATCTTGTTGGTGATATCACGAAATCGTACCGCAATTAATCTGTAATATTAAAAGGTTTGCCGGTCCAGTTTAAACAGGCGCAACCAGGTAAATAAGTTTAGCACGCGCCGATTTATTTTTTGAGTTTATTCATGTTGATTGTATGTATAAACGAGTGTTTATGTATGTAGCATAGGTGGGCATTTTGAAAACAAATTTAGTTCAAGTCATTGTAGTGCATTTTTGGTAAAAATCACCAACATTAATTAAAATTTTATTATAGAGTGCCCATCTATGGTATACTCAAATATTATTTATTATTATTTATGTATTGCTTTTGGTTATTAATTGACACAGATAAATTTCAAATCATAAAACGTGAAAAGATTAAAATTTGAATGAGATTTCGATATGTTTTCGCTTTGATTTTAGTTGTGGAACTCGATTTCTGCAAGGTGTCTCTATACACACAAAAAAAAAAAAAATACTACAAAAATAAACAAACAAAAAATGTATTCTATGTTTTAAGATAGACCTTCAGCTATACATGGGTGAAGAAACCATTCTATTCCATGATGAAGTTATTTAATGATGCGGGCACAAACATGCATACTGACTTAGATACAGATATTACACAATTCTTTCTTTGCCCTTTATTGCTCTTATTAAGACTATCCATACATATTTACCAAATACCTTTTAAGTATTTATATGTTTAAAAAGATGTCTGTTTCAGTTTCACTAAATGGTTAGACTTTTGTCATTGCCACCACTGTATAGAGAACAAAAAAGTTATGTCTATGTTGTAAACTGTATAAAAAACTTTAAGTTGGACATCTAGCAACATGTTGGTGAAAATCGCGTTTAATTTTATACAACGGTTTTTGATTGATGCACGAACAAACATACCGACATACACACAAAAATTCAGAAAACTGTTTTCTTTGTTCCTAATATTCTAATAAAATCATACATGTGCATTTTTATTTAATATCTATAATGTACAGACATTAAACTGATACAATTTTACTATACGTAAAGATGATCCATGCTTGTACGAGTACAGTGAGTGCTACTGAAAATGATACAGTTGGTTCTATTATTATATTACAAATGCTTCTTCTTATTTCTTTAAATTATAATAAAAATACCGACAGGATTTTTATCACTATTGTCTTGAATTACTGTTTCCAAGCTTATGCGAAAATTCCGAAAATTCTTAAAAAAATTTCAAACAAGTGGTGAAAATTTAAGAAAAGAGAAAATTTAGGCCGAGAATTTCAAAATGATTTCTGATTATGCTATTTTGTAGCAAAATTTCAAGCCTCTTAAAAATTCGGTTGACTTTTGACAATTTTTTTTTGTCATGTTGTTGGGTATTTTCTTGTTAAAGTAATTTATTAGACTAACCATGCACCATTTTGAGTAGCACTCACTGTATATATTTTTATTTATATATGTACTGTAGTGTAAATATCCGTTTTCTAAAACTCTCCAAAAAGTTGCAAAAAAAAATTTTATTTTAATGAAGATGCAAGAATGTGTATAAATAAGCAATAACAATAACTCTGCCAAAAAAACTTTAAGTTTTTTCAAAGCGTTTTCTTGAAATCACTTAATCATTCCATTGTTAATCATTCACTACTTAATTAGCTACTACATGTATATATATTATTTAAGAGTAGCAGTTTTTTTATAATTTATGAAATCTGTTTAATATTTTTACATAATGGATATTAATAGTTTTTGTAGTTATTTGTTTGAAAGAAAGCTATCATAATAAATTACTTACTTTACGAAAAAATACCTTAATATTTTGATAGCTTTCAATGAAATTGCAAACCTAAACTAGAGTTGTGAGTTTTGCGCTCGAGGCATGCGAAATAGAAATTAGCTTTTTTTAAATTAATTTTTTTAGATTTATTACGAACGTAAGTCTGTAAACATCTGCTTGTGCTGATGCGTGGGCACCTAACCTTAGTTAAGATATAACTTTTTGCACCTGCAGTGCTGAATATACAGTGGCGGACATAAATGTATATGCATTCGTTTTCTGTGATTTTTCACAAATTTTGGTGATAAATAAAATATTTTAAAAACATTTTTCAAGGTCTTAAGCAAGAACAATAAATTTTGTTTCAAAAATGTACGCACACTTTCAGTTTTTTTCAGAATTTTTTTCCTCGCTTTCTTGGCTTAATAACTCAGCTAATAGCTTGTCACTTTAACTCTTTGACTATCATACACATATAAAATATTTCTTCTAGTATCATAAATGTTCGTTGGGTTATTCGAGCTCTAAGCCATACTTAATAGCAAAGACCGCACCTGCATACATACATACATCGTAAACATGTAATGCGGCTCGAATGGATTGGGGGACGGCGCTTCATATTTAAATTTTGTTGTTATTGCATTGTTGTTATTTGAAATTTACGGTTCCGCGTCAATAACTCGTTGTGACAGAAAAGAAAATAGATAAGCCGTGCGAACCAAAAGAAATGTGTCGAAAATTAAAAAAAATTAGTACCAAAATGTGTACTAAAAAGTAAAATAGAAAAATTTAGTACATATGTATGTATGTACTAAAAAGCTAAATAAAATTTGATGATCTTTATGGTTCGTTAGTTACTAAAAATTGTACTAAAATGTACATGTTCTAAATTTGTACTAAAAAATATACGAATTGTTAAATTAAGGGCGTAATAAACTGTGAAAAGAAGGTTTGGTTTGCTAATGAGTTGAGAAAGCGGAATATTTTATTTTGTAATGTTGACTATTTAGTAGTAAAGTGTGTGCTAAAAAACGAATTCATAGCATTCTATAGATAAACTGTAGTGAGTAATAAATGAAAGGTAGTTTTACCGGATTTGGTCATGCAAGTATCAAGTGTACTAAAAAAAGTTAATATAAGACTTTGCAAAATATATTAAAAATAAGTGGAAAAATCGAAACATTGGAGACTTAAAACTAACAAATCGACAGAAATATTGGAAAAACTGATCAGCAATCGACTTGTTCGAATGTAAGCCCGATATAAATGAGCATCATAATTAATAGAAATGTAAAATGTACTAAAAAAATTAGTCAAATATTAACTATAAAATTCATGTAACTACCGAAAATATACTAAAAGTTTCTTTATTGCTATTATTTACGCCATTAGTACAAGGTACACACTTTTTAGTACTAAAACTTGAATTCAAAACTTACCTTGTTTTGATTGTTTACCTCCAAATCTAAAATATAAAATTAGAGTTACCATACAGTCTCTGAAAAAAATGCATACATGGGTCTATATTAGAGTAATACGATCCAAAATAATAGCTTTTAGAACTTAAGACCGTATGTATGCATGTAAGTTTGTTTGCGCATCATAAAAAAAACTGTTGTAGGTATGTATGTACATAATTGAATGATATTTCCAATAATACATATATTGCAGCTGTCCACCTTAAAATTTTGGATTAATTTTTTGGATAAATAAAAAACACTAAAAAAATAAATCAAACAAAAAAATCTCCTGACCATTCAATCGGGTGGAAACATAAAATACTTTTTAGATCACCTTAGCAATGCATGAATTATTTTAAAAACTTCAGACATCAGAATCAAACTAAAAAACTTTGCATCACAGTACCTACTCGTATATTTAAACTTGTGTAAAAATTTTTTGTTGCTAGTCATTCTTGCATTATTACTTTGACATTTTTTGTTGTCATTTGAGCTGTTATTTTGTTAGTATTTTTCTTCGAATTTTACTTGCGCTCTGCAAACTTTTTGGTTTGGCATGCATGTGAACATATCTCAACTCGTCTTTGTTGTGGTTAGCTTGCAGATACTCGATTCTCTACTTGACTGCTTAAATATGTTCTGGTTTTTAAGTCACTTAAAAACGCAAAACAAGAAACACAAACAATTTTTAGTACAACAGAAATGTTAAGGCAGTCATGGTTTGGTTTTGCATTAACACACAAACCAACAACAAATATGTAATACCAAAGTTCAACTACTGCAATGGCTGTGGCTTTCCGGTGGTTTCATTGACGCGCTAAAAGTTCGTCGACACGACTGCTCAGCGGTTGTGAGTGACATTTTTTTTTTTTTTTTTTTGTTTGCTGCAACCAATGCTCTGGAAAAGTCGCTTATAATAAAAAATAATAAAAGTCATAAAAAAATTGTCCGCCTCTTAGCTTGTAAGCGTTCGTAACGACGGATGTGGGGCACTTTTAGGCTTTTTCATATTTATTTATTTATGCTGACACGTTGTTGTGATTGCTGTTTTTGGTTGTTACCACTTTGTTTTACCAACAATATTTTATATACCCTTATACATATATGTACATTTTTGTGTGCTGTACTAATGTTATGTCGCTCCATTCACCTGCTCGCCAACAGTCAGCTGGGGAGTTTCCACTTCAACGCCAACGTTTTTAAACCGAAGTATCGAAGCTGAACTTTTTTGGGCCATGTCATGTTTTTGTTTTATTATTTAACACAAATATTATTATTGTATCAACAGCATACAGACATTAAAGAGCTATGTAGGTAGTTGTTGTTTTTTTTTTAATATAAGTTTAAATTTTTCTAATTCGTCTTGTTATGCTTTTATAATGTAATGTTTTTTGTACGTTTGTTTTGTTGTGACTGCTATTACAACATTTGCGCACAACTCTTGTAAAAAGTAAAACAAGTTTTTTTTTGTTTTCTTCGCTACTATTGTTGTAGCGTTAAAGGTCAATCCGCTCAATTAGTGTTGACGGCGTTGGAGTTGAAGTTTTAGTTGGTTTAACTCATTTGGTGTTGCTGTTTCGGTTGAGCCCAGATTTGGGTCAGTTCAACACAATATTTATAAAAGCAATGTTTTAATTTTCAATTTTAAGCCTAATTAAATTTTTATGTTCTTCAGTACGAATAGACCACTCTACGCATTTTTCTAATTTGTAGCTCACATTAATCATGAGGCGTTTATCATTGAGTTTTTCCGCTGTTAATGTAATAAAATACAAGTATGCTATATTTTTTTTTTATTTTTATGCAATGGTTTGATTAATTTTTGCAAATCTATGTACTTGGTTGAAAACGAGTTCAAATTTAGGTGCCAAAAATAATCAAGAATCTCAAATTTAAAGCTTTTTCTTATGGTAAAAAATCGATTCCATGATATTCGAATGCCATAACACTCGAGTTGCAAAATTCGAATAATCGTTGATCGTAAAAAAACAAAAAATTTTTTGTATTTTTGTAAGAAAAATGTAGTTTCAATGAATAAATATTTCATTCTAATAAAACATGTTAATTGAATAAACTAAAAAAATAAACTAATCGAATAGCTATCGTAATAAAATCGAAATACATTATTCGAATTTTGAAATTGTTCGAATAGTTTTCAAAACTCTAGTAAATAAGGATAGCAAAAAGAAAATCGTGACTCATGAAAAAAATACAGCCTGTCCCCTTAGTTGTTTTTGAATAAGATTTGAAGTTAATAATATGTGCAAAAAATATGAATAATGGGATTAAGTGGCAAGCCTAGCAATATTTGCGTTGAGGTATGGGTATACATCAGATAGGTGGGAAGGCAGTAAGAGAGCTTGTGGTAGCTAAGATATTTGCAAAATGTCATATAAATGTGTCAAGTCATCTTGGCGTTGATATCTGATACACAAAAAAAACGAAATATCATTTTATTAGGTGGCAACGCTAGGTGGAACCTACTTAGAAAAATTAAATTATTTAAAAATACCTTTCGCATGATACCAAAGTGGAAAATTTTATTTCATAAATCGAAATAGGTGACAAGGTGGCGTGTCATAATGTCAATGGAATTAATGCACTTATTTTTATTGATGTTAATTCTCATAATAATTTGACATTTTTTCTCTGTGTAGTAGCGAATTAATGGCAATTAAGCCAATTATGAAATTATTGCTCTTGAAATGCGAATTAACGTCAGTGACATTCACAAAAATAATATATGTAGATAAGTAGATCTAAATAAAAAAATTTAATTTGGCCCAGTCTAACATCCACTGTTTTATTAAATTAATCTGCCTTATAATTTGCAACCTTATAATTAAAAAATAATCAATACAACCAATTACAAATTGCTTAAAGCAAATAAAGTCAAAACTTTGCTTAGCAAAAAATGTTGCCGGTCCGAGTGTTACGCAATTAGTTCATCAAAGCAATGGCAAATATTTCTTGGTTTTCAAGGCTCTCATTCTTCACATTTTTGTTTAACCTTTTCTTATTGTATTTATTAAATTATCAACCATGTTGTGCTAATTATTGATTTTTCTGCATTTTCTTGTTCAAGCATTTGATGACTTATTGCCAGCGGGTGGTTTCAAATGTGACTATGGGCTAAATAAATTGGTCGTTGTATGCGTAAACATAGCGAGGTCATTACTAAAGAAAAAATTTAAATAATTTTTTACGAAAAAAAATCGACTGTGTTTTTTTGCTGTTACAATTATGTAGTTAAAATAAACTTTCAGAGAAAATTGGAAATTTCTGAAAAAAAATCTATTTTGTTTTTTATTCATACATAAGTCGCTTCGTGCTCACGAAAAAAATCGGTTAAGGGGTGTTTAGGTGTTAAAATTGAATAAAATTGATTTTTAAAGAAAATTTAAAATTTGGAAAAATAGTTCATTTTGTTTTTTTATCATAAGTCGCTTAGTGCTTACAAAAAAAAAACATTTATTTTGTTTTTTGTATTTTTGTTACGATGATTTTTTTGGTGCTAAAATTAAATTTCAAAAAAAAAATTTAATTTTTCGAAAAGAAATTAAATATTTTTTTTGTTCGTAAGTCGCTTACTCTTTACGAAAAAAATCATCGACTGTGTTTTTTTTTTAAATTAGTTAAAATTGTTTTCCTAAGAAAATTTAAAATTTATGAAAAAAAATAATTTTGTTTTTTATTCACAAGTCGCTTAGTCGTCATAAAAAAATCGACCATATTTTTTTTTGATGTTAAAATTAGTTAAAACTGATTTCCAAAAAATTTCAATTTTTGAAGAAAATTAGTTTGGTTTTTCATTCACAAGTCGTTTAGTCTTCACATCTCCAAGTCTCCGCTTTTGATTTATTTCCTTTTTTTGTACTCCGATAATTTCACTTTCGTTTTTTCCACATTTCTCACTGACTTACATATTTATGACGTCAAATTAGGCATGTTCTGCGCAGACATTAATAATTCAATAGATGCACTTGATGGGTATTAATGAATTTAAATTCATGTGTGATTGGACTTGAAACATTTAATAGACATTTCTAAAAATTTCTTCAATTTTTCAATTTGCATTTTTGTCGGTTAAATAAAGGTAAATTGAAAGTGAAAGCTCTTGAAAATGACAAAATAAATTAATCAAATAGAAGTGCGTATGAAAGCGAAAGAAATGTGCTGGGCTGTACATACATACATACATAGAAAACGTACTGTGCATACATATTCATGTTGTTATCGTCTCTTCACACTCATTCTCACTCCGGTAGATAGGAAGCTCAGCTAGTCTTAGGCTGTACTGAAAATGTCTGATCAACATAACTGCTCTGGACGTTAAAGACGGTACTTCTCCTCCAACTTAATACAAATGGAATAATCGCAAGCGGATTGGAGGATTTTTTTGCTTTATTTAATTTTAAATTCTTATGGAACACCGGTTTTGTAAAGTCATTGAAGATATTTTTTCAAACTTCTAAAAATCCAGGCAATTTTTTTTCGAAATTTCTATGGGAATTTCCCACTATCCACTTCATCCATCAGTCAATTCACCTTGTTTTGACGTCATTCTCGAAATGAAATATTTGTAACATTTTGTTTATGCATTGTTTTTATTACTGTAGCTGGGGGAAAATGAAAAGAAAGCTAAAGAATTTCGGTGGCCGAATTTGAAAAAAAAAAAAATTTATTTAAATACATATACATATATACAAAAGCTAAAAATAAATTACACATGAACACGCATTGCAAAAATACAGGGTGCACGTGGCTGCTTATTGCGCAGTAAGAAATGTTGAAGGAAAGCTTTGAAAAAGAGCATGAAAACTAAAAAAAATTTAAAATCTTTAAAAGTGTGAATAAGGAATTTAGAATGTTCATGCATCGTAGTCATAATAAGCATAAAAAAAATTTAGTTGGTTGATGGTATGAAGAAATTGTTTATGTTTTGCAAGTTCACCCTGTGTCAACTATTTTATTCACAAACTAAAGCATAGCTGTGGCAATAAGTAAAACAAGCCAAACTCATGTTTGGAGTAAGCGTTTGGACATCGCACAACCATAGACACAAACCGTAAGTTTAAAATGCAAAAATTACATTTTCGTCATTTTAAAATAAAAGCTCCGTTTTAGACATAAAATTTATTGAAATAAATGTGGACTGTGAGAGACATGAAATGATGTTCATTTTAGAATCATGTTTAGGTAAATAAAACTCTATTTTATTTTGACTATGATTATGGAGCATATATTCTAACATCCATCTATTTCCACCAAAAAAATTTCGCAGCACCCTGTTTTGCAAAAATTCACTGCGTTCCAATTTAATTTTGATATATTTCTGAAAGCAGTTCAAGTTCTTTACTTGCCGGAAAATCATTTAAATTTTCGCAATGTGCTCCTGCTGTCTATCTCGTTTGATCATTTAACATGAAATATAAATACAAATATGGTATTTATACCATAAAAGTTTGAGAAAAATTTGTGGAAAAATTGTTTAGAAAAGTTGTTGTAATTTATGAAGTATATTAAGCAAATCCGAAAATCTATTAAAATGTGCTAAGTGTTGTCTTGTTTGTTTACTAATGAAATACAAAGTGTGCGCTAAGAGCTTTCGAGATTATTTATGTTGTAAATTAGGTCATTGTGAATACGCAAAAATCAAAAATGTATATAACTTTCTTACACGAAATGTGCTATCGTGTGCATATAAATTAGTTTTTAAAAATGTGAAAATTTGTTTTAGCTGGCGTTTGTGAAAGTAAGTAGAATGAGAATTATTAAATGAATAATTTATCAGAAAGCACCAAATCGTAGCACACAAATGTGTAAATTAAGCACGCATTTACACATTTATATTATTTTCGTCGTGCATTTAAGTATAAGCGTGGGGGTTAAATATACAACTCGTGCATATTTTATTGTTTGTGGTGAAGTCCACAAAAACTTGTACTTTTTAGAATTTATTTGAGGCACATTTATAAGGTTTTGCCTGCTTTGTAGAGAGTTATAAACATTTAATCAAATAGCATTTCAGACTTGTTCGTATTATGTGATAAAATAACTTAATTTCAATTTAGAGTGCAGATTTAAAAGGGTGCAGATATATAAATAATGTATATATGTAGGTATGTGTAATGTATGGATAATCCCATATTAAATACAAATATTTGGCCCACCAAGCTTTAATTTTCAAGATTCCCGTGCACTCGAACCAGGTGGCAACTCTACCTAGAGTTATTTTTGTTGGAATGCAAAGTTATGTAAGTTCTTATTTTATTTAAAGAATAAATTCAATAGGTACAACCCTTAAAAAATTCTAATTGGCAACCCCTAAAAGGGAAAGATTTCAAAATAGCATACTACTCATATTCAAAAGTTCATATAAATAGGTAAAAAGAAATTATAAAATAAGGTGGCAACGCCAGGTTTTAATATTGCCCAATTCTTTTGTTGCAATTCAGAGTAAAAAACCTGTCGTTTGTTACCCATATTGTTATAAAAAAAATATCCCATAGTTGGCAACATAACGTATTTTTTAAAAAGGTCACATAAATAAGTTCAATCGTTTTCGAGACTACAGAGGTTATGGAACGATAATATTAATCATATGAAACAAGCCGGCAACGCTAGGTGGTAACATTGTCTATAAAACTTATTTTTGAAATGCAAAGTAAAACACCTTTTGTTTTTGAATCATATTGACACATCTTATTTTGTCTCATCAACTAATTTCACATAGGTGGCAACCCCTTAAAAACATCCTAATATTCAACACTGCTAGATATTAATGTTATTTGAAAATATTTTTTTTTTGACAAACGCTAAATGTATTTCTTCCGATACCTTTGGTGTTGCCACTGTGGATGTTTTGTAAAAACATTCACAATGGCAACACCAAGGTCTTAGTCTTAGATTTTATGTACAAAATTTTAATTCAGCTTAGCCTTTTTCGAGATAATAGTGGATACAAAACGAAGATAAATTTTCAATATTTTTATTTCGATTAGTCAAGAGTTCTAACGAAAGCCCTAGGTAAACGATTTGTAGTCAATTGCTGTCATTTTAAATTTAATATGTGAACACGAAACTTGAAAAAATAGTGGTTTAGTGGATTTGCCCATAAATCAATACACAGCTTTTTCGTCATATTGAAACAAAGCGAAAACGGAAAAATCGCTAGTCACGCATTATTTGAAGAAGTCTGAACAATAAATCCACATACTGACCTCCGTAGGTAGGACATTTGAGCTATAAAAAACATACTTACATATGTGCACACATGTATATAGTAACTGTGTGTTGATGTATGTTTGCACATTAGACCGTATCAAAAAAAGATTCCAGTACACTGCCTAAAATGAAGTATTTTTGCCAATCAGTTCTGAAAAATAAAATTTTGTAGGGAAGGTATTTAAAAAAATAATCGGGTGATTTTTCGATACGCTCTAATGTACATCTACATACATACATATATGTATGTGTCTCTTTTTGATAAAACAATTTTATTTACCTACATACTTGTTTTTGTAATATTTGGCACACCTTTTTTTCGTACTTGACTTCAGCGCATTGCAATGTTAACTGATTTACGTTGACTTTGCCTCCAAAGAAGTCCAATACTCTGAGGCTAATGAACTTGCTAATTATTGTTTGCCGAGCTTTGGTTTTCTTAATCAATATCGCATCAGCACAAAAATGTATGTATGTACCTTGAGTGCGTAAATGTTCGTGTTTTCGAAATATGAGCTTTTGAAACAAATTTTATTGATTCAGTAAACTTCGCTTCGTCAGTATCAAATTGGTGGGCAAAACTGCGTCAGTGCGTAGTTCTTCTGATTTTTTTGGGTTCAGATATTTTTAGAACAATATAGGGACTATTTCCGCTACCAAGTCGGCATCATTTTATGAATAATTCTAGGTTTATTCAGTGATAGTTTTAAAATAAATCAAGGTTAAAGTATCAAGAGTATGAATGAGCTCAAGGCCACTAAGAATAAAGCTCATTTGTTGGTTGTTTTGGGATTTGTCTCGAGATCGGCTCGGTGTAACAGTTTTTTATAGAAATATTCTGTTGAGGTTTCTTGTTAATCCAATTTTTATATTCGATGGGCTTAATTTACATAACTTCGACACCTCCATGATCTAAATAATTATTTTCAATTCTGGAAAAATGTTTTCGTCATTGGAATATGTTTTACGAATCGTAGTTCGGCCCTAACCTCAAAAACCGAGAGCAAAGTACTGGCGGTCTTAATCTCAAAAAACCAAAGCAACGCACTAGCGGTCTTAACCTCACAAAACCAAAGCAAAGCACTTACGGTTGTTTTTGGGTTTGGGGCCGAACAGTGGCCCGTCATAAAATTATTTTTGGAGCATTCGGGTTCAACATTCAAATCGTTTATAAATACATATATTTCTCATTTCTATAAATTGATTTTTTTTACTTTTATAAATAATACTAAACCTTTTTTTTCCAATCTAATCTTTATTAGTAAAATCAATCACGATCTGCAATATATAATACGTCCTCATCATCAATCATATTCGTACACAGTGCAATGCTCTCGTTCATATTTAACATTCATCTAGAATTCTTAGCTCAAATTGCACAAGTTGCCATAGAAAAATAATTATTTTCATAAGTGATTTGAACAAATACACTTGTCCATAATTTATACTTAGTACCTGCTTTGAGGTGGGAAAAAGTAAACAGCCTTGTAAGTACAATCCGGTTTCATTTATTGGTCAAGACTGCAAATCGCGGCATTTTGATTGATATACTCGTACTTGGTGTTGGCTGGAATGATTGGCGTTGAGACATTGTACAAGACAAGTTTGAAAAACTACTACTAATAACAACAAAACAACAAAACATGCAGTCACTAATATTAAGTACGTTTGCAACTTATGTGACAACGTAATATTCGGAATATTGACAATTTTATTACTTCTAACTTGTTTTTAACATGATTTTTAATGTCGATGGACAGCATTGCAAGTGCCACTGATGAATGTTTTTTTGTTGTTTTTTTTTTGGAGACATAGTCAGTTTTTGGCCTAAAAATTATATCATAGCTAATTCTCAACGATTTTTTTACCGATCAAAAATACCGTTAAAAATACCGTTGTTAACATACCAAAATACCAACTCGATACATTCACCAGACCGCCCTCAATATTTATTTTCCTTTTTCTTGACCTAACCAAAACTGTCTTAATCATTCCTCATTGATAAATGCTACAGAGGGCCAGTTTCCAGTATCATTAAATTTCCTTAATTGAGTGCTGAATGAAATGTAGTTCAACTAAAAATGAATGGTGGGTGTTAATTATTTATTATAATTTTTTTTTCAGTATTACTCAACATTTTATTTTAGTGGAACTAGCTTTTAATTATCATTCAATATTAAATTTAATTATATTCTAAAATATATTTCTAATGTAATTTATTAATGCTTTGAGTATTTTGGAAACTAAAATCCCTTAAAACATGGTTGAATGGAAATGTGTGTGAGTTACCATTAATGATTATACGAATAAACTTCCACTCAAATTCATTTGAGTGGTAATTGATATAAAATTGCATTAAAAAAAATTAAGTTGTAATGAAAGAAAATTTACACTCACAATCAATGTTGAATGCTAATGGAAAGGTAGCTTCACTAAAATAAAAATTGAGTTAGATTAAAAATTAAGTTCCACTAAATAATGAAATGTTCGTGGTAATGAAGATGGGTCTCCACTGCATTCAGGTTTTTATGCTATCAACTCATCTCTGTTATATGAAGTACATATCTTTCAGCGATATTTACTTGAAGCTAACAATACTGTGACGTCAGAGTAGATTTAACAGTAGAGCGAACTGATAGGTGATTATCAAAAAAAAAAAAAAGTGATTAAAAATGGTGTTGTTGTACCTTTTTTTTGGCATCGCCTAGCCATTCCGTGTTGGAGATATACAAATTGCCTTATTTATTATTTTAATGGAGAATTTCATTTATTTTATGCTTCAATCTTTATTGCGCTTTTGCGAAAGCGAAAACCAAAAAAAAAAAAAGCAGCATAAAAGTTAAATTAGCATTTTGAAGAAAGTGCTGATGCGTAAGCTTTTTGAAAATCAGAAGAAGAAGCGCTTAAAAAATTAAGCCAGTTAAAGCATAGGGCAAGTCGCATATGAGTAAGCTGATTAAATATGTGGGTGCGGTGCACAGTGCAATAAGTGCGTTTAAAAATTGATGAAACGATAATAAACAAATTTAATGGAGGGATCATAAGCGAGCAAAAAAACAACAAACACAAACAAAAGCACAAGCAATAAGTTTTATACAGCAAGAAAGTGACCGAAATTTTTCAAAACTTCTCTACAAATTCTCCAACATTTTTAGGTTTTTAATATACTTCCGATTTCGTTTTCTATCATCACTGGAAGGTCTCCATCTTGTTATATCACAATGAAAACATTCGATATTTGTCTGGAATTTATATGGAATTCCCCACTGTGCATAAGGTTATGCTTTAAATATATGAAGCCGATTTGATTTTGGTGTTGTGAAAGTATTTATGATATTATAAATAAATACTTAAATGTAGCATTTGATATATATCTATTAATATGATGTTAGAAATAATTATTAACTTTCATAATGGCCAGTCGCAAATTATATCGTCGGTTGAGTGTAAGATAGCTCTATTTGAAAATATTTTTAATAAACTCTCTATATTTTAGAATTTTTTCAAAAATGCCCTATACTTGTACATACCAATTTAAGAGCGTTAGCTATATTAACACTTTTTTTTCATACGAACTTAACAACGTGCGAATAAAAAATTATGCTGAACAATTTGTTTCTAATCTCTATTGATAAATGTATGTAAATAAGTTGATTCAAGATAAGCAACTAAAATTATAGGCGCTCGTTATTATTATGCTTGCTTAATATTTTCTTGTATTTTTTTCAGTAATGCTTGATAAGCAAGTATGCCCGTTTTTTATTCATTATTTCGATGAAATGCATTTTTTGCCTAAAAGAGTTTTTGTACTAAAAGCAACAATAAAATAAGCGAGTATAAAAAATTGAAATTTTGGTTGCTAGCTTGTAAGCGACTAGTTCACTTTTGATTTTCAAAGAAAAATGCATTTTATTATTTTATTCATAAGTCGCTAAGCAAATTTTCTTCAACTACTCTCAAATTTATTTAAAAATTTTGGTACTATAATTTAAGTAATGGTAATCATAGCTGCAATCCATTACTTATGTATGCATTCCTTATCACCTGAGTAACTAAATTTTTAATTTTTCCCTTTTTTTGTATTTTTTCAGAATTATGTCTATAACCGATCTGCCACCTTTGCCAAAAAGTCTCAGTGGTATTAATAAAATGCTTGGTTCCGATTCTGGTTTGATCAGCGATGATGCTGGTGTTAGTGTGGAGAACCACAACAAGAACAACAACAGCAGCAATACAAACGTTAGCAACAGCAACTCAAGTAGTAGGCATAGTTCATTGAGCAATAATAATCTAGACAATAATATAGAATACCAAAAAGAGGATAATAATAATAATAACAACAACAATAGCAATAATAGCAGCACTACCAACAATAATAATAAAAATATAGACAAAAGTGGATTTGATAATAAGAAATTGTCGGAAAGCAATGAAATGGAATCGAACAACATAATCGGCAAGTCAAAGACATCGAATGCCACAACAACAGCAAATACAATGGAAACAACCGCAGCAACATCATCACCAACGGCAATAAACAAACCAACAACGACAACAACAACTACGCAAGCAACTCCCGCGAAAACAGCCGTCACATCAAATGCCGCCGGTGCTGGAGGTACGTTGGCAACGAGCGTGACAGGAAGCACATTGGATACGCAATTAGCCATTTTAAGAAAAGAAATGGTAAGTGTAAGCTTGTGTATGTATATACATATGTATGTATGTATGCATGTAGTATATATGTAGTATATGTAACTTATTTTTTCTGCGTTTTGATTTGTTATTTACTGCGGTTAATTTTTATTGTGGTTAGTAGAGATAGCAAATGTGGCGGGTATATAAAATTACATTAAATTAATAATTGAATTTTTATGAAAAAAATATTGAAAATGTTCAGAAAATTATGCGATTATAGGTAGCCCGGAAGCAGAAATGTTTTCTTATTTGCAAAAGAATAGGTATTAAAGACATTCTCAAACTAAGGAAAAATATTTTGCATGGGAAAAAGTCTGAAATAGTAATCTGTCTACTGTTATGAGACTAACACAATGTTTATGAAGTCTAATCGAGTTAAAAAAAATAATAACTCAAAAAAAAAATATTTGTGTATACCATAAAATTTTTTCTTTTGACTTGATTCCGGCGGTCCATCTCACAATTTTCAGTGTCTAAGTTGGGCAATGATTTTAGACAACAGTATTTTGAATCGAGATAAAAAAACACAGCAAATAGTTCTAGTGTTCTATGATGATTTTCAATAGGAGCCGAGCATTCGATTCTTTTTTATCTTAAATGGTTTCCTCCAATTATCTCCCCCTCTCTTTCGAAAGTACTTTTGAAATGTTTCTTCGCCTTCTTTCCCTCTTCCCTTTATTATTGCCTCCTCTTTTTTACACTCGGACTGACACTTTTACTCTCTCACGCCTTCTCTGTCATTTTCTATCTTATCGATTTCTCTCTCACTCTTAACCTCACTATTATTTCCTGAATAAGATGACGACTAGACAGGAATTATGTTCATAATGGATATAGAAACATTGCTTTTTACTATTCTTGATGCTGTTCAAAATTTGTAAATCACCGTGCTTAAAAATATATTTAATGCATCCATATCTATATAAAGATATTTATTAATAAACACTTTCAAGTTAGTGGGCGTGCTCTCTCCAAATTAACATCTTCATCTAATAACGAATTGTATGCGATGCATTTCTATCAACGCTTATTCATATCTTCTTCTCCTGCATTGCCGTCCATAGCCATTCGTCACTCACGCTGTTTGTCTGTCAACAAGTCAGTCATTCAATGAGTTGTGTTTTTTTTTGTACAAGAAAGTGAAATGAGCTGACCTTAAAAAATTTGTTTGTTGTTGTTTTTTTTTTTTGGAAGACATCTTCACGCCGGCCTTTCGTTGCATGCATTTCATATAATTTTTGTTTCTGTAATTTGATTTTCCATTTCTATATTTAATGTTATTTTAGCCGCCTCAAGTTATTGCAGTCAAGTGGGTCTTCATGGAAAAAATATCAATTTTTGTACATATAGAAAATATATAAATAAAAAATCTATGAACGCGTAGGTGAAAATGACGGAAAAGAAGAGAAAATAGGAGACTAAAAATAAATAAGAAAACCATAAAAATGCTAAAAATATCACCAGTTATGTGCATTACAAAAACAAAAACGTGCATGAGGTGCATTGTGAATTCATAAATTTTTGTTTGTAGTTTTGTTGCGCTTACTTTGCTCACCTCGTTGCTATTTTGGTTTAAAATATTTTTATATTTTTTATATACACATTTCTTTGACGTGCTTTCTTACAATCATTTGTTTTCATTTCTTTTTTACTATTTTGTGTCCTCATAATTTTTCAATAGTGCTCAGGAAATACATTCACATGCTGTTTACGCACTTTTGCGCATGCGCTTTTGTTTGATTTTGTTGTTGATTTTTGCATTGTGCAGCTGGCACGTTGCAGTGCGCAGTTTGTTTTGGTGTCATTGCCAACATCACGTGTGACGTTCACACTAACTTATTCACCCACATATTTAAGCATATTTGTTTTTGCTACTACCTTTGTCTTTGCGTTGAAGATTTATATAGAAAGTGTTTGTAAAGGGTGTTTTATTAGCGTTTTTTTGGAAATAAAATAAAATAAAATAAAATAAAATAAAATAAAATAAAATAAAATAAAATAAAATAAAATAAAATTAAATTAAATAAAATAAAATAAAATAAAATAAAATAAAATAAAATAAAATAAAATGAAATCAAATAAAATAAAATGAAATAAAATAAAATAAAATAAAATAAATTAAAATAAAATAAAATAAACTAAAATAAAAAAAAAAAAAAATAAAATAAAATAAATTAAAATAAAATAAAATAAACTAAAATAATTTAAAATAAAATAAAATAATAAAAAAAAAAATATAATAAAATATTTAGTTATGGCCGAAGCGGAACCAAAGCCTTGGATATCTCGTTTTACTGGTACTATCGTACCGTAAATATTTCTTTTGTGTAAAACTTTTTCTGCCAAAATCTTCTAACAATACTTTACATTATTAAACTATTACGATATACATAGCTGATTAAATATTCTCAAGTTGCATCATAGTTTTGGTTTCCCTAGGTTCACAAAATGAAAGCTATTTTAAAAAGAAAGTAAAAGTATCAAAAGCTTTTAATGCTATTTTCTATATTCAGTTTAAATACACTAAGCATGCTTATTCAAATGAAGATAACGCTAACGCTCCGAATAAGGTAATCTTTAGAAAAAGAGGAAAAAAAATATTTATAAGCCAAAAACTGGAATTAACAAAGCAAAAAACATAATTACAACAAAAAATCGAGTAACTTTCGTTTTAACAAGAAAGGTCATCAGTGTACGAACGAAGCATGATGATATAAATTAGTGTGTAATTTAGTTAATAATTCATGCCACTTGATGAACTTTTAACTGATGGGCCAAAATGGCAAGCGAGTGAAATATTAATTGCCGCGACTGCATGCATCACCTGGGCACTAAGCCACAAACAAGCTTGGCCGCAGGTGACCAAGCAACACGAGTGTTGATGTTGGTGATGCTAATAATGACCAGAGTCATTGTGTTGTGTTGTTTCTTTTTTTGTTATTTAGGATTTTGTGTCTGTCTTCCTATTTATTATGCGGCATTAAAAGAAATTTGAATTTCGCTGTGTTTTTTTTTTTTTCGTTTTTATAAACATATTCACTTTCGCCACAAAGAATTACTTAAGTCAATGAATACGAATGAAGACAACAACGGTTTGAGATAAACAAAACAAAAGAAATCAGCTGTGCTTATTGTTAGAAAAATGTTTGAGAAAATGAAATCAATGCCACAAAGAAATATCAACAGGGAAAAAGTCGGTGTTAAGTAGTAATCGTAAAGACAACTTGCGAATTTTAAGTTTTAGAGACACTTTTGGGAGCTCCGAATGCACGAGTAAAATAAGCAAAATAATAAAAGTTCTGTTGAACGCACATGGAACTTTGAAGTACCCATTAAACCTATCCTATAAAGCGAAACAAAAATACATACAGACAGACGAAAATTCTAAAATTTACATTTTAATAAGGATTGAAGATTCTCGAGGAGCCGGGTACTCGATTACAGCCTGCATTGTTTTCTCAGTAACATACTTCGACTATCTGGAACAGAATGGAATTTCGTCGCAGTGGCAAAAAAAAACGTTGGCCGTCCAGCATTAGGTTCGTAAAAATTGTATTCAACTCTATAAAGCGGTTTTTGCGTGATGCGCGAACCAACATTCAGATATATAGACAGAAATGGTAAAACTGTTTCTCTCTCTTTCCATTAACTGTCTGTTACGATTTCAATGCATGTAAACATAACCTCAACTCCAAGCGCTGAACTTCAGGCTTGATATTGCTATCTCCTTTCATCGACCTTTGCCCGCATTAAATCCACCTCAACAAGTGATATTTAACATTTATTCGCTGGTGACAATTTTTACAGCGGAAATCGTTATTAAAATGTTAGCAATAAACTTCGAAATTAAATTGTTAAAAGTGTATAAATCGAAGACGGAATTAATAATAATAATTTTCTTTTTACGATGTTTTATTTTATGACTTTTTTTTTTTAATTTACTTATTAAATTTTCTTAAGCTCTTACTTTACACCCGCTGACATTTGGCGCAGCATGCCGCCTGACAAAACTCTTTCCGCTGGGTGACACCGTCAGCGACACAGAAATAAATTCAAATGTCGTGGCGTTGGCCAAACGGTTGAAAAGCAAAAGTCAAAATAATATAAAAGCGAAAATGACTATTTGACAAAGCAGTGTTGTTGGCCAAGAAGTCAAATTGTTATAACATATCTAAGTTGTATGTACCTATGTATGTAAAAAAAAAGAAATAAAATGCCATTTACTGTGCTAAGGTGAGCGAGCAGTCTGGTATCTTGTATTAGTCGCCTTACTGACATTAAGTGCGCTTAGGTGGTGTATCACGTCTCTTCTCTCCAAACGATTCAAACTAAACGCTCGCTATACATTACTAACATTTTTACTGCAGATTTTCTAAACCTACCAAGTTTATAATTGCATTTCAACTCAATGTTTTAACATACAAAGCCAATTGATATTGCTGCTCCGTTTGATGATGACTGCATTTATTTAAGGTTGCCACTTAGCTGACGCAGTGAATTATCAATAACCAGTTAGTTGTTAGCATTTTTGTTATTTCATTGAAACAAATTTTGTATGCTTTTCATTTGCATCTACTTAACCTGATATTCTGTGCACGAATCAGCAGTGTTGTTGCCAGTGCAGGCGGGAGTGTGCGCATGCGCAGTGGCTTCGCTCAAACGCATTACAATTCACTCTCACAAATTGCTTTTTGCTTGCTCGTTTAATGTTTGCCGATAATTTCTGTGTTGTCTGCCAAGTCTAGTTGGCTGTTAATTTATGCTGAACGCAAGTAAATAATTTGTTGGTCGAAAGAAATTAGATTTTTGTAATTATAACATTTAAAATTCGTGATTTTAGGTAGAAAATATTTCAATTTCTTTTTGATCAAAAAAAGAAAAAAATTGTTTGTAATGCAAGTAATTAAAAGTTTTAAATTGTAAACGATTTTGATGTTGAGTTTTTTTTAAAGCTTGAAATTTTCTTGGAAAGCGAGCAGCCAAAATTGTAGGCATTTTTTATTGGTCTCATCGCTGCTAGACTAAAAAAAAATGTTATTTGAAACACCGTAAAAAAATTAAGCCAAAAAAAAACAAAAAAAAAATTCATAGTGTAAGGTATACCAATAGACGATTTAAAAACAGGAAACGAAACGAACGTTGGACAGGGTTTTTAATGCTTAGTTATTTGAAATGAGTAATCAGAAGCGGCTCCAACGAAAATCACGTAGAACACTTTATAAGTTACCTATCGTACCCGTTCTGCTGTTAGGTGCAGAACCTTAGACACTGACAACATGAAGTGGCTTTGGAAGTATTCGAGAGAAAAGTTCCTCCAAGAAAATTCTTGTTTCTAAGTTGTTTCTTAGTTAGTTTGTTGATTCACCACAGGGTATATAAGTATTATAGAAATATATACATTACGTAGTTGTAGTTGTAAGTGGCAAATGAAATAGCATGCAATTTTGCTCACAACAAAAAAAACCTGTATCTTTGATTGTTAAATTTGGTATTTTTATGATTATTGACAGTGGTGGCCAATCTTTTTTTAGAATGAAATACATTTTTTTTCTTTTTTGCCAATAACAAATAACCAAAAATTATATTCCAAAATTTAAATCATAGAAATTAGTGTGAATTATTGTCCAACTCTGCATGCATATTAGGAGTGGGATTTTATTCGAATAATCTTCGAATAAACGAATAATACTATTCGAATAAACGAATAAAAATATTCGAATAAATACTATTCGAATTTTTTGTACCCGCCGAATAAAAGTTTTATTTATTCGAATAATTTTTATTCGAATAGTCCCATGCCTAATGCATATACATACGTACGTAGTACATAGTTAGTAAAAGAACAATACCATAACATAATAATCTAGAAGTGCGGGTGATTATGCTCGTGCAAAAACAAGTAGGAGCCACAATCACTTACACACACACACAGACAAAGTGCTGACTGCAAAATTTTGAAAAAGGTTTAAATGTCAAATTAAGCAAGCAAAAAAGATAATAAATAACCAAGGTGCGGGTACAACATAAGGAGCGGCGCGCCGACTAAGTGGCGGCTACAAGAAAAAGCAACAACAAGAAAACCAAATTTCAAAAACACAAAATTGATAGAAAATCAAAGAATGAATCGCAACACGATCACTTTGTCTTTGCAGTGAATGGTTAGATTTGTTGTTGTAGTTGCCAATGTTTAAGTTAGCTATGCGCTATTGTTTATACACGATTGCCACAGATTGTTTTATGTGTTTGAACAAGTATATGCAGTTGTACATGTACATATGTATACCCAGCAGTGAAAGAAAAAATTGTTAGAAAAATATTATTTGGTAGACAAAATTTTCTGAGAAGACTTTTTTGTTCCGAGTTGCAAAAATCCGTTGGCTCTTTTTTTTGTTTTTCACTCTCATTTGCCTTCATTAAATTTAGGTTTTTTCCGAACTAGTTTCAGACTGGTATAATTTAGTATGAGATCTGAAAATTGTCATCCATAACTAAAACAATATGTTAAAAATAAAAGCTGTGTATGTGGAAAGTATTTTCAAATAATTCTTTTGACTACCGGGTATATATACATATAGTTAACCATAACTTACAATTCTGTTACAAATATTTATGTGTCACCACAGAGGTTAACTACAGTAAAATCATTAAATTGCTGAATGTTTGGTGTTAGTCGAGCGTAGAAAACCATTACCCAGATACGAGTAGTTTGCCGTGAGTACTTACATACGGGTAAGTTAGGTAATATATGTGTATATAATTGCAAGATTTCTTGTTTCTTCAAGTACATACATATGTACATATTTAGCGATTATGTAATTTATATTGTTGTTGGTATTGACATAAATAAGTAGCTTAGATGACTAGTCCAAGCCTTTCTTAGCACTAACTTATTCCATATTTATATTTTTGATAAAAGATTCTGACTCGAAAATTACAATAAAACTTAATATCCTTACCACTAAGTGCCGAAAATATATAAGAGTGGTCCCAAATATCCGATCACAAAAGCCTCAAGCCCTATGTACGTCACCCTTTATATAGTCGAAGAAATGCTAAGTAAGTTAAAATAAATCTATGATTTAAAAAAAAAATTTAAGGTACTTTAGACGGCTATAAATAGTTTTAGAAAAGTGGGCTGTACCACGCCCCTATGAACTATTAAGTTTCTATTCCTCGAGAACAAGGAAAGGGAAGAAAAGGGGGAGCAATAACACGCATATATGTAAATGTGTATAAGACGAGGAAAGGAAATCGGCAGGAAGGAGAGAAACAAGAGATGAGTATGGGAAATTAGTTCAATTGTTCAAAGTCAAATTTTGAGCAGGACAACGTCTGCCGAATTTTTTGTAGCCAAATTCCTCCGAATCTGTTGATCGGGTTTTCGATGTGAAAACTATGAAGACTATACTTCATATTTAATAAATACATATTTGAGAAAACAGACCGACATTTCTTCAAATATTTT
Source organism: Sphenella marginata (assembly GCA_951509765.1). Classification (NCBI taxonomy): domain Eukaryota; kingdom Metazoa; phylum Arthropoda; class Insecta; order Diptera; family Tephritidae; genus Sphenella; species Sphenella marginata. Next base: position 117,763,095 of record OX608079.1, on the reverse strand, counting down.
TACCGGTAGTCTGATCATAACCCGTACTCTTGAGTTGATGATTAATCGTAGCGACAACCAAGCCCTGCCTGGGTCTGTTGGTTTTTCTTTTAATGCCTTGCTTTGAACATGATTAGGGTCTGGAGACTGAAAAAAATTAACCCCGGTAAGCCTATCATGTTTTTATAGCATTTCAATACCAGCAGAAAAGTCTATCCGAGCTTTACGAAGTTAGGTTTCAGACAAATGGACTCCATGTGATTTTTTCACTCAAAGCTGGAAAAGACAATTCGAGTAGTAGGGCTAAATCGTTCACGTCTGAAGTACTACAATAGCGGTCGAAATAAGATGAGATGGTTCTTGATGAGTGCCCACGCTTTAAGCGTCAGGCTAGAAAGTTTTACTATCGATAAAAGAGTTTGGCTGTAGAGGAAGGTGTAGAACTTCGGCCGAGGGTGAAAAAACAGGATGATCATTTCGCCCCCTTTGGTGTTTCCTAGCGGTGTAAGTTATCAGAGCTTTGATACCCAACGACTACAATCACCTACTCGGTTGAGCGCTCAAAATCGACAGAAAACAACAACAACTATTCATTATTAATTCTCCCACTAAAATTATGTACGTTTGCTCGGTGCTCAGCGAATGTTCGGTAAGCGAAACGCGTTTGCAAACTTGCATGAGTAACAAGCTTTTTAAGAAGTACTCATATTAATTAAACTAAAAATGTCTGTATGTATGTAGCAAACTTTGGTTAATGCTATGCTATGCTATGTTGCCTTACATACTTAGTACATGCATCGATTGCATCTTAGACACATTTGAATTTGCCACAGGTGTCGGGCGAACTAGTTGTCGTCGCTCTCTAGTTCCGTGACCTAATTCCATCCTTAACTCAAGACAATAAGTATTTCATGTAAAACATGCAGAGTTTGTGTGACTAAGCAACACTTTCGCATTGCCCCGTTCACCATTCACCCATTTGACTAATTTTAATTTTTATGCAAATTCTCATGAACACCCCGCGCTCTGCTTAACAGAAACACAAAACGTACCCACACTTACCTACTTGATTGCCTATTGTTTTGGCGCAGCACACTTAAGTTTATATAAAGTTGCTTGTATTGATGTATAGCTATTTGAACATTTTGCATTTATCTGTTTTGCAAATACATTGCATTGCATTGCGTTTTTTTTTTATATATGTACATAGTATATTTACAAATCTATATGAATATGGGCATATTAGGGTGGGTTGAATTTTTTTAGGAGCACAGCACACGTGATAGAGAGGAGTTTTTAATATTCAGCATGATTTATGGACTTTTTCAAAGCTATTTCCAGAAGGTTTTTGAAAAATTTCGGTGCTATTTTAACATTATTTCGGGATTGCTTTCGGGAGTTTTTTTTTACAATTTTTTCAGAATAGTTTCGAAATTACAATTCCAAAATGATCATGAAAGAGTCTCGAATGTATACCAAAAAATTCGACAAAATACATACATAGTTCTGACATCAAGCTGCAATGATCCCAAAAAAGTCCCACAAAGGTTCAGACTTTTTCCGGAAAGCAATCCCAATAATTTCCCAAAATTTGTCTAGAAAAATCCTATAACTGTCCCGAAAAATCTTGGAAAAGTCCTGAAAACAGTATCAAAAACAGTCTCGAAATAGTCCGGTAATAGTCGCCACATGGCACTGAAAAAGTATAGAAATGATTCCAAAATGTCTCTAGAACAGTCCTGAAATCAAGCTGCAATGATTCCGAAATCGTACGGAAGGTCTTTAAAAAACAATTCATTTTAAAGTATTTTATTAAAAAAGTAAAAAAAAATGCAAACAAAACTCTCAAAACATGATACAGAAAAAGTTTAGAAATGATTCCAAAAAGTTCCTATCACGATTCCAAACTGATCATGAGATATTCTCGAAATGGTTCCGAAAATGACAAGAAAACAGTGAAGCTATGCTATAATGATTTCGAAATCATAAGGAAGAAGCCTTTAAAAAACTTGTATTGAAATTAATTTTTAAATATTGCTTTAAAAAGTCCTAAAGAATTAAAAATAATACCCAAAATAATTCCAAAAAGTTGCCAAGAAATATTTCGAAGTAATACGAACCTGGATTTTATTTTTTTCGATTAGTTGTTTCCTAAATTTTTTGTCTCCTGATTCTATCGCAATATTCTGCTTTATAAAATAAAAATGTCGATCTTCTCAAAAAAATCGCAAGCCACACTGATGCATATATGTATGTATGTATTTGTAGGTATTATGTATGAACTTCTTAGCTTTTATTTTGCTCCAAGCTAGTTTTTCCTTTGTTTGGTTTGTTTTCATTTACTTTTTTATTTTTTTTTTTGCTATTATTATTTTATTTTTTTATATTTCTCACTTATTTTATTTTGCGGTTGAATTACTCGTATTCACGATTTTAACTTAGTTGGGTAATCTATTACCTGTAAGCGAGGTTGCTTGGTTAGTTGGCTTGTAGTAGCGGCTTATTTTGCTAAAACCCAGTGCACTGCTTGATTTGCATTATGAACGAATGCTCTTTGAAGCAAATATTGAAAGTTTTGTAATAAAGTTTACTTGTTTTTGACTCACTTCTCAAGCAATTTGTTGATTAAAAAAGTAACACTTTTAAGCTTTGTGGGTATTCGCGAAATTGAGTAGAAATCCTGGAAATTGGGCAAGTAAACTTATTAGCTTAAAAAAACAACAAAAAAACTAATTTGGATTAAGGAAAACAGATTTTGAGGTTTTACTTTATTTGATTTAGAGTTGCAGTTGTTCTGTCACAAAAAATGTTGTCGCAAAGGCTAATAGTGGCAATATATCGAAGAGCGTTGTAGAGTGTCTTAGTTCGGGGGTTTTCGTAAGTCAAATAAATTTATTTAAATTTTATTTGCAAGTAATTGAAATGGTAGTTATATCACATACATATTTATAGTTCACTATTTGATTTTTTGTTCAATTAAACTTTACACTTTGCACATTAGCGTGGGCTAAAAAAAAAACAAAAAATTGGCCAAAAAAAATTTTTTTGGGTCAAAATCGCAGAAACGTCCAGGTAATTCGCATGGTTTTGTTTTGCTTAAATATGTACATTAGGGTGAGCAAAATAGAAAAAATTTAATAACACAAATTTTTGCTCACTATTTTGAGATTGCTTGATCACTTGATTTTTTAACAAAAAAAAAAAATCCACCGAAAATGTATTTTTGGGTCAATATTGTAGAAACATCTAGGAATTTCTCACGTTTTTTTACTAAAGTAAAAATACTGTTTGTATTAGTTTTTCATTTTTGACCTTTTGATCCATAAAATGCAAATTGAAAAATTTTGAAATTAAATAAAAAAATAATTTTTTCTCAATTTGTTTTCTAAAAAAAATGCTTTTCAAACTCACCCTAATGTACTTATTTAATTAGACTATTTCATCACTACTTTTTTCTCTCCAAGTGTTATACATTTTTAATTGTGTTATTTTTGCATGCTGATTGGACTACAGAAATTGAAAGTAAATATATTTTTTCATGGTCAATCGATTGCTGTTGGTAGGGTTCATTGTATGTATGTTTATACGAAACCGATATGCGTCAAATATTGTGTAGACCATGTTATGATTGAAAACATATACAAACTGCTTATTATTGTGGGTGCGCGAACATTTTAACATAGTTACACTCATTTCTGTAAAAGAAAAACATAAAATAATTAAATTTATCTATTTGCTGTTATTGATACGCTATTTACTTGCCGGCATCGATATTCAGTAGTGACGTAATGTTAATAGAATGCCGATAATTGCGCATAAAATTGAAATGCATGACTTTGTTAAATATTTTTCCTAGCTCATTGAGTGATTAATGAGTTTTTATAATTTCATTATTTATCTCTTTGTACTAAATGTTTTTAAAACAATACTGACCTCTTGAAATTTATTGACCCTGAATGCGCAGAGATCGATGTTATTTAAATTTATGACATGACAGGCGGATACAAACATATTGATAGATAGGCGAAAAGTAAATAAAAAAATGGGTTTGGCTACTGTTCTTCTAATTTAAATGACCAAAATGCATTTGAGACAACTTTTGGTGCCACCACTATATACAGTGCGGAGAAAAGATTTTTGCTAGGTAAAATGGATCATATACTTCTAAGTGGGTAAGCAAAAGTACATTTTGGAAAACTAAATTAAATTTTATGCTGTGGTTTTTGAGTGATGCGCGAACAAATATACAGACAAAAATTCTAAAAAATTCTTCTAGCTTCTATAACTATAAAAATAATAAAATTTCATATATTTAACTTTAATATGTTAAGTCAAATAAAGCGTGGGCTGGTTCGGAATAAAGCGCTAAATCTGCCGACGTACAAATTAACAACCAAATTTGATATGAAAACTTGAAGATGGTAACACGGGCGGTATCCGGCGAACTGTCACGGCGTATGAGTAACATTTTCGACAGTAACGTTATTCGACAGTTTATACTATTAGCTAGTTTAGATCAGTTTACAGTTAGGAGTTTGAAAAAGTTCTTGACTGTTTAGGAAGAATTCGAGCTATTTTTCATGTATTTTTAACAAATCAAATGCAACGTGCTTACAAGTCTCACAGATGCACTAACTATACTGGTAAAACCATTGGGAGATGCATGTTGCAATTTATTTTGTAGCCCTTCTCAACTATTTGCCTTTGATCATCTCCATAAAAATTATTAATTTAGAAAGTCTGAAAAAGGATTCTTAAAAATACTAAAAACTCAAACTAATTACATAATTGTTAGTACCATCGTAGATAAGTGCATTTAGCTTCAGTAGCATCATAAAATTGCTTGTAAATTATAATGGGAAATTCCACGCTTAATATGGCAAATAAACATTAACATAATCTTGATGAAAAATACAAAAACAAAACTCAATGCAAATAGAACTTATTACATGCTCAATTATTATAAGCTGTCGATAAAGGTCGGTTGTGTATTTTGCAAGTAATATAAACACGCATGTAAATATATTTTTTTTTAACAGGTACTCATACAAAATTATGTATGTATGTACAGTGAGTGCAACTCAAAATGGCACACTTGCTTATCCTAATATATTTGTAAAATTTTTTCAACAGAAATTCATGTGTTAATTTTATATGAAAATAGACATTTTTGTATCATAGGAATCTTGTGAGCGACTATTTCCTAGGTCATCCAAAAATTGCGAAAATTTTGAGAAAATTGAAAAGACCTGAGAAAATTTTGAAATTTGTGGCAAGATAAAATTTTTGAATTGCAGAAAAAGTTTTCAAAGTCAATTTTATGTTTTGAAACAAAAAAAAAAAAAAATTATTTATTTCCAATAATAACTAGACCTTCCTACTTCTGCTCTCTTTCTGCTATATTGACGTCGTACCATAAATTAGAGATTCGGGAGCATTTTCACTTATACGAAACTTCTTCAACATTATCTAATTAAAATCGGACCTGTTAAATTTGATTAGTAATTTGTCAATTGATTAGTCGGATTTTTCAATTTTAATTTTTTTTAAGAATATGCAATTATAAATTGATTGCGATTAAAAATTCATGATTTTTTACGATTACAAAAAAAATCAACAATAATCAAAAAAAAAAAAAACTCATAAGAAAGTCAAGAAAAAAACATTTTTTTATAATTTTTAGGTTTTTCTTTTTTAATATTTTTGATTATTTTTCTTTTTGTATACTTTTGATTATTTTTGATTTTTTAATTACTTTTAATTATTTTTGATAATTATTTTTTTTAAATTTTTTGAAGTATTTTCAAATTTTTTAGTTTCTTTTGATTATTTTTGATTACTTTTGATTATTTTTGTATTTTTTTAGATTGCTCTTGATGCTTTTTGAATATTTTTGACGCTTTTGATTATTTTTGAATATTTTTTTGATTACTTTCGATTATTTAAAACTAAAAGGAATAGTACTCAATCGTTAATTAAATTCTCAGAAAAATAATCACTCAAGCCGGTAATCATTACGATTAGTAATCATTATTTAACAGGTCAGATTAAAACGAATGAGAGCTTCCGACAATTTTTTTTTTTAAGTTCACGCCCTTATCTCCATATATACTTATGTACATATATGCATTTCCATGTTTATGTTTTAAGTGCATGTAATACAAAGCTATAACAAAAACTATGCAAATTAGTATACACAGAATTATACTCCAATTGACAGACAACAAAAAAAAAAAATATAAAAAAAACTTAAGATGCTTTTGCTAATAGAAAGAAGAATTTTTCATTATAGAAAACTAATCGAAGCGCGATTTTATGGTGGAAAAAATCTCAAAGCAACCATAAAACGACCAACAAAAAAAAAAAAACAACAAAAACAACCACAACCACGTCTTTGTGCTGATGAGCTCTAAATAAAAGTAGAATGTAGAATAAGTGTTGATTACTTAGCTACAAAAACAAAAAGTTGAGGTTATGGCTGTTGCATTTGTTAGTTGGCAGCTTTTGTTGTTCTTGGCTGAAAAAAAAAAAACCAATAAAAAACTAATCCAAATAGCAAAAAAGCATAAAATGAGTTGTGCGCTAATATAAAATAAAAAAGCACCTGCCACTTCGTTACTTTTGCTTAAACCAACAGAAGCACGTTTCTTGATTTTTATTGCTTCATGAGCGCATTAGATTAGAATTTATAAGCTACTGCATGCGATCGATGATAGTCAAGGGAACAAATTGAAAGAAAACATTGAAGGGGCGAGCAAATTGTAAGCATAACAAAGCAGCGCATGAGAAAGCAATGAAAAAATCAAAACGTAATTACAAAGAGCTTATTTTCATATACATAAAGACATATGTACATATGTATGTTTGTGCAAATATATATGTATATATTTCTTTATCGTTTCTTATTGGATTTGTGTGCATTTTAAAAGTTCAGCAACGGCGCGCAGGCGCAATAGCATTAACTCAATAAATGAGAAAACAATTATATCAACATACATACATACATACATAGATTTATACTGGTGCGACTGAAATTGGTGTTTTATGGTCATAATAAAACGGCCTTGAACACACACGTCGTTGCACTGGAAATGAAGTGGCTGGCTTAACTATTTGAAAGTTGTAATTGTAGATTTGTTTGTTTGTCTGTACATACGTAAGCACACTGCTTTGAAAAATTATAACCTATATTGAGATGTTTTAAAATAAAAAAAGTTTTTACAGAAACCACGAAAAATGTATGCTATATTTCGAGGCAGATATTCAGCAATCAATATTTGAAAGAAATATTCCCTTATCTGTTGTAATTCTTTAGTGATGCGCGCACAAACAAAGTACTTGAAGACGTGCTACAAAGTGAACCTTAAATTTTAAGTTGAACATTTAGCAGATCATTGGTGAAAATTACTTTTAAATCTATTCAGCGCTTTTTAAATGATGCGCGAACAAACATGTAGATAAACAGACAAACATTTTTAAACTGTTGTGTTGGCTTGTATTTCACTAGCAAAGACTCCTAATATCCGCAAATATGTATAATTGTGCTTTTTCAATTTAAAATTTTATAAAAATAAAAATAATCTTAAGTGTACTTATATCTATGGAATGCAGTGTATATGTACATATGTACATAGGTGCATGTTCGTGCGAATGCATAAACACTAACGTCAATAGATGTTTACGTCGTTAAAGCCTTGGTGCTTTGCGATATTCTTATATTTTTTCTCCCTTCGCAAGATAGAGTTTTAAATGAAATAAACGAGTTTTGTTTTGCTTTAAATCGCTTGGCAATCGCAGCAATGTGATTCGATTATTGTTTTCTGAAAATTTATGCAAAATTATATTGTTATGGCTTTCATTAATTTGAAGTTAAGAATTTTTAAAATTTGTTTATGATAAATTCTTGAAGAGATTAATTGAAAAAAAAAAAAATGTATTATTAAAAAATCAGAAAAACTCAAAAAGTCCGAATAAAGGAAAAAGGTCAAAAAATCAAATCAGTTCATTTAAACTATTATTCACGTTTTTCAATTATTTTTGACTAACTTTAATAATCGTGAAAAACCATGGTTACTTTTTAATTAATTGAAAAATAATCCTTAAAAATTAAAAGGTAATCAATTACTAAATGGATTCTCAGGGAAAAAGAATAAAACCGGAATCATTAGTAATCATTATTTAACAGGCCTGATCTCGATGTGCTAATTTTTTTTCCAAAAGTTTAAATCATAATTCGAATCAATTTTCTTTTTTGAATAACCAATAAGAATGTCTCATTACTAAAATTTTTCGATTAAAGAAAAAAAATAATTTTTCTTTTTTATTCAACTCTGGTCTGTACTTTGCATATTTTATAGAAAAATTGAAAGTGGGATTCCAATAGCATCCAAAGCAGCAGTTTTTGGAATGTCTGTCTGTCTGTATGCTTGCACGCGCAAAACTTCTTAATATAATTGAATGCATTTTTTACCATTGTATCACTAGATATCTAACTTAAATTAAAGATATCCCTTATTTCGATAACTCGACTGGTTTCGGAGTTATCCGCCAGTATTTGGACTAGGGTGACCCAAAATATATTAAATAGTACAATATGGGTATCAAACGAAGTCGTTAATGAGTACTCCAACGAGCAACTTGATTAAGTACCATATCTCAACTGGTTTTCGAGATATGATTAAAATCAGACTCAGTCTATTATTTATTTTCAGCAGCAGCAAAGTATGACCAAGTTTTCTAGTATTTCAATAAATGTTAAATTGTCTTGAGCCCTGTCAACGACAAACTTATCTACATATTTACATCGCGTAAGACATATGATTACTTATCGCAAGAGAGAACCGATTATTATCGCAATTGTACACATTTCAATCAACAATGTCAGATAATAATTAGCATTTGAAAGCAATCAATGTAAAGCAAGAGAAAAAGTTATATATTTGGCTGCTTTTATATACCGAATTTTATATAGATCTTGCTTGTAGATACCTACTGATAGCAATAATTTCTTTTCTGATCTTTCGGCTATACAACCAAACTATTTTTGTGAAGAGAGAGGAATAATTTTTTATTTCCTATTCAACACTTGCATGACAGCACAACAAAAACACGCGCTTGCTTCTTTTAAGGCCTCTGCAATTTTTGCTTCGAAGAGTCACAAACAATGTACGAGTAAATATGTCTGTCTGTCGGTAGATACGAGTACATCAATATCTCAATTAACGATCGCAAAATGATCAACGCTTGCTGACGTTGAACTTGCAACATTTGATGCTTCGCTGAGTTTGTTGCACGTGACCGCAGGTGAATTGTGAAGTTTTGTTTTGAATGTTGGACGAACGCGCACTCATTGTATGAATGTATGTGTGTGTGTGTGTGTCTCTGTGTAGCACATACAAAGTTGCAGCAGGTGCCATCTCCGTTGAGTTCTAATGAAAATTTGCGTGTCACTTTCTATGCCTTTAGCGGTTGTTTCGGTTGTTGTGGTTGTTGTTGTTCACTTAACACTTAGAATATAATGAATGTGCATTTAGCAAGCAAATGCCCTTTGTAGAATGAGGAACAGGAAATAAAAGTGAAGAAATTACCAGACACACATCGCGCCATTCACGCCTTTCTATTTGCATTCGTTGGCAAACATTCCAAGCAACACAAATAAATTTCAATTAGTATTGAAATTTAGGAGCATAGTAAATTGCTCAAAAATTTGTTTGTATTTGCCAGATTCATTCAATTCTTGAAAGTCTACGCATCGATTTTGCAATGATAGTCTTGCAGCGCAAAAAAGTTGAGAATGCGAACAGGGAAGTTAATTTATTGGAATTAGCAAGCAAATAAAGTATAACCGTACAACCAAAATAATACATACCCTGTAGGAAAAAAATCGCTTTCGTCAGTGGTGAAATGTTTTGGAATAAACCTAGGTGGCAAGCTATTAAATAAGTCTTACGTAGAACTTGTAAAGCCTTAACTACGCATTTGTAATGTAGAGAAGTTTTTGATGGAGAGTTCTTTTTGATTCGAAGAAAAATGGAAGCTCTCTTAGATACCCTCTTTTTAACATTCATAAGTAAGAAGGATGTAAGAAGAATAAATTGCTGCCTCGGGAACTTGTAAGAATCTAATCACGATCAATCGATTTATTTGTCCGAACTGTAGCTAGTGTTCTGGAACACAAAACTCATTCATTAGTCACTCATTTCCCTACAGGGTTTTCACACGCTTTTGTACTTGCCAGTCTGTTGAACGTACTGTTTCACATAGTTCAGATAGTTCTGCATACCGTAAACAGATCGCTCAACGAACACCCAGAGTTGAATAACCAGGAAATATACAATTAAGGTGAAATTCTATTTCTGTTAAGGCAGGCAAGTGTCGAGTCGTAATGTCTAAACAAATATGTAGATTATTTATTTTAGAATGTAGGTATTCTTGTTAGACTTTTTATGGCTGAGGGATTTTGTTTGAATTGCAGTTGGTAAAAGGCGATCTAACCCTAACCGTTAAGTGAACTAACTTATGCACCCGTTACAATGATTGGAAGGTGCTGTATTTGCTACGGCTTTTAAAGTAAAACAGCTGATTTATATTTAAGTTCTTGCAGCTTGGTCTTCTTATGAAAAAGATATTCATATGTTTAAATTTTCTTCCTATTCTGCCTAAGTACTTTTAACTGCGTTATAGGCTTTTGAGTCGATCTGTGTAACGACTACTATATTTGGCATTTAGTTAGTTTGTCAGTTAGTTAGTTTGTCAGAGTTTTTAAATCAGTGCGCCATCTAGTGGAATTTAACTATCTAAAAGTTGTGCTGTCATCATATCTTGAACTATGTGCTAGGTTTCAAGTCCCTAAGTCGACGGTAAGTTATTTGAAATTTGAGGGTTCCCAAGCTCAAACGAGTTTTCTGAATACCTAACTCCGTGCGCCACCTATGTAAGCTTACTTGAAATTCGCAGAAGGTTTCCAATGTCAAATTAATTTTCTAAATACCTTGACTCATGCTCCACCTAGCGGTACTTTTTCGATGAAATATTGCATTGCTATCCAGTTCTGAATAAAGACTCAAGTCTCAAAAAACTCAAAAGTTTCAAGTCTCTAATTTATTGAGAAGCTACTCAAAACTCGAGGGCAAGATTCCCCCATTTTTTCAAGAGTTTTCAGTTATCTCAATCGACGCGCCACCTATTGGATTTTTTTCTACAAATTATATAACAACGATGTGCTGAGCTACATACGAGCATGATCCAATAATACAGGTCGTGTCGATACGCCAGCTGATTTTTATTTTTTTCTCGAATTTTGACAATCAAAATATTTTTCAGTACGATTTTGACTATAAACCCCCAAATTACAAAAACAAAATACATGGAAAATGTTTGTGTGTTTGTATGTTTGTCGAGCTGCTACGACCTGTTATGGTTGGATCATGCATACGAGTATGTAATAATTTTCAGTTTCGTCCGTGTGCCTCCTAGCGGATTTTTTATCAATTACTTTGCATTGTCACGGGGTCGTGAACTTTGTTCCCAGCTGTTTTTCGTAAGTGCTTAGCGACTTACAATAAAATACATTTGAATAAAATAAATTTTTTTTTTCAAAATTTGCAGCAATGTACACAAGAGGGGGAAATATATGGGGAAGGGGAAAAAAGTTTATCGAGCATAGAAATAACGAATAAAAAATGGTCAAAGTTCGATTAGCACGTGGACGCTATATACTCTATAAGTGTTAAGTGGCTACAAACTAGTGTCTTTGGCATATCCGCTATCAAGCTAACGCATATGAAAAACATAATTTAGCAATTCATATGCGTTTATGGAACTTAAAAATGGCCAATTTAATGAAGGCTATAGAAAATTAAGGCATTATGGTAAATACAATCAAAACATATGCCATATAATATACGCACCTGATGTTTGTGTGTGTGTGTGTGTTTGCGCATTGCAACAGCTCCCATAGTTGCTGCAATCATCAAAAAGACAAAAAAAAAAAAAAGGAAAAACGACTGTAATAATAGTAAAAATATCAAAATAACAATTTCCCAAAACAATAACAACAATTGCACACATGTGTGCACATACAAACATACTCATATTATATGGCAACTTATCTATGATTGCAAATGTATATTTATGTATGTTGTTATTGTTTTTAGTTTTATTTGCTGTTTTGCTGTTTGTTGTGCGTTCATAGGTAATTGAGCGGAGCATGCACACGCAAAGAGGCGCAACATCAAATTGGCTAACGAGTGCAGTAAGGCGTGTAGCTTTAGCTAGCGGTGGAGTAGCTATGAGAAGATGAAGGGAAACGTGTTGATTTGGAGAGGTGCGCCTTGTAGATGCATACATACATGCATATGTACATATGTACAGAGCGCATATGCGGATAATCCACATGCGATAGATCTACATATAAGGACGCTTGTGGCATGCAACAATGGTTGCCACTTTGGTAGATTTAGAGAAAAAGTGACACCATTTGCTGGATGAGAGTTATCTTCGTATCATTTCGGGACTGTTTTCCAAATCATTTTTTTGTGATAATTTGGGGAGATTTATAGTGGAACGATTTTCCTTCATCCCTTACCAATTTTTTTTTTACAAACCGGTTTTTGGCGATACGCCATCTTCAGGGTAAGTTTTCGTTCTCGAACATAGCATTCACCTTGTCGGAAAAACAGAAAATCAAAATAACTCATAATTTCGGGACCTTTTTGGGTCCATTTAGAAATAGTCTCGTGGAAAATAAAGAAATCATCTTGAAATTATCCCAAAAAGGACATGAAATGTTCGCCAAAAAGCCACAGCAACAACTCCGAATGCTTCCGAGAGTACAAGAACAACAGTCCCGAATTGCTCGATCCCAAAAAAAGACCTTGAATGTGTTTAGATAAATCCGGAATCCTTATATAACTCCGAAATGATGTCAAAAAGTTCCGACAGAAATCCCGAAATGTTACTTTAAATCCCGAATTTATCACTAAAAAGTCCTAAATTGATCCCCAAAAAACACTCCCAAATTTGTTGGCAAAAAAAACACAAAAACTGTTTGAAAAAAAAAAAACACAAAAATTGTTTAGAAAAAAATCAGTCCCGAAACGAACTTGTAATGGTTCCAAAATGTTACCGTAGAAGTTTAGAAATGATCGCACAGACTTCCGAAAACAATTCTGAAATTATGCTGAAAAAGTTCAGAAAAAGTCCAAAAAGTGAAGCAAGCAGTCCCAAATCGATCCCGAAAATTATGCCGAATTTATCCGAACCCTTCCTTACTCTGCTTCAGTTAGGTACTGAACAAATTATTTTTATCTAAATTCGTACGTGTGGCAGTAGATTTCAGTTGGTTGGGACTATTTTAACGATTCATTAATTCTATGTATGAGGTTTAAACGTACATATGTATGTATGTATACCCAAATAAGTTCAAGGTAATAAAAATTATTAATCGAAATATTTAAAGATTTTTTAAAACATTTACTTTTTTTTGGTAGATTTGGTAATTTTTTGCAATGAATTTGGCCCAAAAAAAAAGTGGTGTGGCTACTGCGCACACGCTTTTCCTGTAAAGCCAAGCTAACGCATGTGCGTCAACATACGAATATGACGGCGTGCGTGTCAATGTATGTGTAACGTGCAAAAATTAACATTTTGCACTAGTTTATATTTTATTGCGCTATAAATAAGTGTGTATGTGTGTGTGTGTATAGCGTAGTGCACCATTAGCTGAATTTTTTTTTTGTTAATAATGGTAATTTTATAGTTTGTGTTGTTATTGTTGTTGTGATGTTTTAGTTAAAGCCTTTTCATGCGCAAATTACTGTTTTATTGCATTTTATATGCCATACAAAATATCAACGGACGAGTGAAAGTTCGATGATCTTCAATGACGCTGATGCTGACGGCGATGCTGACTTACACAGCCACAGCAGCATGGGCTATAGTATCAGTGATGTCAAATATTGATATAAGCTGAGTGGCTGCTGGCGCGGCCGCAAAACAACCACAATTGTGAAAAAGGGGGCGGTTTTCGGTTAGATTCACGAATGAATGAATTGTGCTGATTTCGGAGTACGAAAGCGTCATATATGATGTGGTGATGAGGCGGTGATCATATGACTTATATCTCTATACATATGTATGTGATTTAATGTACGCGAGTTTATGTGGCAGGTTGTGCAAATGTTTCTCAGCGATTTTTGTTTGCTACGCTTTTGCGTGTTTGCACTTCATAAATGTTTTGATTGCAAAAAATATTGCTGATGTGTGTGATCACCTTAAGCAATGGTTACACGCACACCCACACGTTTCACTACAAATTGCTGTAGGTTGTTTTGAGTTGCTACTGCGCCAACAAATTATGTGTTGCAATTAATGGCGCTTGCGTGGCAGCAATTTTTTTATATGAATAAAAAAAAATAGCGAAAATAAAATAAAATAAAAGAAAATAAAATGAAATAAAGTAAAATAAAATTAAAAAAATAAAACCAAGTAAAATAAAATAAAATACAATAAAATAAAATAAAATAAAATAAAATAAAATAAAATAAAATAAAATAAAATAAAATAAAATAAAATACAATAAAATAAAATAAAATAAAATAAAATAAAATAAAATAAAATAAAATAAAATAAAATAAAATAAAATAAAATAAAATAAAATAAAATAAAATAAAATAAAATAAACTATAGTAAAATATAATAAAATAAAATAAAATAAAATAAAATAAAATAAAATAAAATAAAACAAAATAAAATAAAATAAAATAAAATAAAATAAAATAAAATAAAATAAAATGAAATAAAATAAAATAAAATATAATAAAATAAAATAAAATGAAATAAAATAAAATAAAATAAAACAAAACAAAATAAAATAAAATAAAATAAAATAAAATAAAATAAAATAAAATAAAATAAAATAAAATAAAATAAAATAAAATAAAATAAAATAAAATAAAATAAAATAAAATAAAATAAAATAAAATAAAATAAAATAAAATAAAATAAAATAAAATAAAATAAAATAAAATAAAATAAAATAAAATAAAATAAAATAAAATAAAATAAAATAAAATAAAATAAAAAAAAATCACAGAGGACTACATTGAAATGGACTTTGCAACTCACAAATTTTTAACAAAACTATCCGCAATGCGACAATGAATTTATAAAGTGAATGCATGATCCAGCTAGGAAGTATTACATAGATTTGGGAAGTGTTAAAATATTGCAATAAACGGCTGCAAAATAATTTATTATGCCATTTATGTATGTATGTATCAATATGCGTGTGTACGAGTGTTTGGTTTTTGCTGCGGCAGACGACGTTGATACAATCATTTTATGATATCTTTTGCGGTCTTTGTTGCATATTATTGTGGCAAGGAAATAAATATTTTTTGCCACCATTTTTCGAACGCGAACTTTGACGCCATTTAATTAAGATTGCGTTAAAAAGATGAAAGATTTATGCAGCGGAAGAGAAATGCTTTAGTGTTAAGTGATTGTTAAAACTGAAATGAATTTTTATGTTGCTTTAAGAAATTGACTAAGTGATAAGGCTGGTGGTACATTTTGATGTAATATATTTTGTAAACAGACATAGTTTGACCCAACTGCCATTGCCACCACTGTACATAGCTGTAATAATATATTTGCTTGCAGGAAAATGGATCCAAAATGATAAATTGTGTTCCTAGAAATATCTCAGTGAAAATTTGATTCAATTCTGCTTGCTGGTTTTTGAGTGATGCGCAAACAAACATAAAGACAAATAGACAAAAATTCTAAAATGGGGGTTTTGAGGTTATAACAAAGATATTTTTCTTCAATATCTGTAATATACAAATATCAGTGTCTAACAGTTAATATGCAAAGAAACAGTAAAACAGACAAACTTCGTTCCTAACCTCAGTCGCTATTATGCGGTTACTTTCATGTTGCGCCATGAATAAGTTCTTACATAACATCGAACATGTAATGAGCTCTACGCAAAATGCAATACGTTTACTTTTATACAACTATGTATAAATTACTGTGTGTAACTATAAATAAAATAAGTATACCTACATAACTAAACAAGAATTGCTATGTAAGCGCATGCGCAAACACGTCACTAAACCTAAAGAATTTGTGTGCCGCTAGACTTTAACTTATCGCTTACCCGTTAAACTTTCATACTTTGTATGCCAACTTTATTTTGCTGAACCAACTTTCAGTTTTTTTTTATTCTCTTTTAAAACATAACACGTACTAAGCGCATAGGAATATATACACATATATTTGTATATATATGTATTTAAATATATGTAGTGTGCGGAATGTTCAACATATTAAGTGTGTCTTGTCTTGTACTTTTCCAGATCATTGCTTTGCTTTGCTACGCTTTGCTTTTCTGCTTGGAATAATAATCAAAAGCGACACTCCTTTATAAGCCAAAGGTTTTGTGGGTGTGCAAAAGTTGGACGTTGCTCTTACACCAACAAATCGTATAACAACCATTAATTTGCATTGCTGGCAAATAATATAAAATACCGTTATTCTTACCGTAATATCAGGTAGAATGTACTTGCGCGAATAAATGTGCATAAACTTATGTACCTATGTATGTAAGAATATGAAAGGCGATACATTTTAAGTATGTATATTAGGGCGGGTCGATTCATTAACCGATATCGCGCCATCGATTTTTCGATAGGTTTTGGGCTCAGGAAAAAAAAGTTCCACTACGCATACCCCAAAAAATAATTTTCGAGCCTGCGAAATTTCATTTTTTTGAATTTTCTTCGACTTTGATTTTTAAGGTTTTCTTCATGACCTACTAAACAAACTTTCATTTGGTTTGCAAATTTCCATGTAAACCCTTTCCGACCCAAAAATATACGCTAAAAACGTTGGCGATAACAGTTTTTTGAAAAAAACAATATTTTTTGGGTTTTGGGGAGTGTTTTGGTCAAAAAATCTACCCTTTGGCTTTATTTTTTTTTAAGGGTTTTTTCAGCATACATGCAAACACTTTTTCGATGAAAACGAATTTGTCTCACATATCCTGTCCCACTCAAAATTATGCGCTAAAAACGTTGGTGGTAACAGTTTTTTGAAAAAAAAACTTTGTTTTCGGGTTTTGGAACATATTTTGGTTGAAACATCTACTTTTTAAATTTTTTTCACTTTCAAGGCTCCAAATCATTTTTTATGTATTTTTTTCGGTGTCAATTAGCGTAGTCCCATGTGAATTCATGTGCTAAAGACGATGGTAAATTCAGTTAAAAAAAATAAAATTATTTAATGGAGCTTTAGATGAATTTTGGTCGAAAAAACCAATTTTTTAGATTTTTCATTGACAAAACTCTATTTTAGTATTCATTTGGCGATATAATGAAAAAATCACTGAAATTTCTTTGTTTTCTCTTCCTGGTGCGATTTCATATGTATTAGTGATCGATATTAGTGACCGATATTCAGACATCAACGTCGATCGTTGACAAATGCAAAACCAAGTAAGTAGTTGGGAAAATAACTGAGGCTAGGTTTTGCATTTATCACGAGAGACGCCTTACTTGGTTTTGTGGTATCACGGGAGATCTAACAAACTTACGTATATAGTTATGTATTAATACTAGTGCTGTGCGATTAATTGATTAATCAAAATTTTGAGTAATCATAATTTCGAATTTGCCATGAAATAGTTGAAAATAAAAAAAATTAAAAACCAAATATGCTTCAAATTATTGAAAATGTTATCACCAACGTTTTTAGCGCATGATTTTGAGTGGGACAGGATATGTGAGACAAATTCGTTTTCATCGAAAAAGTGTTTGCATGTATGCTGAAAAAACCCTTTAAAAAAAAAAAGCGAAAGGGTAGGTTTTTTGACCAAAACTCTCCCCAAAACCCAAAAAATATTGTTTTTTTCAAAAAACTGTTATCGCCAACGTTTTAAGCGGCCATTTTTGGGTCGGAAAAGGTTTACATGGAAATTTGCAAACCAAATGAAAGTTTGTTTAGTAGGTCATGAAGAAAACCTTAAAAATCAAAGTCGAAGAAAATTCAAAAAAATTAAATTTCGCAGGCTCGAAAATTATTTTTTGGGGTATGCGTAGTGGAACTTTTTTTTCCTGAGCCCAAAACCTATCGAAAAATCGATGGCGCGATATCGGTTAACTTTCGTCCATACAAATCAACCCAGCCTAATGTATATACCTACATACACACAGATTTACATATTTATGTACAGTTCTTATACCCAGCAAACATTTTTGCTCAATTTCAGTTTGACAAGAATTTGTGAACTAGTCTTGTTTTTAAAATAAAATGCAATTGAATTTTTGTTGTATACGTTTTAAATTGCGAAATTTCATATCTCAGGCAAGTTTGGGACTTAATCAGTGGCGGATCCAGGATTTTGGGGAAAGGGGGGTCATCATTTTTTAATAAAATTTCAATGACACCTTTTCTCCACAGTTTCTAAAAAAATACGACTTTCTGGATCCCGAAGGAGAGGAGGATGTGGATCAATGCCTGAGTGGAAGATACCCCTATTTCAAAATATTTTTAAAAAACGTCCAGAACTTTTACGCCTACTTATCCGAAATCCACAACCTTTTTTTTTGCAGTCGAGTTTTACTAAAAATCTAGCTTGCATGTTATGGAAATATTTCGTTTGAAATTTTACAACAAAATTTTTCAGTACTATGCAAAAAAAGGGGCGTGACCCTGCGCCGATTTCGCCCAATTTAGCAACAAACAGGAAGGAACCTTTATATATATATTCAACATTTTTGTCAACATTCATTTCGATAACTCAATTTTTGATAGAGTTATGGCATAAAAAGTTGTGTTCAATAATCCACTCTAAAAGTGGAGGGACCACGCCTATTCTTTAAAATCTATATTTTTCGAATTTCTTCGTTCACAGAAACAGAGTGAAATGATATAAAGCTTTTTTACGAAAAATTTTTGTTTATTAAATATATGTATCTATGATCCTTTTCAAAATCTTTCATACACAAGTGGGCGTGATTCTTAACCGATTTAGGTCTCCATTGGTCCATTTTCTTCTGGAACAACCCTTTTATTCACAGAAATCTACGTGTTGAATTTTGCTTCGATATCTTGAATGGTTTTTTATCTTTGACTAATAACAGTTCTAAATTTGAATAAATTAAAAGTGGGCGGTGCCACGCCCATTTACAAAAATTCCCTTGTTAACATATGACATTCATCCACTTGGTCTTCCAACAGTTCGATGATAAAAAAAATACTCTCTTTGCAGCAAGCAACATGTATTATATTCTATTTCAAGTTGAAATTTTAGCCAAGACTTCCATACTTGTTAATTTGGGCTTCCAATTTTGATAGCGCTGACTTCATCACATCTCTGCACGTACAACAAAAATTTCCAAAACGTTCTTTATCACATGATTTTTTTGAAGTAGTAATTTTTTAACTATTTATTTTTACCATTCTATTCGACACTAACAATTATCATCCGTTTTGTTTTTTTGTTTTCTCATCTCACGTTTTAGTATTCTTCCGTATTTCCTTCACTTTGTTGTTGTTGTGCACTGACGTGCGCGAATTTGAACTGTCATCCGTTGTCATAGCATTTTATTGACTTAACTTGTTAGCGGAAATATTGACCGCGTTTGTGGTCATTAACCATTGGTCGAATATGTTGTGAGTGCGATAGTTATCACCACTACACTTTGGCATTTATAGAATGAGATGCTTAATTTGCTTAGTAGGAAGTCGCAGAAAAAGATTTTTAATTTTTTTTTAAGTTTATAATTATTTTTTAAATTTTGTGATGTTAATTAATTGATATTTTTTATATAGGATGACCGTCTTTTATTTGCCATTTCTAGGCTATATACTTTTTTTATTCTACTGAAAAATTTGTTTGAGATGAAAACATATTATTTTAATTTTTAAGAGCTTAAGACCACTTGGTAATAGTTCTTATACACATATTACGTTTTTTTAATTTAAACAAACAAATAAATTTTCACGTTAATTTTCAAAAATATGTTGTTTAATTTTTTATTTTTTTGATTTGTTTTAATTTTACGTTAATTTAAAAAAAATTACACTTTGTCATTGTTTTATAAGTCGCTTAATGCTTAGTAAAAACGCGCATACCGATAACATTTTTTCTGCTGCTCTAAAAATATGTTTTAAATTAAATGCAACAACAAAATAGGTAAACAGAAAAAATAAAATAAGTGCTCATAATTTTGTTTGCTATCTTCCAAGTGACAAGCACTATTTGTATTTTTAATTAAAAAAAGATTTTTTTTTTGTTTTATTCACAAGTCGCTTAATAGTTGCTAAAAAAATCAACCATTAAGGCTATTCACTACTATCTTGAACACGACTGAACTGAGTTGGATGAAATTTTTTATATAAGCAGTGCATTATTTTACCAAAGACTTTTATTTCAGTGTTGCCACTGAGGATGTTTTTACAAGGTTGCCAATATTTTTAAGTTAAAAAAAAAAAACCAAAAATTAAAGAAATGTGCCAAATTTCAGTATGCATAGGTATCAAATGAAAAAAATGCGTCGTATTTCATTCAAAATATCTTTAAGTAGTTTAAGCGTTGCCATATAATCTTAGTCTATATTTGAAAGCTTCGAAAAATTCTGACCAAACCTCCGACGTCCAATAATAATACATATACACAAAGAAAGGCCAAGGCATTCTCATTAAACAATAAAAAATGAATTTGCTGTACAGTTTTTGATTTCCTCTATTAAGCCCACATCAACACCTTTGAGTTGCATGCAACAAATACTACATTCTTGATGTCTGCTATAAAACAATTTGTTGCATGTAATGGAGATGGAAGCAAATGACAAGATGTTGTTGTTAATGCAATTTCTACAGCACTCACTTTGACATACAACAACAGCAATTAAGAGCGACGTTAGTATGATTTGATGCAATTTTATTGCTTATAATTTCTTTCTTCTTATTTTTTTTTTAATTTCACACATGCACACACAGATACATCCATACATGTGCATTGGAATGTGTTAGCGGAGTTATGCTTTGTAGCGCTAATGACAATATTGGTGACGTACAGCTGGAATTGCTAGGCTGTGTTGATGTGTCATGCGTATGGCTGCCGACCGACCGGGCGCCAATTCGTTGTGCGTCGTTATTATAATCTCCTTTTTGTAATTTATGTGAGCTTGCCGCATGCTGGGCGGAATTTTCTACGCCACGGTGCGTAATTGCAACGTGTGTCGTATGTCATCTGTAGTCAGCGTTTATGCCATTTATAGCAAATGAGTGGAATAAATTTCAAAAACAAAATACAAAACAAAAAAGAAAAAAAGTTAAAACAATTACAAACAAAATATTGTGCAATGATGTGGAAAAGAAGCAGCAGAAGAGGTATTTAGAATTTTGTTGTTGTTGTTAGGTATAAGCATATTTTGCATGCATGCCTCTTTTTAACCCTATGTGAGACCATTCGTCTTTACTTGGGCAACTTTATTTAGCAAACATTTTACTTAAAGAAGAAATTTTAAAAATTTTTTGCCTACAATTTCGAGATATACAAAATTTATATTGGTAAAGTGCTTACTTGCTAGTATAAAATATTATATTTATTGCATTTAAAAGTGGTGTCATTTAAGTCACATCCTCTAACGTGGGTTAATTGTACACATGTTCTTACAACTACTTTGTTGTAGAATGACCCTTCAAAGATTAGATTTTTAACGCTTTTCCTTTTGCATTTTTTTGGTTTCTATTTATGCAACAGAATATTAGTAATAATACCTAGCGGATAGACAGAAAATATGTTAAAATAGAAATGCATGGAAAATTGATTTTTAGCGCTGGTAGAAAGTGTCGTAATATTTTCTTCACCTTAAAAAAAAATTAAAAGAAAAAATAATAAAAGAAAAAAAAAAATTATTTGGATGGAAAGTGTAAGGTGGTTAGATTTTGCACCTTTTCCATCATCTCTAACAGAATCAAAGCTTATACAGCCCTCCATGCTGGCGGAAGTGAACCATAAATTCCGGTAAATTTTATATCGTATAGAGGATTTTCGAATAAACGATATTTCTTTAAAGAATAATGGTAATAGCTATTTTATAATTTTCCTGTTGTACAAAAAAGAAAAGAAAAAAAAAAAACGAAATATTAATGCCCGTGGTGGCACGAGGATTCGACACGCACTGAAATAAAATTAGTACAACAAAAAAAATGAAGCAAAATGTATTCAATATTATAAGATAGACCTATAGCAATACACCGGTGAAGCAACCATTCAATTTCATACATTATTTATTTAGTGATGCGTTTTGACCAAATTTTATTGCCACCACTGTGTATAGCGGGAATGAAATATATTCTAAATGTATCTTAAACTTTTAACTGGATGTCCAGCAATGTTTTAGTGAACATTTCATTCAATTCTATAAGGTGGTTTTGGACTGATGCGCGAACAAACACATATACAAAAATTCTCAAAACTTTCATTTAAATTTCTGTTACGCTGATAAAGACCCCATTTAGAATTTATATGTAATTTACAACCATAGAGGTGTTACAATTTTATTGCGTGCACAAAGGCCAAAGTTTTGACTGAAACAACACCAAAGTATTATTTACTATCATTGAAAGGCAAAACAAATGCATTGCATGTGACCATGAGAGTGCGTTAAAACGAACAATTTTTACAATCAAACAATGCAAACAAATTGTAGAAGATATTTGCAAGTGCGTGCACATTTTCCCAGTTGCGGATGTTGTGCCATGAAATGGTATAAAATTACAAAACTACTCGTCATTGCGTGTTGTTCTTGAAGTTAATTCTAATTACTCACTTTATTTGCTCATTAAACTGATATCCCCTTGCACCTTAGTTCCCTTGTAATTCCAATGCATGCGACATTGATGTCTTTTGGCTAAGTAACTGTGCAGGTGCTAGCCCTATGTGATTTGAATAAAATTCTTTGTACTAAGGATGTACCGAATATGGAATTAAAGTACCGACGATATTTTCTACAAACCCGAAACCGAACTGTCTCCAACCAGATTTGATAAGAAATAAATTTTCTAGCTATCAGTGAACCAACAATTCGAGAGTAATACAAATCATAGAAACGGGTTTTAAATTTTTTCTTTCTGTCTCGCTGTTTGTTCGCACATCACTCAAAAACCGCTACATAGGATTGAGTGAAATTTTCACCGCTTGATTACTAGATGTCTGAATTTAAGTTTAGGATCCATTTTACCGGATAAATATATTTTATTATTGCTGTTTACAGTAGTGGTAGCGCAAGTTGGTGCAAAATATTGTATTCATAATTATTGTCAAATTGGAATTTATAAAAGCACATGTTTTTGGAATCCGAATATTCGCTACATCCCTAGTTTGCAATACAAAAATATGTCATTGTTTTTGCTGCAATTTGTTTTTTTGCATGCATTTGATGAAATGTGTAATTTAGTTGGATTATTTAAATTTAATTGCTTCATTGGTCATGGTCAAGCGTGCGCTATTCGTTGTCATTGGCGTTTAAAGACATTGCGATGTCGCCAAGCAAGGTGCCGTTCTATGTCATTTCATGTCATTATCCGACCATAATTATGCAATTCAATTAAATTAATGTTACGTATACGCCAGGCGTGACAACATTTTGCATTTACAACAAATTCATGTTTTGTTGTTGTGGTTTTCTTAAAGCAAATATTTAATGAACCAAATGACTGTTTAAATTGTGATCGTTTAAGTTTATGGTAAGTTGCAAGCATAATGCAACTTTTTAAAAAGGGTAAAATCATGTTGTATGAACAAGAGTTTTTTATTTATTTTAATAACCAGACTTAAATAACCCTTAATGTATCTAAATCACGTTAACCTAATATTCCATGCTACCCTTATTAAAGTTTCCACCCAATTCCAATATGAGTTTTAACGACATTTAACTAAGCCATTTAAATACAAACATACTTTCATTTGTATACATATGATTGCAATATTATTATGAGTAAAAATAGATCTTCAAGAAAAAAAAAGAGCATCGGCTGGCGCCAAATGAGTTCACTTTCACTTTGAGAAGCCATAAAATCACGTTTAAGCGATGCTAACCATATGCTTCCGCTATGCTTACGAAAATCTTTTCCATGTGGGCAATGCACCCCATAATAGCAAGAAGCATTTAACGAAGTGAAGAAGAGGTTCGATAACGATATAGCGCTGTTTTTTTATTAAACATATTAGTAGACCCGGCAGAAGTTGTTCTGTCCGAAAATTTATTTCACTCTACCTTTCATAGTATTAATCTCTTATTCATTTTACCCTATCACTATCAGTATCACTATCACTATCACTATCACTATCACTATCACTATCACTATCACTATCACTATCACTATCACTATCACTATCACTATCACTATCACTATCACTATCACTATCACTATCACTATCACTATCACTATCACTATCACTATCACTATCTAAGTTCTCTTTACAACTCTTCGCTAAGATGGTACATTTTTGTATTAAAGTTAAATATCTCTTACGTCGTAATCGTCGTTTCTTTGCGATTTCAGCTATTTACGTAAGCCGGCTAACACAAGTTAAAAAATGCCATAAATAATGGCAACAAATCACTAAAACTAATTGCAAAAATGCATAACTTGCGAATTAAGCGGCCCATTTGTTAAGAGAAGTAGAGGTAAAAGAATAAAGCATAATTACATGTGTAAAGGAGCCCAGCAGGAAAAAGGAGTTAAACTTCAGTTTTATAAAGAATTTCCAAAATTCCAAATGTGTAAATTTTCACAGTGTACGATTAGTCAAATAATCTTTACTGTTTAGTTAATTAACTAAAAATAGTCATCAGATAAAAATTAGTAGGAACGACTAGATTCTTATAAAACTAACTGATTATTCATTAAACTGTGTAATCCCAAAATGTTTAATTAGAAAATGGGAGAATTTAGTCATTTCATTTATTTATTTGCTTAAAAAATTTACTTTACAAAAATCTATTTACTAAAAATTTTGCTAAATTAATTAATCGTCTATCCTAATAACAATCAATGATTAACGTGTTGGCGTAACTAATGCCAACATTTTTTTTTACTAATATTTGCAAACTGAATTTTGACCCAAACATTTTTTGAGTTTGTAAGAAAGTCAACTGCTAGTTAGCTTATTTTCATCAATTGACAACTTTTACCTGCAGGGCCTCTCTATATGTCCAAAAGCTTTTGCGCTTGAGCAGGTGATTGCGCAGTTATGTTAGCCGCTTGTATTATGACTGCTTGCAACAATCAATTATGCAGTTAAATATGAAAAAATAATTTACTACTTTATCACACACAAATACATATGTACATACATACAGTTTGGCGATTTGCTGTGAGACAAAAACTTATGAAATGTACTCGTATTGGAATTTTTTTTCTGCAAAGTAATCGACTGTGAAATGCAACTTAAACAATTTGCTATGCCTTTTGTTGAAACCAAATTTTTTAAGTGTTAACAATGTTGTGCGATTTTGTTCATTTGAAATTTTAATACATACATACATACATATATGCATACATACATACATACATACAAAATTTTGTGTAGAACTCTGCTTTGCTTCAAATGAACAACAACAAAAAAATCGAAAAGTGAATTTGGATTAAGACACCAATGCAGGTCAGGTCAATTTGTGGCGCTTAAACCACTTCGATTTGTTTACAAAAAATTAGCTCACACTTGCTAGACATTTGTGCTTTATCGTACATATGTATGTATGTATGTATGTACATATGTACTTAGTTGCCTACATTTATTTAAGCACTATGCACTATTTTCGCCATTAATCAATCTACTGGCAATCGTTCTTCAGTGGGCCAAAAGATTACGTAAGACGTCCAACAATTCCAACAACTCTACAACACTTCGTGCTAGTTATGTGTTTTTTTATGCTCGTAGCCATGTTTATCACTGCAGGAAATGTTGACATGCTAAACAATTTTTTTTTTGTTATTTTTGTTATTTTTTTATTTAATTTTTTTTTAAATTTTCGCAAACTATTTATATTATTTATTTATTTTTTTTTTGAAATTGAAATTTTTTTTCTTTGTAATTTGTGCTAGTTATGTGGGTTTTTATAGCCAGTGTGCCTCACTGCACGAAATTTTGACAAGCTAACATTTTTTATGTAATTTTTTTTCTTTGAAATACGAAATTTTTGTTATTTTTTATTTAATTTTAATTTTGTATGTTTTTTTAATTTTTGCAAACTTTTGTTTTATTTGTTTTTCTTTAAGTTTAAAAAATGTTTTTTTTTTTGTAATTTGTGTACCAAAAATTCAATTGAATTGACAATACATAAACGAGCTAAGGGCAGGAGAAAAGTAGTTTTTACAAACATTAATTTATTGTTTTTTTATTTTTGAATGTTTTCTTAAAATCCTCTTCTCTTCATATAGATTCCCCAGCTCATCAAAATTCATTTCAATTTGAACTATTAAATTGGATTAATATAGTGTGTCTACTCTAGCGGCGCGTAGTGTACATATTCAGTCTTGCCAACATACATACATATGTATGTACACCACAAGCAGTGCAACCGATTAGGTTTGGGTCGAGGCCAATTCGAATATGCCAGTTTGCGTTCTACTATCATATAATTTTTGCTCTGTGCGAGACTTTTAGCTATTCGTTTTGTTCTTCATTTATATTTTATCTATTGCTAGCTTTATTCACTGACTTTTGAAACATTTAGTTTACTGTACTGACTGCCGCACTTGCAATTGATTGCTTTTAAGCCAATGTCCGAGTATATGGTATATATGTATTTATGTAAAATGTTTGTATGTATGTATACGAGTAACTACATATCTTTGCACAAAATAATAATTGTTAGTGCTGCTGGCACTCCTATCTGTAGTAATGATACGAGTAAGTTTTTTGTAAGGCCTTTTTGCTACTCTACTTGCTTTACCAGTCTTTATCATTTAAAATGCTTTACGCATGCGCATAGATTTGATTTGAAGGTTATGTAGTCACCGATTTTTTTTTGAATAAGAGTAATTCTTTTTAAAGTTTAAGTGAAAAGAATGAAATAAGTGTCAATTTGTTGTGTCCAGATTGTTTGTTATAAAAATATTTTTTACAGTCAGTTCCATGAAAGCTGTTACATACATATAAGTCAGATTATAAAATTTACGAAACCAAATAATTTTTAATAAATTTTTTTTTGCGAAACCAACTGCTATGCCGAAATCCAGAGGAGGACCACAGTTCGTTTTTCCGAGATTACTGGGATTCCTCTAATCCAAAAAATTCACATCCCTATTGTACATATTTTTACAGCCTACCCACAATTCAAGAAAATTCCTGAAATGATTGCCAGTTACACTTTTATACTCACTCGCCCATAAGCCATTACAAATCTGAACTGTTTATACTATGTAAACTATGTGTGAATGCAATTGCAATTGAAAGTTGTCAAGATTTATGTTCGCACAGCTCAGAATAACATTGCATACCAAATGTAATGTTTCATACCAAAATGAATTGCATGTAAGCAATTTCAAACATTTAAATATTTGCATTGCATTAGCATAAGATTTTGTGTTAAATAGCGGCATTTGCTGTTGGGAGCATATGACTTAATGAAAATTGTATTTCAGAGATGTAGAGTGGTAGCGGCCGTGGATGGACTGTTATGAAAAAAGTGAACCAACTATAATATTACTCTACGGAGGAGTTCATAACCAGGAGACACTGCTCCCAATTCTTAAATTATGTATACCGCTAGGAAGCAACCACTAGAAAAGCCGTCTCTGTACATTGAATATTTCTTTGAAAACAAAAAAAAAAAAACGAAATGTAAAAATGGCTATTGGTGACTGAAGGGATGTTGTGGAGTTTCTCTGAACCACTTTTATAATTTTTGTTTCCCTGTCTGTTTAAACTTAATGGTCTCAGAAACTAGGGACTGGATTTTTATGGGACTTTCACTGCTGTATAGACTGTAGCTTGATAAGTGTGGTAACCTTTTTTTTTTTTTAAAATCGCACTATAAACCAAAAAGATACATATATGTATATATATTTAAAGCAAGGTAGCCATCGAAAAACTTTCCTTTGAAAAAGATTTATATGAAGCAAAATGCACATAGTTTCACAAAAAATACCAAAACGTACCGCTGTATAATTGTTGTTTATTTGTTGTATGACAATCTAATTTAAATTGAAAACAAAATTCAAGTGTAGATTTAGCGGTGTACCAAAAAAAGTTACGAGTAAAATTTATAAAATTTTTTTATTCATCCACGCATCTTTAAAAGAAATGTAGAACAGTTGTATTTGCTATGTTAGTATTTTGAAAAGGCAGTTTGAAGTCGAATTGCTACTGCACATTTTACAAAATTTATTGAAAAAAATTGTTTTAATAAAATAAATAAAATAAAAAAAACTTTTATCAGAAATTATAAAAAAAAAACAAACTAACTACAAAAAAAAAAAAAATTATAAAAAAAATAAATAAGGTCTAACAATGTGTGCTCACTGTTGGCAAGAACAAACAAAACAAAAGGGAATTAATTGAAGTGGAGATAAATACATTGTGACGTCACAGGGCATCATAGCTTAGATGTTAGAATTTTCTAACAGCGGCTTTGGTGCAGACACTGGTTCGCATCCCAGTGCCCGAAAAGGGATCTGATGATGAGCTTGGAAACTCTGAAACATGTAATCCTATCCATCGCTGTTGATTTTCTTTGTAATTTTTCTCCAATTATCAATTTTTCCCAAAAACTGACAATTAAAATTCATTACGAATTATTGTTTCTCTGTGTCTCGAGGTTGCAAAACTTACAAATATGTAAAAACAAGAAAGACCGCAAAAACCACCAACAAAATAAAAAAAAATAATTAAAAAACATGATAAAAAAATAAAATGAAAAGTAAAAATTTTTTTAATGAAAAAAATTATATAAAAAAATTTATTGTAAAAAAAATTGTTATAAACAAAAATAAAATGAAAAAAAATAAAAAATTTACTGAAAATAAATTTTATTAAGAACAAAATTTATTATAAATAAAATTAAACAAAAAAATATGATAAAAAAATGAATTAAAAAAAAAAATATATATTTGAACGAAAAAAGTTTATTGCAAAAAAAATTGTTTAAGCGACATACATACATAAGCTACGGTTATTTCATTCGTTTATTTTATTTGCATTGCATGCTATTGTAATTCGCAATCAGCTTATAAAATATTTCGAAGATATAGTTTATATTTTGGAAAGCCAAAGTGTGGTTTTTCATACCGCAAATGAGGAAGCCCATCGCGCCATGCCTCAGAGCCAACAGTGCTCGCCACCAATAATACACATGTACATACCCTCTCGTTCTCCAAAGAACAATTTTGAACATTTAGGCAAACATGGTCGTCAGAACCTGAGCCAAATGAATACATACAATTTGAGCAAAACGGTCACATAGCACCTGAGCCAAATAATAAAATAAAATAAAAAAAATAATAAATTAAAAAAAAACAACTCGCCTTCTCTAAAGCTTAGACAAAAATATAAAAAAAAAAATGTGTTATACAAAAATTGTTATAAGCAAAAATAAAATGAAAAAAAAAATAAAAAATTTACTCAAAATAAATTTTATTAAGAACAATATTAATTATAAAAAAAGTTGAACAAAAAAAATTTTATTTAAAAAAATAACATTTATTATAAAAGAGAATAAAAAAAAAAATTTTATTAAAAAAAAAATTCGTTATAAAAAACATTTTATTAATAAAAATAAAATTTATTACATCCCTGTGTTACATCCCTGTATTGCTGCAAATAAAATGTTGTTAACTGATTTTAATAAGCTATAAGTGCTCAATTCGTTTTTATTTCTTCTATTTACAACAAAAAAAAGCTTAGTTAAAATCAATTCAGCATAACATTTAATTGTTTTTAATACACTCAATCTACTGTCAGCTTTGAAATCACCTCTTCCTTTCCAATCTGCCGTCAAGCGTTGTGTGAAAAATCAAAGTGCAAACAGTTACTTTTCTTAAACTCGTCATTTTAGTTACTAAAAGCTCTATAAATCCATTGAAGCGGACGTTAAATATTCAACGCTCATTGGACTATGGCTACCGTATCGAATTGCTGCTAATGTTGTTTTGTTAATAAAAAAATCAGCAAAAGCCAAGCGAATGCAACATTAGCTGCTACCACACCGCAAGGCGGCAGGCACTCTCCACACATTTCGCACATATCGCACATTGCTCTGCATACAAGCTTATGCATTTTTCAGTAACTTTGTGAGTGTGGATAAGTGCTGTGGTGGTACTTGCACTCATTGCATACGATGCACTCATTTTTACTTGTACTTCGGGTGCAGAAAGTTGGAAATTCATTTGAGATGCCATGTGGTGATATTAATTGACAAATGAGGTTTTTCCTTCCCACTCTACGTCCGCACCGTAATCACTTTCATTTCGATCACCTGGGCGCTATGTGGCACAATAAGTTTGAATACAAATATAATAATCAAATCAAAAACAACAAAAGCAATATTAAATGATGTTGAATGTATGGATGTGTGTGTGTGACGTATGCGCTGATGGTGCATATTTTGTTGTTGTTGTTGTTATTGCTTTGACTTTCAATACAATCGCATTCACATTTGAATGAATGAATGTTTTGATTACACAAACGAGTTGTAAAAGTTCGAAAAGTATTTTGTTACTTTTGATAATTTCTATTGTATCATTGGCATACCGCAATAGTTGCATACATACATATGTACATACATACATGCATGCATAGACTGATTTTTTAAAAATATATTTATTTACATATGAATGTTTCCACTTATGTACATATCTCTTTGTAATAGGGTGCTCTACTTTCAAGCGATCATTTCTTCTTTTATCGTATATGAAAATCTGAAAAATGAGAAAAAAAAATTTAAAAAAAAAAAAAAAAAAAATAGAGTCAAGATAATTAAACATTTATGTTTTTTTTTCGACCCACACTAATGTACATTTTCATTGCGGTGGCGAAAAGCGAAAATGTCACTAACCGACCATTTGCCCGTCCACTG
The DNA here is from genome assembly GCA_951509765.1 of Sphenella marginata. Classification (NCBI taxonomy): domain Eukaryota; kingdom Metazoa; phylum Arthropoda; class Insecta; order Diptera; family Tephritidae; genus Sphenella; species Sphenella marginata. The sequence goes on along the minus strand of OX608079.1, from coordinate 117,732,019 downwards.
GAGCATTGCAAATGTCAGCGTGAAAATCAGCTGCAACTTCAACTTCAGCTGCTGCCACAATTATTCAATATCTGCTGATTAGAGTGTGTTACGCTCCATTGGCGAAATGTTGATTACTTTGATTTGGTATTAAAGCCGCTAATACCTAAAAAAGTGTGCCGTGTAAAGTGACTACAAATTATTGAACTTTTACAACAACAAAAATTTAGATTTTCTTGAGATATTATTTGAATTGAGAATTTTGAGATGCGAAAAATTGACATCCCAATTTTTGAAATATATTTACCGCCATGCATTCAAAAAAACTTATAAGATGCAGGATTCGGAATTATTCATTTACGAATATTTAAGTACGTTCTTTCAGGAGTGAAAGTGAACATTCAAGAAAAAAAAAATTTTGCATTCGCAAGCGCGAACAAGAACTCATAAAAAACTCGTTCACGGCCGAGAGTGAGTTCTTATCTAAATGTGAACCAAAAAATATTTTTTTCGGAAAAAGGATAAAACTGATCCCGAAAGCAATCCCAAAAGGTCCCCGGGGTTTCAGTCGTTTTTGTTCGCGAATGTTGACGGTGTGAACTTTGTAGGTAAGAGTGAATGTATCCAAACCTTTATAACATTGAGTTGAACATATTTTTTCGGGCACAAAAACGATTTCCTTTAAAATATGAAACATATTTACTATACACGCATGAGTAAAAAATTAAAAAAAAGAAGGAAAATTCAAATTTTTAGTCAGGCTTTCGTAAGCAGTTGGTTGTCGGGATTTGTCAAATAATATTTCTTTTCAATTTTAATTTATTTACCTAAAAATAATATCAACGCAAACCCAATCTTACTGATAAAAAATTTCTCTTCTTCTACTTTCAGTATGGACTCCGTCAATTGGATCTCTCACTACTTTCTCAATTGTGGGCACTCAACGATTCGATACAAGAATTTCGTACAATGATTGAATCACAAGAGCCTGAACCCGACTCATATTCACCACACTCACCAACACCCTCCTCCTACGATTCAGTTTCTAGTGATGCTGAAGATGATAATGGTGGAGCGCGTATTAAAAAGAGTAAATCAGCTGATAAACCAAAAATTATAACAACACAACCAAAATTAACGCAACGCTCTAATTCATCAGCTGAACGAAAGAGCAATAATGGTGGTCACACGTCAGCCACACAACATTCAGCCGGTTCCAAATTTCTCGATATGCGTCCAGTACCACGCATGCGTAGCGCACCACCACCACCACCCACTAGCCGTAAATCAGCAGCACCGCCACGCCCTACATGATGCTACCTAACGGATTTCCTCGCCAGCGTAAAAATGGCCATGTGCAAAGCGATAGTAAGCAATAACGGTAATAGTTGTACAGATACGATAGGAATGACCAAACAATGATTGTGATTGAAACCGGAAGAGAGCGTGGTTGCGTAATGAGCAAAATGGCATAGTGGTGTGGCGCGAGTTGGTATGGGCGAGGAATTTCGTGTGAAATAGAGGAAAGAGAGCAGGCAGCGGTTACTAAGATGGAGGACGTATAATACGAAATTAGATGAGTGGAGGAGGAAGTGCTGTAACATTTTTATTAAATTTTTTTTTTGATTTGGTTAATTAAGTTTAATTAGAAATTTAAAGACATCAAGTGCTAATTTTTGTCATTTTAAGTGCTGTGTGTGATTTATATATATAAGTAATTACGAAATCTACCAGCAAAAGCAGAAATCAAAGAAAATTCGAAAGTTTGTTAAACTATTACTTACTTAATAAATCAAATGTAGTTTTATGTATGTATGCGCGAAGCGGGTTCCAAAGAACTTTCCAGTCATTCGACTAGTTGATGATAAAACTCCATGACTATTATCTTTCCCGTTCCAGGCGTTCCAGACTTCAACTAATTGTTATGCTGTACTAATGATATATCTAACAAACGAGGTGAAGTCTGGAAAATTTAGAACGCAGAAGAGGCCAGCCATGTAGTACAGAATTTGGTCCCTTGAAAGAACTTTGTTCCATTAGCTATTATCTATGGCATATATTGGCTTCCACATGCATAATAAGTAAAGGTTTAAGATTTGAAATTTTAGTTTTACTACATTATTCGGCTGTTGTTAATTTTCGCAAATTTTAAAAAATTTCATAAATTATAAATCTTTTTCTTTTTTAATTTGATTTTTTAATATTGTAATTCGTGTAAATATTTTTGTGTCTCGTTGACGCTGTAAGAGCATTTCATTTCATTTGATTCGAATTGACGAAATTGTAAGCTTAACTAAATTTTATTGTATTTTTTATTTGTATATACAAACTTACATACATACTCTCATACATAATATAATATAATATAATTTGCAAAATACATAAGATGTATATAACATAATAATAATAATATTTGAATGATGCTTGGTTAGTGCAGACTAATGCGAATTGCTAAAAATTATTGTAATTTTAAATGCTATTGTAAATATGATCAAATTTTAAATATATATAAATAAATACAATACATACTATATTAACAGAAATAAAACATAAGAAATGCGTTTTTGTTTGGAATGATTTAAGATAACCAAGTAAGTATTGTTGATTGAAGGGAGTCTCCATTGATTCCTACGCTGACGACTGCAAGATATGGCGTTGGGGAAGGGACCCTTCATTGGACTAGGACTAACTAGGATAAAACCTGTTAATTTTTAGACTATATAAAGCAAATGCTGAGTCATAATTTTTAATTTAATTTACACATTTTTAATAACTGGCACTTTGGACTCAGCATTAATTCACAGCAACGACTAACATTTTGATGCGTTGAAAAAAAGGGAAAACACCAGAAGTTCGTAAAGTTTGGCCCAATGAATTTGCACGAATTGTAAATGAAGAGAAAATTGCGTAAAACTCTCTCTAAATCGCAAAAGTTAAGAAAAATTAAAAATAACTTGCGAAATGAGTAAGTAAAATGAGGGTGACGTTAAACTCTCCCGAAACGCAAAAAGTAAAAAGTTATAAGCGAACAGGAGTCAGTAAAGCATTTTTAAATTCGTGCTGTTGCTTTCTCTTGTCAAGATCAGCTGCTTTTCCCACAGTACAAGCTTCTAGCTTTTTCTGTCAATGAAATGTCAAAATGCGCTCTCTCGCTGCAAGTGTTTTGTGTAAGCGAACACTTTCTTAGTAAAAATTTTATGAAATTTTTAAAACTTTAAATGTACGCGAACAAAGCTTCCCTCCTAATGAAATCTCAATATGCGCGCTTTCACTGAAAGTTTTAAATGTCGCCGAATACTCTGCTGTAAGAATTTTGTGAAATTTAGATGCTCGTTGAACAGCGTTATTATTTTAATAAATTTTTGCGTGCGTAGAGGAATGCAATACAATTCAGATTGTTTATTATTCAGCGAAACACTCTGTGGAGACATTTGAAACGTCATATTTGTGGTTTAATCATTTCCTATAGGGGTTTAGAATAACATTTTGCTTTTCGGTGCACACTTTTAGGCGCATGGGAAACAACACATTTATTTTGAATTATTTATATAACATGCAACACCCTGTGCTAGTGATTGCTACAACCAACTAGGGGTGAGCACGTAAATGCAATTAGATAATTTTGTATGGTTGTGAATTTGTTTGCGTTTCATTACAATGTTTGAGCAATACGAAATGATGATAAAATGAGCAAGGTATTTATGCTAAGCGGTTTGCTGGTGCTCGCGGTATACTCACATCCAGTACCCTGTTGAACTACATATGTTATGATCCTTTTCCTGATACCTTTTGTCTGATGATACACTCCTCCTACTGTTGCCTATGCTTTCCCAAATTCCATTGCTTATGATAATTGTATACTTAATTATGTCGTTTGCTATTAAGTCATTCATTCTTGCATTCGAACGTCATATTACAGCACATCGATTTTACAAATAATTCTATTTTTATTCTTGCTCTTGCGTCTCAATGCAAATATTTTAATTGATCATGAATTATCCGGAATGACGATGGAAAAGAGTTAGTCGCGAGTCATTAGCAAAATCTTCAACACCACCAAAGGTCACGTGTTTGATATTCGTGAAGCAGATTGCCACAAAGTCATGCTTTATTGTTTATCTGCGGATGTGTGTGTAATTGCTCATAATGGTTCTACCGCTAAAAACTTTACTTTTTGTCTTGCATGGAGTTGAGTAACTATTGAGACAACGTTGTGGTGCAGAACGAGCGCTGAAGTGGAGAATAAGAACTAGTTTGATGGTAACTAGGTGTTTACCAATTTCATTCCATTATTTTTTTTTAACAATTTTCTTGTATCAATAAACATTTAACCCCATTTTCATACAAAACTAAAAAGTTTATAAAGCTCTTATAATTAAAAATTGGAAATAAAATGTCATTTAAAAAAGCTTTATAAAGTAACTTTATTTTTTATGAATATGGGGGTTTTTATTTGGTTATTTTCAGAAACTTCTTTGAACTTTATATTACAAATAAAAAATGTTGTAAGAGTTATACATATGAGTCGAAGGATTTTTTAATTGTTATAAATTGATTACGTTAAAAAAAAATTGCAAAAATTATAATTTTTAACGAATATTAAAAAAAAAAAACACAGAAAAAAGGTAAAAAAAATATTAACTAACAAAAATATTTCTTTTTTAATAATTTTTATTTTTTTTGTCTGATTAATCATGATTATTTTTTAAATTGTTTTTAAATAATAAAATGATGATTATTAAAAAAAATTAAAAAAAATAAAGAAAAAACGAAATAAAAAAAATTTAAAATAACAAACAATTTTTTTTGATTACTTCTGATTTTTATTTATTATTTATTATTAAATTAGTTTTTAATTGGAAAATAATCATTAAAAATTTAAGGTAATGGTAAACAATCATCAATTTAACCGGTAATCATTAGGATTAGTAACCATTATTTAATAGGTCTGGTAATTAAAAAATTTGGAATTTACTACTAACCACAAAAAAAAAAATTATATAAAAAAATTTTAGCTAAAATTTTTACCATATATGTAAGAGAAAATTTGGCATTTGCTAAAATGTTGATGGTTCTTTCTTACTTACTAAATTTACGTATATAAAATGCTTCTTCTGCAAATGTGTAGTAGAAGATCGTTAAATGGTTAATTTGCGTTTTATAAAGTATAAATTACAGTATTATATTTCAGAAGCCATTTTATTATTTTTATGCTATTTTTATATACTTACATACTTACATTCTTGCATATTAATTCTGATGCATAGCTAATTCAAACATCAAACCAAACCATTGTGATTACAATGGATCAGTCGCTGCTGTGAACTTGAACGCGTTGCAACGTAACATGGCTTCTGCAGAGCTAGTGAGTTAATTAAAAATATTTGCATAGAAAAAATTTAATAACAGTCGGAATTTGTATAAGTTGGCTGTGAACAACAAACAGAAGAAAAAAGAGGAATTTTCGATTAAGTGCTTAAATCACAAAATCATAACCAAACTTGCTAAATAAATAGTGATAACTGGGTTATAAGAAAGTTTAAGTCAATATATTTGCATACTTAATTATTTCAAGTTAAAGTGAGCAATAATTTTTCGTAAAAATTAGCATCCTTAAAGTAACAATACGAGGCTATCAGAAAAGTCTGAATGAAACTACATGACTTCAAATAATAGCCAAGTTTTTTTTTTGTAAGCACTTAGAAAGATGTGAGTAAAAAAAATGCAATCGAAATTTTTTTTTTCAAAATTTGAAATTTGTTTTGATAGTCAAATGAGCACTTGACGCATGCGAGATTGTACCAAAATTGTGACGCTAGTAATCTTTTCTACTTACTTAATTGCGTATTGTTTTCGATGCGACGTTTTTCTTTTTTGCTGTATATAAGTGGTTTACTAAGTTTGATTAATGATCGCGCTTGTTGGGCAGGTTGTTGAACTTCAAAAAAAAAAAACAAAACTACACCGGACATGCCATCAAAGTTAAGCTTCTGTCATCATCAATAAATAAAATCTTGATTGCTATATAGCTAGTAATACAAAAACTATTGGTAAAGTGATTATGTACTGGCCTACAATATCAAAGATCAGAGGCTAAGCAATTTTAAAAATGTAGGAGAAAACAGTTTTTCAAAAACGAGATGGCCTCAAACCATAGAAAAACATTAACTATGTAAACAAATTTTTCAAGCTGGTCCCATATCAGAACTTGTTTGAAGGATCGTCATAACTAACTAAGGCTAAACCACAAAGGAAATTTGACGTCTTGTCTGATAATTTACACCAATCACCTCTTCTTAGTTCTGTTACTGCTTACTTTTTCCAAGGGAATGCAAAAAAAAAAAATAAACTAATTAATCGCCTCCGATGACCCTCTAATAGAGGTGCCCGTTGGTAGATGTTTTGCTGTAGCCGAGCGGATTACAGGCGACTAAAAGTCACCTCTCACTTTTCATTAGCAGTCTCCCTCTTCCTCAAAGAAGGAGGGTGTAACATGACTAAGACGATTCTATTGGTCATATCAAATCGCTCACACGACAGACGTGCATGTATCCCAAGTGATTAGCAATAACAACAACAAAGATTTTGCTTTACATGTTTCAAGGAAAACCACATCAATTGTCAATGCGACACGGCGTATGAGTAATTATTTTGGTTTTAAAATGTGCAATGAGCATCTAACACTTGTTCACTTTAAAAATTATTTGAGACTCGATTTCAAAATAACCATTTAAATTTCTTGGTCTTAATAGTTCTGCATTTTTGAGTTAAAACAAAAAGTTTATCATAATTAAATTGTAAATAATTTGTGTGTTTTATTAATTGACGTCATTCAGCACATATTCAATTAGCTTAACTCGACTGGTTTGCTATTTGCAGCTGTTTTTTGGCTTTTTTTTTCAATTTTAATTTCTTTATATTTTTATACAATTTCAGTTAATTGCTGCATGGATAGTGATCACTTCTTCCGTATACGTCAATGCTGGTCTTCTTGATTATGTCTATCCCGAACTCATGACCGAATTTTACAGTCAAACGCCCACAAAAGAGGGATATCGTTTCAAGTATGTACAAAAATATAAAAATAAATAATAAAAATATAAAAATTATGAAATTAAAAAATCCCTTATTTTTAAATTCATTTTATACAAAAAAAATATTATTTTATAGCTTGGAGGAACCAAATGGCAGCAAACGTGAAGAAGTTGGTGTAATTATGAATCCAGACACCCCCGATGAGCAATTGGTCATAATGGGTATGTACTCAGTGTATGATGAAAAAACCGATACGGATACGGTGACAATGTATACGGCGGACAAGGATGGTTACAAGCCACGTTACATGATAAAACGTCGTAAGCTGAGTGCCAAGGCTTTGATGTCCAGTGCGGGTTAAACGTTGAATGCATATTTTTTAAAAAATTACGAAAATTGTAAATTGTAATGACAAATTTAATTTTTTTTAAATTGTTAGATAAGTTTTTGTATTAAAAATATCTTTTTATAATAAATGATTTTGAAAAAATTCCGAAGTTCCGGGATTTAAACAAATTGATTGAAACTACGAGTTGATTAAATTAGTTTTTAATTTTTTTTTGATTTGATTTAATTTAATTTAATTTAATTTAATTTTATTTTTTTTTTATTTTATTTTATTTTATTTTATCTTATTTTATTTTATTTTATTTTATTTTATTTTATTTTATTTTATTTTATTTTATTTTATTTTATTTTATTTTATTTTATTTTATTTTATTTTATTTTATTTTATTTTATTTTATTTAATTTTATCTTATTTTATTTATTTTATTTTATTTTATTTTATTTTATTTTATTTTATTTTATTTTATTTGATTTTATTTTATTTTATTTTATTTTATTTTATTTTATTTTATTTTATTTTATTTTATTTTATTTTATTTCATTTAATTTTATCTTATTTTATTTATTTTATTTTATTTTATTTTATTTTATTTTATTTTATTTTATTTTATTTTATTTTATTTGATTTTATTTTATTTTATTTTATTTTATTTTATTTTATTTTATATTATTTTATTTTATTTTATTTTATTTTATTTTATTTTATTTTATTTTATTTTATTTTATTTTATTTTATTTTATTTTATTTTATTTTATTTTATTTTATTTTATCTCACTTTATTTTATTTTATTTTATTTTATTTTATTTCACTTTATTTTATTTTATTTCATTTTATTTAATTTATTTATTATATTTAGTGAAATAAAGTCCTTGAAAATGAGCGACACCCTCATGTGCATATATAGCTACACTTTTGTAAGGAAGCACTCATTAATAAAAACTTGTTGGACTTTTAGAATGTTGCTTTATGTCATCTTTGCGAACTTGACTTTAGATGGATGGCAAAACTAAAATAAATCTTTATAATCATGCTCAGATATGCAAACTAAGATGCAGTTAAACCAGAAAACGGCTCATGTCTAAATAGAAATTTAAATTGATTTTTAAAGACAAACGAATTTATGAATATTCTTTTAAGTTGATTAAGCTTTAATACCACAGCTGGTTGACTGGTTTTTTTTGTATGACTTTTATAGATATAACGATGCGATTTAAATTTGTGCTCTCCCTCTCGCATAGCCCGACTAAAAAGCATTATATGGAATAGTCGAAATATTTAACTGCTGGAACTGATTTTTTCTGTGGAGGCCCTTAGCATTTTATCCACGTTCACGCAATACTCACGTTTCCCTTCTTTGCTATGAGTTTTACTAGGATGCCCTTTTAATTAAGTTATCTACTTTTGCATCGGGCTCATTTGTATATTGGACCAATGCAATTTCATTGTTCTGTTTGATCGATGTGTTCACTGAATTTAATTGTTGATTGAAGATATAAATTAAACGCTTCAGATAGGCATGACTAAGCTCTGAAAAATGCAGATAATAACTAAGCAAATTTCATTTATAACCGCTAATTACTTCAACAAGCATAAAAAACTGCATTCTTGCATACAAACGTACATATATACTATGATAATCCCATCAGTTGTAATTTTTGTCGGAACGTCTGTATGTTTGTTCGTGCATCACTCACAAACCTTTGTATAGAATTGAATGCAATTTTCACCGCTGAGTTGGTAAATGTCCAACACAAAGTTTGGGACCGATTTTCCCATACGAACTATTTTTTTTAATGATTATTTCCTGCTGAGTACTTTATGGACCACCCACGGGTAAGTATTTTCCAAAACTTTAAATATTTCCTAGATTGTCTGAATTAAATTTTTATCTGAAAATAAATTATGAATAAGGCTCTGGGCTTATTTGTACCACTGTCCCTATTCCAGGCTGTTTTCTACCGCTAGGACAAGCATTCCTACGATTTATAGATTACGAGATCGATGGTTTTATGAATGAAACTGCAGCACACACATGCACGAAATTGCAAAACAATCAAATACAAAGTTGTAATAACTAGTCGATTGTGAAATATATTCTCTTAATATTGTTGTTTTTGGTGAATTTGGGATTTCCCTTTTTTGAGCCAACTAACTTTCATTTCGTGGATTCTGCGTGATCGCTTTTGCCTCCAAACTCGCTCGTACAAATGAACGCGTCATTATTACATCATAATCGCTTAATAGTCGCTCGCAATCATCCGCCTTTTTTGTTATTTGTTTACTGATTCCATTTTTATTTCAATTTCATTATTGATAGTACTTGCAGTAGTTAATGATGTTTCGTTCTTGATTAGCATGTTTCAAGTTTTAGTTTTAGACCGGTTTGTTCAAAGCATAAAAACTTTGATGGCTAATATTTGTTTAGTTTCGATGAAAAAAGAAGAAAACGTAACACACGTGTGTCTGTGGGTGCTGGCTTAACTGGTATATTCAAAACTCGCATCGAGCTCATCTTACTCTCATCAAACATATCAACTTATTTGCATACATAGCTACATACATACATACGTAGTTTAGTTAATAATTCATTCATATTCATATTTTTGTTTTGTATTTTGCAAAATTTGAAACGAAAGCGAAAAGTTTAGTTAAGTTGTTACTTATGTTTCAGTTAGTTTTGTGATCTTCAATAAGCCGCAACATGGCATCTACTAAGCTGGTAAGTTAAGAGACAATAAAATATTTAAATGTTTGAAAACCCTAAAAGTGTGGTTTTATTGTGCTTTAACGATAATGTTTTTGAAATTGTGAAATTTCGAAATGGTATAAATGTGTTTTGTGGTAGTTTTAAATTACTTGAAAATTATGGAAATGCATTATATATTTGTCTAACTACAGTGCCGCGCATAATTATAAGCTTAAATCAGTTTTTTCTACAATTTTTTGAAAAATTTATACATTTACAATAACCAATTGGTATTTTTATGTGAAATAAAAAAAATTTTAAGGTGGTACTCGGAAGCATACAAAATTTTTTTCCCAATTTTTTTAGTTTAAATTTTGGGGAATTTTTAAAGTTTCAAAATCGTAAAAATTTAAGTTATAGATATTTGTTTCTCATTTTTTTTTTTAATTTTCTAATGTAAATTTTATGGAATTTTTAAAATCGTAAAAATTTAAGTTTGCTATACCTTTTTTTGTCATTGTTTTTATTTAAATTTTGGGGAATTTGTAATTTCTTAAAAAAAAATTTTAATATCTAATTTTACAAAAATTAAAAATTTTTCAAAATTGTAAAAAGTTGAATTCACTTTAATATATTCTTGTATTATGTCTTTCAAAAGGAGTACTCGGTTTAACCAAGTTATTTTGAAAAATAAAAATAAAAAAAAAAAATACTAAATTTTAGAAAATATTTAATTCTTTTAAATGGTCAAAATTTAAAAAATTATAACTCGACGGTGTAAAATTCAAAAATATTTTAAAAAGCAAAAAATTCAAAATTTCTTAAATTTTAGAAAATTTAAAAATTTTCAAAATCGTAAAAATTTTAGTTCGCTATATTTTCGTGCACTATACCTTAAAAAAGGCGTACTCGGCGGTATAAAATAAAACTCTATCAGAAGAAAGAATATTAAAATTTCTTAAATTTTAGAAAATTTAAAATTTCTCAAAATCGAAAAAAGTTAAGCTCGCCAGATTATTATACTGCAATTTCTTTCTTGATACCTCTAATATACATATGCATCTCTAAACATCTTGAAATTTTTGCAGCGGTATTTTTTTTTTTTAAATAGTTTTTTATTTTTCTAGTCGAATTCAAAATTTAAAAAATTAACTCAATTTTCAGTGCTGAAATATTTAATATTTTTTTTTTACATTTTTGTAACAATTTGAAATGAAAAAACCCAAAAATGGTTTTCTTTTTGTAATTATTTTTAGTTCATTATTAAAAACTTTTATTAAACAGAGCAGAAAATTTCATAGTGTTGTTGATGTCTCTCAGTTTTTCTTTTTCATTCAAATAAAAAATAAAAAAAATTAAAAAAAATAAAGGTTTTTTCATAAAAACTGTCATTATTGGCCTTGAGCTCACTTATAGTCGTGAAAAACTACTCTCGTTGTAATTGCTCTGACAAAAGAAAAACTCTTATTTCAGCTAAGCAAATCAAACACCGCCTAATGGCTGCTTTTTCAGTTTGTATTCTATTTGAATATGAGCACTCTAATTCGAGCACGGATTATGCAAATTGCAAAAAACCACCACAAATTTTTAGTATTTCCTTTTAAAATTGTCACTAAAATGTGTAATCTTTTTTTTGATAATTTATGAACAAAACATGTTTTGACAGTTTTACGAAACTAGATATTTGGAGGTCAAACTCAACTAGTTTGGGTAGGGTGGTTTTTTTAATACAAAAATACATATAGAGATGAATAAGAACAAAAACTTTTATTTTGGTGAATCTTCTTCTTAGTTACGTAAATTTTTTAAATAAACAACGAAACTTGTTTTATCGTTTTGATTGATATATTCTAATAATTAAATGTCTAAATTGGTAAATACTACTAGCTAAGTGGTTTTTCGATAAAATTTAAAATTTTTTAAATAGTTAGTAATATCTCTTTTTTTTTAATAAACAAAAAGCAAAATAATTTTTTTTTAAATTTCATATTTTGTTTATAATTGCAATTTTTTCTGCTTGAATATATTGTATTGCTTTCAATTAAAAAATTTTAATAATATAAAAATATTTAATTCAATTTAAATTTATTCGATATGGATTTTCCAGGCAATAAGTTTTAGCTGCAAAATTAATTTACAAATATTTAAAAAAAATATTGACCACCCAAATAAAATAAATGCTTCTTTCTCATTTCAGTTTCTTGCTTTCGCCATATTGGCCAGCTTCTCATTGTCGGTGAATGCCGGTTTCTTGGACTATATTTTTCCCACAGTAATGTCAGAGTATTATAGTTTGGCACCCACAAAAGAGGGTTACCGTTTCAAGTAAGTTTTGTATAAACAATTAATATTGAAAATTTAATAAAATCACAACTATCCCTTTATTTAGCTTGGAAGAACCCAATGGCAGCAAACGTGAAGAAATTGGTGTGATTATGAATCCGGGTACCGATGATGAACAGCTCGTAGTTATGGGTTCATACACAGTTTATGATGAGAAGACTGACACTGAAACAATAACAATGTATACGGCCGACAAAGATGGTTACAAGCCACGTTTTATGATCAAGAACCGAAAATTGAGCCCTGGCGCTTTAAAATCGGCGGCTGGCTAAGTAACTATAAATTAATTAATTAAGTTTTTTTTTTTTTAATTTTGCGGTTTTTATGACGAATTAAATTTTTAACTGCCATTTTTGTATAATGTTTTTTTGTATGTGTAAAATAAAAATAAATGTAAAAACTGTTTTTCGTAATGGTGGAAGTTTTTGATGGGAAGTTTCTTTGGTGTACTGGATGGGTATACAGATGGGTCCGTTGGCTTAAAATAAGGATAATTTCTTGTTGTTGTATTACCTATATTTCGAACTGCTTTATCGGATCTTCAATTAAGTAATATTTTCATCGATCTCATCTAAAAGAGTCATAGAAAGCAACCAAACGACCAAAACTTCTATTGTCAAGAGCTTTTTTCGGGCATTAGTGGCATACATACATCGGGTTTTTCGTGATCCGATTACTTTTCAGCACTTGAAATGATGTACTTGGGGTTCGCATTCACTTGTTTCACTTAGAACACTTTGAGCTCACTATTACAGCAACAGTGTAATTTGTGAGACCTCAATTTCAGGCACACCTGTCTGAGACGAAACTGCTTTCATTGTCTAATCAAATTGATCGTCTTCTTAATGACAGTAATTGACATTCAGAGAGAATCTGGTTGTATTAATTATATGCAATCAATGATGAACTTCAAATTCTAAAAAATTAAACTTGGTAGCAACAAGTTTTTATTCAATTTAGTTGCATTATGCACCATTTTTTAATTTGATTTTAGACTTTTTTTTCAACAAATGGATCGGAATATCTGTAATATAAATACCCAAGTTAAAAAGGTTTGTCTCATCATAGAAAAAAATGAGTTTAAAAATTACACCACATAAATTTCAAATTTTATTTCAAGTTCGGCTATCAAAACGCTTAGATTATTAAAGCCATCAACTACCCATAAAACGTTTCACTTCACCCACACCTTAGATTTGTTTACATGTCAAACATTAATAATAGCAGTTGCATCAATGGTGTAGTGGTTTTGTGGTTGTTGTATATATGTATGCAGAAATTTGTAATTAACAAAGTAATTAAATAATGTCTTCTTTAGCATTGTGCTTGACAGATGAATAACATTATTAATTTGTGAATTTTTACTTTAAACATGCGCTTAGCGTTACATTGTTTGATTTAGAAATGTTTGATGATGAGTTTATATATGTAGATAAATACAAGTTCGTTTGAATCTATGTGGACAGTTAAAACATGTTTTAAGGTCAGATTAGCTACTACCCCATAACCTCACAAATTTTCGATCTGGTTCTGCGTGGACTCAAGAATATTGTAGATGTTGCACTAAAACTTTAAATAATTTATTAGTTGTGACATTTATAGTTTCTTAATGTGTTTTGTTTACAGCAATAAAATGGCCATAAAGAACTCAGACATTTCCATAAGTTTTCAGTGCAGACAGCTTGACAACTGCGCTATCGCAAAATGTTGTGGGCAGTTTATGGAAATATATCATTGAGGAAATACATAGCTATGTGCATATTTATGTTTGATTCGCCTTGTTAGTTAATGATATATCAATTTTAAACTTTTAAAGAAATTAAAATTTAATTACAAATACGTCAGACAACATAACTACTCGTACATTTGCATGGCTTAGCTATTAAAATAAAACCAAAAACCGCAACATTTCGTGCCATCTTCAAATTAAGTTATTAATAAGGAGGATGCGCATTTAAAAAGTTTAAAATTGCGAAAAAAATTGATTAACATAAATTTAGTACTTTTTTGTAAGTTTTGTGTGGTCAAGACCAGTTAATAATAATTCTTAGTTAATTATTATTTTCGATATTAAATCTAGTGCTATTACGAATTATTGGCAACCCTACAGGGAACTCATTGACACGTTTCTGGTTTGACCCACATATAAAGTATTGAAGACGAACTAGTTTGATGGTAATTGGGTGTAACCTAATTTAAAACCGACAGTTCCCATAACTTGATTTAAACATTTTGTGGTAGCAAGCGAAAAAGTCAAACTCTAGTTTGGAACAAACGATGTAACATGCACAACCATAGACACAAACCGTGATTTTAAAATGTTAAAATGAATTTTTCGTGATCTTAAAATTAAAACTTTGTCTTCGATTGTAAAATGTATTTTAAGTTGATTGTGACAGACATGAATTTATATTTATTTTGGAATCATGTTTAAGTATATAAACATCTATTTTAATTTGTCTATGATTTTGGGCCATTGTCCATTGGAACTGAAACAACTGCTTTTTTTCGAATTTTTAGAAATTTGACAAAAATGTGTATGGGAAAAGTGTAAACATTTTAGTAAATGGTTTGAAACTTGAACTAAAAGCAATTGCTACTTTTTTTTAATAACACCCAATGCAAAATTCTAAACAACGAAGATTATCCATTCCGAATGGTTGTGATGTATTTTAGCAGCCACCACTGTATCATAATGCGGGCGACATGCCAGCTGGCTGTCATTAGCAAAGTTCAACGTTAGTATGCGTTGTGTAAACAGTTTGTGACTATTCACCACTAGATGGCTTCCGTAGTTAATGAATGTGGCATGCAAATTCGCATTGCTTGTAAAAGCTAGAGCTGGCAAACTATTCTTAGTGACTATCGATAGTGAAAGTTACTATTTTTATTCACCATCTCGACCTATAATGAAGGCTTTGCAGGTTGCAAATATTTAAGTAAACTCGTTAGGAGTTATCACTATTAAGCCAATAACAGAGAAATCAACATTTTTGTAGGATTTGGTCTGCTTTTGTTCGCGCATCACTTAAAAGCTGCCTAACGGAGTTGAATGGAACTTTTACTGTGGCAGTACTCGACGTTTAACTTAAAGTTTAAGATATCGTTTGTTCCGTTAGTTTGAACAGTTTCGTAAGTTAAACACTATTTTTTAACTTTATAAAGTATCCGTTTTTATGATAATATGTTTATCATATTTTTTAAAACAATTTGGCCTGGTTGTAGCGCCTATGCCAAAGTCATTTATGTAAACAATTTGCTATTGCACCTGTGCATTTTTGTTTTGTTGCCACAGGTAACTGACCAGGCATTGAAGCGACCAAAACAGAGAGCATACGGAGAGTAAGCCGATGAGCGTAATAGAACGAGCATACGTTGCTACGGCAATGCAACAACAACAAAATAAGCATTAAGGAATAAATGCAACTGTAATGTGTGTGGAAATAAATTGATGAATGGGGAGTAAATGTAGTTACTACACGTACTTAGTAAAGTTGTACATAATAGACCGGTTCGAAAAAAATAAATTCTTTGTCTTCGAAGTTTGAATGTGAGACAAAAATTGGTTAAATGTAGGAGACAAAAATTTGTTTTTACTTTTTTGAGCGGCATTGCTTTATTTTTTTTTACTAAAAACAAGAAGAAGAAGAAGATAAAGATATTTTAGATTTTAGGTTGGGTTAGGTAAATAAAAAGCTATACTTTCTATGAATATTTAAGAGCCATTGTATATCAGAAAATATGGGATATGTTAGGTTTGTTCTGCAAACAAAATTGCAAATCTGGTTAACACAAACGTGACATCTTACCTGGACTGCTGGAAATGACCCATCATCAAAGAAAAAAAAATTTAGCTAAAAGTGCAGAGAAAAAAAAAAAGTGTTTTCTTGAAACGGTCTAATATATAACTACAAATTTATATGCTCGACAATTTCCTACCAACTAAACTGAGTGAGTACGCACGTACGAGAACCTAAATGAATCAGTTTTAAATTGACATTCAAAGGTGCGAGCGTTAAAAACTGCATAAACCGGAAAACCGCGGAAAAATGCTTGATTAAAAAAGAAAAACTATGAAAAATATAACTCTTTCTCCAAATACACAAACCAGACATACATACATATGTTTGCATTAATGTGTATGAACATATTAAAATGCGTTTGATTGTGGTGTTGTACTAAAGTGGAAAGTTAGTCGAGTGTATTTTTTGAAGTGTAATTAAATGAAATGCTTGCTTAGGCAAGTTAATTAGCAAAGGAAATTATTAGTGCGAATATTTGAGTGGACTGGTTGTATTTTGCGAAGGACTAAGAGGGTGCAAAAAAAAAAAATATTTGTAAACAAACTTAAATGCAACAAAGACAAAAACACTAAACTTTGTTGAATTTTGCGTATGATTACAGAGTTATTATGAATATAGGTGGGCTTAAAAAATAAAACAAAACAACAACACTAATAAAAATTAAACTGAGTTACGCTCGCAAAATATAAACAATTTCACTAAAACATGTTTTCATCAAAAATGAAAAGAAATTAAAAAAAAAAGAAATTGGTTTTATATTTTACTTCAAAAATGAAGTATTAAAAAATTTTGTATTCTAAACAAATGAAATTAAAATGGTAAAACTGCATCAAAGTGCCTTTGCTTGCATATCCATTCTAGCCACTAATCACCCTAAGCTATCTCCCAAACAAATCGCCATCATTCGCCCAAAGTGACGTCAATTTGGTGCGCGCCGAAAACCATTAAAAGTTCGTCAATTATTTAGCAACAGCGCAACGTTTTAAGTGTCTGTCACTCGCTAACGCCTAACCAGTCCACGCAGTATAAATCATTCAGATAATATTTAAAATTTTGGCCAAAAAAATGCTGCTCGTCGTATTGGTCACATTCGCTTTGTGTGCTGTTTGCTGTGTCGCTGATTCTGGTCTACCGCTCATACAAATAAGTCATGGTAGGTTAATTTAAAAGTTAAAAAAAAAAAAAAAAATTTAAAAACAAATAAATTTCCCTGAGTTTCAGCGTTTTGCTTGCTATTTTAAAACTCCAACAAACAGCAAGTGATAATGAAATTTAATAAAGTTGTCGCTTTGATTGTTGTACGATTAGTATTACGTCTGTTCACACTTTTTATTGTTGCGGTTGACCTCAGTCGTGTCGTTATGCGTGGTTGGTCAATACTGCGATGAGTGCGTGCCTTTTGTTGTTTTTTTTTATTGTTCTCTGCCTTTTTTTTTACTTTCTGTCACTGCGTTGAAAGCAAAAAATTGTGATAATATAGTAAGTTTCATAACTATAGCGCACGCAGAATTGATAGATTCAGATAGTTGTTGTGCTATGATTTGAATTTCAATATTTTTCCATAATAATCTGATTCAGGGGAGGTGAAAATCTATATTTAAACTTTATTTACATCCTTATAAAATTCAAAAAAAAATTCGAAAGTTAAATAAGTGTTGCCGGAGCTCAGCAAATTCATGTAAAGCAAAGTAAAACACTTTTTAAATATTTCCTTGTGTTAATAGATTTTATTCACCTCATTTTACAATAGCATTTGGACCACCAAACATTTCAAATTATTTATTGAGGTTGCCATATAATTTACTTTGTTCTAGATACTTAAAAATAAAGCACATTCTAAGTGTTTCCAATTTTAATAGGAGAGTTTAAAGTATAGCATATTATCCGTCTACAAAAGATCATTGAAATAGGTGCAGCCGTTTTCAAAATAATTCCGAATATTAAAAAAAAAATTAAATTAATGACGAAGCTACATAGGTGGCAACCCTAGTTGGTTACCGTACCCAATTTATTTGTTTTGAAATACAACGTAACTAAAATACTGTCGTTTGTTATCAATATTGGCATAAACATATACATATGTACATATGTATGCTAATTGGTAAAATCGAAAAAAGTTGGCAACCTTGTTTCATAAAAGTTATTATTCTTGGTCTGAATACTTTTAAAATAAACAAATTGTAAAAAGAGAAATTAAATTAATTTAACAATTTAAAAAATAGATCTTGATTAAAATGTTTAACAATCAAAAATAATTTATAATTATAATAAAATTGTTGTTGTTTTTTAAACTTACAACAGACGATCGTTAGGTCATTTCTAAATAATTCACATAAGTTAGCTAAAAAAATAAAGTTTTTCACTTAAGGCTTTGATAGTTTCATTCGGGTTTTTAAAGGAAAAAATTATTATTATCAATTTTCAATGCTATATATGCTATAATTATGAAACGCACTATTCGTTTGTCTCAATTGCTGTGTTTCAATGCGTGATTTTGCGGTTCCATTGACAATTCATACAATGTTTTTATAAACAATGATTTAAACACAGAATAGTGCCATATATGGGTTAAAATTTTGTACTCAATTTAGTAAAAACCAGGAAATTATAAATACAAAAAAAAATAAATAAAATTTAAAACAAAGAGTGTTTTTTTGTGTTTCTGTCCTTGATTATAATTTTCACTTCAAATAAACTGGATTAGCTATTTGTTGTTAATATGTTATTCGAACATATGCGTAAACCATAATAACTTATTTCTTTTGTAACACATGCCACTCACTTTAATAAATGGTTAAGAAGTTACATATGTCTAGTGTTGGATTTATATTTGGGGCAATAAATAATTGTAAATGAACGAATAATTGGATACCATAAGAAATCAATAAATGTTAATATATGTATATAGAGGTTTTAAATACATATTATATTATACCGCAATTTTCGGGATCTGAGTTTGCAAACGATGGATTGCGGTATTGATACCGGAATTAAGGTATTCGCTATTCTGTTTAAAAAAAGTAAAGAAACTATTGAAAAACCACATATCTCCTTTAAAATATATTTGAAATAATTATATTATCAATAGGATTTTAATTTAATTTTAAAGTAGAAATTTTTGAGCAGATTTTCTTTTCAAATGTTTTGAGCTTTTATAGCAAATGTAATTTATAAAGTTTATTTTATCATTGTTTTCTAACTTAATATATTTATAATTTATTTACTTTTATAACATTTATATATTTAATTCTTTTTTTATTATTATATATTTATTTTATAGCTTTTATTAAACAAGATGTAACATTTAAATGAAAAATGTGAATTATGGAATAAATAAATTTAGTTTTTATTGATCAGTGGAAATACTACTGTTGCCTTAAGTAATACAATCAATCAAGCAAATTGAAATATTTACAAGTAAAAAAAAATAAAATATTTAAAATTGATGATTACGAAATTTATACCTCGATATTCATAAAAAATTAAAAAGGTTTTTAACTTAAAAGAAAATAGTTAATAATTTTAAAATTTTAGATTTATTATTTACATCATTAATCTTGTAAATATAATTTTTAATAATAAAATATAGATAAATTATAAAATGAGTTATACAATTTTCATACAAAAATAATTTTAAATAAACTATTTTTACACTCTTTCTATCAATTGAAAAATTTTCAGAATTTTCTTTGGAAACTTTTGTGAAAATGTCATTTAAAAAGCTTAAAGGAGCAAATTTTATTTGCAAAAAAAAAGGGATTGAAGGAAATGAATACCCGAAACGCGGGATTAGCATCACTAATATTTTTATATACCCAACGTTGCACCATTAAACATGAGGCTTGAAAAAAGTATAGATATACAGCTCGTACTTTACTACGACTACCTGAGTTTTTCATAAATTTTCAGCCATTTTAGTTTAATTAGACTTCATCGGAAAATCAGCTAGGATGATCAGACATTAGAGGAGATTAGGATTTAAAATTATTTTTTAGCTAATTACTACTATTTAACTAACTTTAAGTAATTACTTACTAAATGACTTTTCCAAAATACCAAGTAATAGCTTACTCAAAATTTCTTGTCGTCCATTCGCCTTTTAAAAGCAAATTTAATATTGCATCATTAGCGTATTTTGTTGGTAACTATAGAAATACTTTTCCAGACATTGTTTATTGACAAATCATCATTTGTTACCATCGTTATAGTATATATAAGTTATCTATAGTTGTATTTTACTTTTTATAACTTTTTTAAGTGGATACTCCTACTTTTAGCCAAAGATAACAGGGACCGAATATAACATACGAAATATCAATTAAAATATTAAATAAAATACTTGACTAGCTATTATGAAGTGAAAATGTTAATATTGCGGATAGAGGACAGCAAGGCAATGGAAGGTAGTGACTTAGACAGACAGATGTCTGTTGACATCACGGCATTGGCCGAGTAAAATTCGAGTCATTTCGGTTGTTTTGGAAATTTAGAACTCGATTTGTTCAGAAAAGTTATGGGATGAATATAGTGACTGTAGCTAGCAACCTGTGGTCTTCGACCTGCTAAGTCTCCCTATTTCCGAATTTTTAAACATTATTTTTGACATCACAAATATAACTTTGAAGAGTGATTTTTAGCTTTTTTTTTTTAAATTCATTACGGTCCCTGTTAGCTAAACTTACTAAGACTTGGTGCATGAATAAGTTTATCAATACAAATTTACTTCCTTTATACCTCTGCAATAGAAAGACATAGCCAAAGACGATTAACTTGTTTGATCAATTGACACGATTTTGTTTTTTCGTTTTTTAGCACCCAACATGAAGCAACAAGAAGGAAGCGATATTTGAACTAAATTTGTATGCCAACATGACATATTTGGAAATCTTATTTGCATTGTTGTTGGTCTTATAAAACTAAATATGAATGGATGTAGTGTGTATTTATTTTGGCGCTAATGCAAGCTTAAACATATTTAGCTTCATATGCCATGATAAAGAATGTAGAATCATGCACGAGGACAATAACGGATGAGCTAGTTCTAGCAGTAAATTTAGTGGATAACTTGACTGGGATTTCTTTTGATCACCACGGTATCAAAGGTGGTGGAAAGGAAGCTTAAGGACACTGAATTTTCGTTTTTAGTTCATTTCGAAAATTATCGATTTTTTTAATCGAATGCAAATTATCGATTTTTTTAATGCAAATTATCGATTTTTTTAATCGAAAATTATCGATTGTTCACAATTTCTATTGTGTATAGAGTAAGTCCCCTATTCTGTGTTCTGGGTAAATTGTCAATATTGATGAATAGTCAAGAAAAGATATTACTATCAAATCGCCTTTCTGATCGCATATCGTCCCATCATATTTTGTTATTCAACCAAAAATTTTCATGGGGTTTAGTAGCAAAAAATCAGTTTGTTTGGAAGGTGCACCCACTTTCAATGATTCCAAATTTCTATAGCGATTTCTGCATGCCGTGAGAGTTTTATTGATATCGAATATTTCTATATCAATTTTCAGCTTAATACATTGAAACCTTGTAGAGATATTCAGCTTGCAGAATTAACTTTGAAAAAAAAAAGTGCCACACCCCCTTTTCTGATGACCCCCACATTTGCCCCCGTGATTATTTTATTCGTATTGTATGTCTCTATAACAATTTTCAAGTCCATTCCTAAACACTTTTAGAAATATTGCGCCTGTAAAATCAATTTTGTATGTAAGATGCCACGCCCCTTTTTCTCTAACTTTTAGACGATTCACACCAAAAACTAACACACATCGAAACTTTAAACTATTATTTCAGATGACGACTTGGGCGATGATTATCCAGAAATGCGTGAAGATATACATCTTGAAGACTTTTTTTGGACAGGCTCAGGCGATGGGCCACCCGATTATCTTAAGAAAGTACACACTGGTATTAGCAAAGGAAAGGATGTGATTGTGAAGACAGAAACCGTGGTAGCAACCGTATATGTGGATGGTAATAATGTAAGTATATTAAGTTCATTTATAGTGTGAAATAAACTCTTCCTTACACAAGTCTTTTTTTATTTAGGAAATCGATATACCGATATGCATCGATTGTCCGCCAGATGAAAGTGCTGGCACTTGGGATGTTAGCGCAATGCCACCGCTTAATTACTCAGCAACAGATCGTAGATACTGGCTACTGACGGTTATGTCGGGATTTCACTCACAAAAGGATAATCCAGCGTTGGAGGAGAAATTGGCGCGTTTGTATCGATTGGCTTTTACGAGGTGAGATGAACTGATGAGGTACTATTTTTGAGTTTTTTTTTCCTATCGGACTTCTTACTTTACATTTCACCTCCTTGACCCCGTAGGAAGCATGGCATTGAATGTCTCTAATCGATTATTGTGGCGGATTAGTGTAATCGATTATTGTGGTGAATTACTGTAATCGATTATTATGGTGAATTACTTTAATCGATGACTGTGGTGAATTCGTGTAATCGATTATTGTGGTGAATTAATGTAATCGAGTATTATGGTGAATTACAGTAATCGATTATTGTGGTTTCAAGAAATTTAGTGACCCTTTTAAACTACAAAACTTTTGGCGATTTCGATAACTTTATATTAACCGCATCTACTTTTCCGCAGTACCTTAACAACAATAACACTTCTTACTATTTCTATACAGACAACAGTCGCGCCATCTGGGCATCAATGGTGCACAACAAATTGCCGGTATTGCAGTATCAGCTGGTAGGAACAGGCGCGGCCATCATCCATCGGACACAACGCCATTTGAGACCACGACACAGGGAGGTAAGATCACGAATATTACTCAGCAAACTTTTGTAAATCCATACAAATAACACATACAACAATAACAAAATAACATTCAAAAATAACACACAGACCTCGATGATGAAGCCGAAATGCTCGACATGATCGGCGAAGATGCACAAATGAATACACGACCGATACCACCAAAACGAAAAACAAACAGAAACACCGAGTGGGAAACCTCTTCGGAGGAAAATGCCGAGGCTTTCTCCATTACAAGCACAACTGACAGCATTGAGTATGCTATGCCAACAACGCTCGAAGTGAGTGTCACGCGCGCTTCGGGTGGCATGAGTACTACTGAAATACCATACATGACCACCGTGCCTTGGGAATTAATACAAGAAGATGCAAAATCTGAGAAATTACAAGCTACAGCCGCGCTCTTGGAGAGTCAAGCCGCCTTGATACCATTACAGTTACAAAATCCGTTACTACGCAACTCACGTGTTCACGTCATGATCCATAACATAACACAAATTACCGAGGATGAGGTGGAAAAGGGTTTGCATAGTACGGGCGCCTATGAGGAAGATGTGAATGAGAAAGTGTAAGTGGTGAAATCCTTTTTCGAATTCAAGTTTTCGTAATTTTTTCTTGCTTTCAGCGATGAGCGCCCCATAGCGAATCAAACCGAACTCATTTATTCTGTATTCGTTAACGGACGTCCGGTTTTAGCGACGACAGCAGCCAACGACATGAAGTTAGTCTCTGAAAAGGAAGCGGCTAGTGTGATTGGTCAAGAGGTTTACATGAAATCTGAACGTATGCAAAGTTTAGCTAATTTGACTTCGCTTTTGTTGGTATACAAATTCATTTAAAATTTTCTTTCGCAGCTTACTTGCGCGAGCCACAGGCTACACCATTGGCGCCAGCAATACGTAGTGGCCAGACGGGCTTCATTTACTCGATACAAAATAATACTGCCTTGGTGGTGATTACTTCGATTGCAATTTTATTGTTGTTACTTTTGGTAGTGGCGCTTTTGCTTATGGGTCGTTCGCGTGTACGCGAGAGGCTGAGATTGGAGGAGCAAAGGTGAGTGCAGAATTTGTTGAGCGCTATTTGGAAGAGGCGTGGCTGCCTGAAAGTGCTTCGACCTGCTCAATCTGGATTAAAATTAAAAATCAATTATATCAAACTGCTCTATTAATCTAATTGATTAATTATGGTAATCAGACATTTTTAGAGTAATTAATCGATTAGGATTAAATTTTGGGTTGGATTAATCTTTATTTATTTCCTTTTTAATTTTATTTCAAATTTAATCTTACCATTAAACACATTAATCAAAATTTAAATTTGATTACAATTTTTGATTACTTGCGATTAACGAGGATTAATAACAAATTTTAAATATTTCAATATTAATTAAAATTAAAAAATTTCAAAATTTTGTGGTTTTGTTTATAAATTCATCCAATTAATCCCCGTTAATCGCAATTAAACAAAAATAGTATTAAATTTGAAAACGAAATAAATCCTCATTAATCGAACACAAAATTGAATCCTAATCGATTAATTATTCTACAAATGTGCGGTTATCATAATTAATCAATTATCACAAAAATAGCAAAAAAATTAATTTGAGTATCAATAATTAAGATTAGTAATCATTATTTAACAAGTCTGGTTTAATCTAAATTAAGTTTTACGAAATCATAACTCCTCCCGCAAGAAGTAATCTCTCTCATATTTAATTCACACAGAACAACCAGTCGCAATGAGCTACTTGCCGAATTGCAATCAGGACGAGGAGCCTCCACTGAAACCGGTTTAAATACAGGACGTTCCACCATACAATCACGTGATGTTGGTGTACAAAACTTTTCATTCGAACACGACGGCCTACACTCTAGACGCGGGCCACGTATCAGCTTTCCTGGTCCGCCAATGGAACGCGACTATCGACGTGATTCGCTTAGCTCTTCGGAAAATACATCAGATTCATCAGTTTATTGCCCCATAAATCCACCAGCACCCGATGTGCAACGCATACTCGATGACAAAGCTGGCACACTATTCGACAAACAACGACGTAGACCACATGAATACGATCAAGCCGAAGGTTGCGAGCATGCTGTTTATACGAGCGTCATCAGCGAAAAGAAACATGACAAGTCACGGCGTAAGAATAAAAGGCGTTATCTCTCTGAGAATCGCGTTGGTTCATTAGAGACAAGTCCGCGTACACAACACCCCGCACAATCCTCAGGCGATGAAGTTGTTAGTGGCTCACTGGATGATGAACAACTCAGCGCTACGTATGCAAACTTTGAAAGAAACGAGGCTTTCAATCCTCACAACAATTACAATCGCAATAAATTATTACAACAAAAGAGCAAATTCACTGATAACGACGATGAGCGCGCGCAATTGCAAGCTACAGAAGCAATAAATAAAGAGATCATACACGCCCTCCAACCGACAGAAAAGTCTTCCGATACGGGAAGCATTGGTTCATTCTTATCAATGGCTTCTGTAAAAGCATTTCCAAAAAATTCACTGCCTCAACCATTGAATCGAGTTTTAGATCCGGTATTTGTTACGTACTATGATAATGTTGAGGAACCAACAGCAAAGAAGCAACAAGCACGTCAAACGCGTAAACAGCTGAGTAGACAGGACACCTTTGATGCAACGACCATAGCGACCATTGATAATTTCCCCACACCAAAAGCGCCAACGCAAAGAAATGTGGGTGCTTCACAAAGTGATAATCCCGATCCGGGTATTGTGGGCCCCATAGTTTGGGAGAGGCATAAGAAGCGTTTGCAGGAAGCGGCAGATGCTGTAGATGAGGGTAACAATCAAGATGGGGAACGGGAACGTTATTGAGTATTTTGCTAGTGTTCCCTCTTAATACATTTAGTAGCCAACTGTTGTAGTCTAGTGACAACCACCACCGTAGCTAATTGAAATAGAAAAATGTAGTTAAAACAAAGAATTGATTGATTGATTGCATGGTTTGATTGATACAAACAAATTCAGCTCAACACTTTACACTTCCAAGTTCAACGTAATTACCTCCCCTACTCAACATTCTTCCTTTTGTCTACTTCTGTTTAATTTTCATATACAAAGCCTTAAGTGCATTAGGGTGGGTTTACAAAAATTCTCTTTGTTTTTTAAATTAACATGGGGATAGAATTTGCGCTTTATAAAAAGGAAATTTTTATTCAATGAAGAAACCGTTTTACAGAACATTTTTAAGGTGACCTACTTAAGTTTTAAAAAAATAAATAGTAGTGCCAATAAAAAATTATTTAAAAAAATTTTGATTCTTGATGAAACGTTTTTATGTACATAACAGTTTGAAGAGACCTACTCAAGTTTAAAAAAAATAAATAGTAGTTCCAATAAAAAATTATTCAAAAAAAAATTAAAATTTTTAATGAAATGTTTTTACGTAATATTTTGAAGAAACCTATTCAAGTTAAAAAAAAATATAAGTAGTGCCAATAAAAATAATTTAAATTTTTTTTAATTTTTGATGAAACGTTTTTACCTAACAGTTTTAAAAAATAAATAGTAGTGCCAATAAAAAATTATTTAAAAAAATTTTGATTTTTAATGAAACGTTTTACGTAATATTTTGAGGAACCTATTCAAGTTTAACCCTGCCTTCTTAACGTTATTTCGTAGCCCTTAATTCAACACGAATTTTATACGCCTCGCAGACGTACGTTATGAAAGCAGGGTTAAAAAAATATAAGTAGTGCCAATAAAAATTATTAAATTTTTTTTTTAATTTTCGATGAAACGTTTTTACATAACATTTTTAGGTGGCCTACTTAAGCTTTAAAAAAATAAATAGTAGTGCCAATAAAAAATTATTTAAAAAAATTTAATTTTTAATGAAATGTTTTTACATAACATTTGAAGAAACCTATTCAGGTTTAAAAAAAATATAAGTAGTGCCAATAAAAAATAATAAATTTTTTTTTTAATTTTTGATGAAACGTTTTTACATAACAGTTTAAGGAGACCTACTCAAGTTTTAAATAAATAGTAGTACCAATAAACAAAATTAAAAAAAAATTTTGAAGTTTGATTTTTAAAAATTCGTTTTTTCTAGTACAAAATAAAATGCTTTTAATTTTGTATAAATAAAATTTAAAATTATAAAAAAATTCTTAGCTTCTAAATTGGCTTTCGCTGGGACTCTATACAGAGTCTGAAACAAATTAAACATTTTTTTTACGTGGAACTACTAAACTTAAAAAAAATTATTGTTTGTAGGCGAACTCAAAAATATGTATGATTAAATATTATTTTTAAATTAATTGAAATCTAATAACTTAAAGTAAAAATGATCAGATCAAGGATATTTGACCCTTGAAAATTTGCTCTCTTATTCTTTCTATAAAGTAAAAATTCTACCTCCATGCTAAAAATACCTTTTTTCCAACCCATCCTAATCCAAATACGATACATACCTTTAACTCTTTAATAGACGAATTGCTGTTGCGATATAATGAAAAGTATGGAAATAATCCAGGCGCAATAAGAAATCATTTTGAAGATTTACTTGAAGGTGCCATGCAAATGTATACGAGCCAAGATGATTTACCAATGCCGCTACCGACGCGAGATTTCAACAATAAACGCATACCAACAAAGCGAGAGAATCGCGGCTCTTCGGCGGGTGGTTCTAGGTAGTTATAATTTACTTCGTCACTTTCCGAAACACATTTTATTTAAAAAAAATTTTCTTTGTGCTCTTCACAGCTTTGCTGCTCGCCTACATAACGAACAACCACGTCCATCCACTGCCCAGCCAGCACAAACATCAAAATCCAATCAATCCACACAACCGCCCTCACCTGCCAGCGATGCTTGGGGTGGTAGTTTATATGGTTCGGATTCAGCGCTCATGCGTCCATTGAGTGCTGGACCATTCCAGCGTTCGGAAACATTTCAAGTGATTGGTCCACCAAGATCTGCTTCCAACCGTTCCGATTTGTCTGCGGAGCCCGTCATTGAGGCCATCAAAAGTGAATTGCGTAGATTTAAGAATGAGCAGCACTAGAGAAAGTGATCTGACTGATCTCCGTGAAACTTTTATGAGCTGCATACGAGTGAGGAAACTATTGCACAAATTTAGTTTTAATTGATTTATGTACATCCTGGTCTATTTTATAAAGCTTTTTTTTTATAAAACTCGTTATTTTAAGTTAAACATTTTATGTCGTTTTTTATGAGAAAGTTAACATTGTGCAAATAAATCGTATAACAGAACTCTATTCAAATTTTAATTTAAGCAATTAAGCTAGTGCAAGTTTGGGTGTAGTCCATAAACTATGAAAACTACCAGTTCATCTCGAGACCAGGTGAAAAAATAAACCACTAACTTGAGGTCAATACTGTTACCATAACCTTAAATACCGGTAAAGAAGGCTATGTCGAAAACCTGGTGAGATTTTCAAAAAACTGAATCAAGAAATTTCCGAGAGATGATAAAGCATCGTTTTTGTTGCTAAAAGACGATCAGAATAAGCCATAAAATCCTTCATAAATTTTAAGCGCACTCTGCCTTATCAGTTTCTATATTTCAGTATTGTTTTTCGGGATAAAATTTC
The DNA here is from genome assembly GCA_951509765.1 of Sphenella marginata. NCBI lineage: Eukaryota > Metazoa > Arthropoda > Insecta > Diptera > Tephritidae > Sphenella > Sphenella marginata. The sequence goes on along the minus strand of OX608079.1, from coordinate 117,703,416 downwards.
TTTTTGAATTACTTCGGGATTTTTTCGATACCATTTGGGCATATTTTTTTTATCATATTGCGTAATTTTTCGTGATCAGCCCCAAATAGTCTTAAAATTATGCCGAAAATGCTACCGAAAAACTTCCTTAAACAATCCGGAAATTAACGTGAAAAGATTACGAAAGTTCCCCAAAATAGTTCCGAAAAAGTAACGAAATTATTTTGAAATAATCCTAAAAGAACCGCGAAATGGTCCCAGATAGATCTCAAATTAATCGCGTTATGATGGACAACAATTAGCAATTTATCACAAAAAAGAAAAATTAGGCTCCAAAAAACACCAAAAAAAAAATCCCGATAAGATAATGAACTCAGGCCAAAGAAATCTCGAAACATTTAGAAAACGATTAGTAAAGAGTAGCGAAGTTTTCCTGTAATAATCCCAAACTAGTACGATACCGAAGAAGTTGAGAATTGATTTGAACATAGTCTCGAATACGATTACGAAAAAGTATCGAAATGGTCCCAAACAATTAAAAGAACTATGTTGTAATGAACCCGAAGATGTCCCGAAATGTTTTAAAAGTGATATCGAAATCATGACGAAAGGGTCATGAAACTGTCACCAAAATATTGGCGTGAATATCCCGAAATATTACCGAAAACTATGCCTAAACTGTTTCGAAACTAATATGAATAGCTCCCAAAATAGGCCCGAAAACAAATCCGACATGTTCCTGAAAAGGGTTTGAAATGGTCGTGAAGAGGGCTTGAAAAGTTATTCCGTAAAATGCCCGAAAAAATATGAACCCCGCCTGGTTTTCTGAGAGGGAGACACAATTGCAATAAAACCAGCTGACCTTACTTGGCACTTTTGTGCTTGACTTTTTTATTAATCGCAGTAAAATACAATAAATACAAATATAATTTAAATACGTTTGACGACTTTTAATAATTGCAAATATACATACATATTTATTTAAATAATTTAAAAATATATTTTTGTGACAATTTACATTCATCTGCACGCTTTTAGTTCGGTACTTTCTTTGCATATATTTATATACATATGTATGTGTAATAAATAATAGTTATAAATATATAAACTTTAGTTACGTTATCAGTGTATAATTCTTAATAGGCATTTACATACATATATATTGTAAATACATATATAACGTTAGCTTCGATTCCTTGTTTAAAGTTTTAGATTTTATTTTTTGATTTTCTTTTTTTAATCCCTTTTTTTATATATTTTTAAACTTTCTAATCTTAAGAAACTTGCACAAAGCGTAGTTAGTTTCAAGTTTTGTTTGCTTTTTTATCTTGCAAAAGTGTGGCATATTGTTTCAGTGAATGTTTTTGTTGTTTTGCAAATAATTTCTAAAGGACTTTCATTGTAAGGCAATTTTGTGTGTCGGTGTATGTGAGAAAATCGAGAGGTTTGCAATACAATGAAAGCCCTCACCAGCCCATTTGAATGTATGAAAGAAATAAAAAAGAAACACAAAAACAAAAGCAACACTAATGCAATTGACGCATTTTTAATGAGTATGAGTATTAGTAACTATATAGTCTACGGTAATATATGTATATATTTTTATTAAATAAGCGAAACATCTAATACATGCCTGGCTATTTATGAGGTACGATTTTTTGAATTAAATATTTTTGCTAGTTATAATTTATTTTTTATAAGTTCTTTTAAAAATAACAACAAATTCAAAAATTGATCTCTTGTAATATTTTTAATTAATATTTTAACATTTTTCCCCACTGTAACTACTAGCCTCAACTGAATAGTGAATAAATTAATTTTTTAAGTTTCATATTTTTTTATATTTTTTTTTTTGCATTTATTTGTTGCATAAAATATTTTGTTACTACTAACTAATATTTCTTTAGCTAAATTTACAGTTACATTTACATTAACGGTAATTTCATAATCGTCAACCTAAGCCGTTTGCATGCGTGAATTCGTCAACGTTGTTGTTGTTATTTGTAGTTGGTTTTGATTTGTAGCTTAGTAAAGCTCTTTTTGTCCATTAGCCGCTGATTTGTGTTCTTGTTGTGCATCGACGCTACGTTTGCCTAAACGTGGACCAAACCATAGACCTGAAGTGGCGCTGGGACCGGTACCTTTGCTCAAAGCTTGCTGCAATGCCATAATGCGCGCCCATTTACGAAGCTCGGCATCGGGACGTCCCACGCGCGGGAACGCAATTAAACTGGCGCGCTTCATTTCGCTTTTGGGATATTCTATTGCTGGAAATGGAAGATTTAAATGAGAAATGAAATGGAATTGTAGAGATATACTAGTATTGCAAATCTTTGAATGAAAAAGGATATATGTAAAGTAAAGCCTCTGATATTAATTCACTTTCTTTTTTCTTTGAGTATTGTTCGTTAATGAGTTTGGGTGGATTTCTGAGTTAAGCCTTTCGTACGGTATTTAAAAAGCGAGTAGTCTACCTCAAAATATTGAATAAAAAATTATCAAAATATATTTTTTTCAACCCACCCTAATACATAAGCCTACCTATTTAGCATATTCACATATGTACGTATGTATCTAGTTATGCAAATAATATTTACCTTCATAGTCTTCCAAGGAGGCGGGGTACATGCTATCACTCAGCGCTGAAATGTCACTCTCATGCAAATTATTAACCAAATTTGGATCGCTGCGCCCAACACGCGGAAATGCTATAAGTCCAGATGGACCGCCGGCTGTACGCCGATTCTTTTGTTCCAACGCTGTAAGATAAATAGTATTTGAAATTGGCTTTTGTTATTTTATTTAAATGTTATGTTATCCAAATATATTTTTTGGAAATATTTGTGAATATGTTGGGTAGTTAAGCAAACAACGGCAGAAATGCCCCATACTCTTACTCACAATCACACAAGCTGAATGAATACGCTTTAAAGCTATGTATCTATGGTAATACGTTATGTTTTGATTTCTGTTACTATTCGTAATTGTAGTATTGGGAATAATCAAAAATGCTTCAGCTGGTTAATGGTTTCACAACTGCTGAAGGTAGGAGAAAACAAATGGGTTGGAAGGAGTAAGTTAGTCTTTAAGACCAGTCAGATAGAAGCAGTTAAGCTAGTTTTCTGTTAAGTAAAGTGCTACGCTGATTTGCTACGACTATTAGGCTGTTTATGCATTAGGGTGTCAGGTGCGAAAATTCAGAGTAAAGCTCTCATCAAAAGTTGCTAAAGTTTGTTTTTCTTTTCTTGAGAAAAAATAAGAATAAGAAAATTGAAAGCAGTTTAGCTGCATCCGCAGTAGATCCATCCCCATAAGCAGGTAGGTAGGTTGCAGTTTCTGCTAGTAAGGGATACCACATGGATCTTAAACGACCCCCTACTCGAACTATTTTGTGGATTTTGCGAAGCGCAGAATGTCCTTGGACCGAGATGCTGGAGAAAGCCCGACCCCAGATATTCTAACCTTCTACCCCACAGCACAGGACATTCACATAGGAGATGCCTCACAGTTTCGGGCGCCTCCTCATCTCTGCAGCTTCTGCAGAAGTCATTAAAGGGGATAACCAACCTTTCTGCATGACGACCTAGACCTATATGCCCCGTTAGGAGTCCCATAAGTAAAGAGAGCTATTCTATTCTCAGTTTTAGTAGGTCTTCTGACCTACTCGCACTGATCTCCGGCCATATCAACTTAGCATGACAGCAGGTACCGATCTTATCCCACCTTTCACTTGCATCTTGGAGGAATTTTTGCCTCGTTGAGAGCTTACTATCCATCCCCATAGCTTTGCCTACTTTTTCTAATTTTTTTTACATTTTTTTATTCGTTATTTCGGTGCTAGATAAAATGTTTTAAAAATGTTGGTTGCTATCTCTCAAGTTCTATTTAACAGGAAAAAAATAAAAATCAGCCAATATACAGGAGCCGAATGTTTCTTACTGAGAAATTGTTTGATGAAACCTACCTTGGCCTCATAACTTTTCAGCTGAGAGTTTTCATAGTCGTTCAAATAAATATGCAAATCCCTCAACTTAGTAGATTGGAAGACAAAAAGAAACAACAACAACACAAAAAAGGCAGCTTAGGGATGCGGATGGACTAACTTTCTGACTGAAAACCTAACATTCAAGCATCCCTCTCTCAACCAAAAATGAGCAGACACCAATAGACAGTGGTCAGTCCTATCGGAAATAAAATCAAACCCGAGTCTGTAACGCATATAACATAGCCTCATTAGTATGCAGATAATGTCCGACTTGACCACTTATTAAATATTCTTAACATTTCTTTATTATAAAAAAGTGTCATAAACTTAATGATTCCGCTTACTAGACACATTTAATACCGTCGGCGTATGTAAATCAAGTCACAAAATGATTAATTATAAACACAAATCTAAAGATTTTACAATTGAAATATACTAATAATATACATTTTGAATTTTCGTCAACATTTTAATAGCAAAATCATTCATAAAACTAATTAAAACAAAACACTTAAGATCTCCCATTTCAAAAGAGTATATGAAACCATTATTAACATTCATCATCAAAAGCAACTTCTCTCCTTGACCAACATCCGACACGTAAAAATAGCCCAACAGGAATTTACCACAAGTTGAGGTGAATCTTGTATAAATATTTGTTGTTCGTTTCTACAACGAATTGCTGAATAAACATCATTCGCACAATGGACTATTGAATTCAAATCATAACACGAACACCACGGCGTATGAGCAACATTGACACTTCGCAGCGGCATGGCTGGCTACCAATAAAGCACCCAGCAAATGAGACGATAGAGATTTACACGTTTGCTTTTCCTTGCTTTACTTTACTTTGCTTTCTTAACAACAAATAGCATAAAGCTGTGTCCATTTTCACCTATTTCTACTGTTTTTGTATTTCCAACTGTTTAGTGCCATTACCCTCGCTGTTGACTTGGTTTATAGTTTTTGTTGTTGCTCTAAAACACCATGTACGTGCTTGTAATTTGTTTGAATTAAGTTTTAATATGTTAAACATTAAATTTGCATAAGATTCACCATTGAATATGATGTTGGGAGTTTAGTAAATTGCTTTGAATGTAAGAGCGTAGAGCAGCGTTAAAGCAGCAAGTTCCTAAAGCGAAGAATACTTAAATTGGTTGCATGGTGTATTTTAGAGCGTTAAAAAATTATATTAAAAAAATTATATTAGTTTTTTTTTTGCACTATATAAAACCTCTTCTGCTTCCCATTTGTTGTATAATATAATATATAGTATAATTTTGTGAAGCAGAACAAATTTAACATTTTGAGTTGAGTGGCTCAGTGCCATCCTTGCCTAACCCTCGAAATTTCATATATGGAGTTATTATGCTATACTACTTAGAAATACTCCAAACTATCCGTGCCGAAGTTCCACATCCCTAATTTGTGAACGAAATTATTAATAAAATTAATTAAATGTTTCAAACCTTCCTAAAAAGGCTGTTTAATTTTTAATTACCTATTAACTTTGTCCCTAATTATTAGGAAATGACTAAATTTAGGCTTAGGCAAGGATGACACTGAGCCACTCAGTTGGTCTTTTGGGGTTTTAAAATTTTATAAAAATTGAAATATACCTAAAAAAAAGGTTCAAAGTATCTATTTAATGTGAAACATTTAAAAAATGTAGAATGTGATTTTTTTTAATCCTCTTTCATATTATTAATTACATAATTTACCAAAATAATACAAATAAAATAATTAAACGTCAGGAACAAATTAAAAAAAAAATGTTCATCTGAGATTTTTTTTATTGATTCGAGTGGGTCACCTCCCGGTTTCGAAAAGAGTTCTTTCATTCTTTTTTGATAAAATTCTGCACTCATGCTAAAAGAAAAATCAAGAAACTTTCAGTTCACCCTTTATCCAAATGCTTCGGTACTGTAGTTTTGTAAATGTCCGTAGCTACCCTAGTATTACCAAATGTAATGATTATGGTCCCCTTTGTTTATTTAATTATTTTTATTAGCGTTTTAAAATGCAATTATTTACTTCATATCCAGTGGTGCAGTAATGGTCGGAAGTTCACGGAGATCGATTGCAAAGAATGAAATGAGTGCGAAAATGGTTTCAGGAGTAACGAGATGAATTTTTCCTAAGAAAAATATGTGCCCGAACGGGGGAGTTCAAAAACATTGAGCTAGTTAATAGCCAACAAGAAAAACGTATATAAATTAAAAAAAAAAAATTTGTGGAATGTCGGTCTCAACCGAAATATGTTGAGAGTAAGATCAGAAACCTAGTAGCATTGAGGGACGCTAATGAACCATTTCAAGCAAAGATTATGTTCTCCACTGGATTGTGTAGAGATATGAATGAATCTATTGGGAAGTGTTCTTATAATTACAAACAACAGCAACAACAAAAACAACATCAAAATGTCTGCTACTGCTCAATTAAAGCTCAGCAGTGATTTGTTGGTAAATGATATCAATACACTTATGCCGAATATGGTGGGATGAGTATAAGGTTCTGTTTTTTTGCGAATCACTGGAGTTCAAGGTATGTCGGTACAGTTTTATATCAAATACATTTATTTTCACTATACAAAAAATCTTGGAACAAATTTGAAAACAATGAATTAACACACATTTTGAATGTATCAACAATTTTGTGGTATAATATTAGTTCAGAGTGGAAAAAATAAGTTTAGGACCAGGTTATTGTTCATTGTCCTTAAGAGTTCATCCAGCTCAAGCCATTTATTCACGTGAGTTTCCATATCTATTAAAAACTCCATAATTAATACTAATAAAAAAAAATAATCACGCCAAAGAAAAGTTGCTGTTAGTTATCTTCAGATTGTTGTAGGAATTATTTCATGAAGGTCAATGGAATATGAAATCTACATGGAGTATTCGCGAGTTATCTTACTAAGTGCTTAAGGGCTCTAAAATTTATTTGTACCTACATATTAAAAATCACTTTTCTGAGTCGAAAAAATTAAGTTGCTAGCTCGACGAAGTTTATGTGGCGGTACTAACAGGAAATTGTAAAAAATGTTTTATGTATTTCACGTCGTGCTTTTGTTCTTTATTTTGCAAAAAATATTGTGAAACGGATGTTAGATAAACAAATTTAAATATATGGCTTGAAACAAAAATTATGAAATCCATGGCTCAATGACAAAACTTTTATCAGAGAATTTCGAAAATTTTATAGTACGAAACACGATCGGGTTTTACCTACAAGGAATTTTTTCCGACGGATTTTTGAATTTTTCTACACCAAAAGTTGAGGAATTAGTTCTCTACAAAGAGCATGCAAACCTTCTTAGTATAATATAAATTTCTTTGTAATGCTATTATATCTAAGGAAGCTAAAGAAGAATATTTTTCAAAATAAGTTCAGCTGAGAATTTTTTTTACAAAAATACGCCGTATTAGAATATGCTTTTAATATCACCCTGTTTAAATAAAATCTTAAACAAAAATTTTGCGTTTTTAATAAAAAATTTCGGATCTCAAGGCAGCTTTAAAATACATAAATAAAAAAAACTTTTTATCTCAATATTTCCAGCTGAGGTAGAACATTCTTCTTTTATAGTTGAAATAGGGACTTCTTAAAAAATATTTTTGAAGAGGATTAACTTCCACAAAACTTTTAATTTTGCATGAAGTTCTTTAAAAAAACAGTAAGTAAAATAACGGTTGAAAAATTGTTGCATACTTTAAGGCGGCATTTTTACTTTTTTACTCTGCAATCCCTTATCTTATTTGTAAACAGATTTTTAGAACATTTTTACTAATCTAAGGGATAGTAAAGGCAGTTTTTATTCTTTTAATTAAAAAAAAAAGTTTAGCTAGCAAATATGCTCCCTTGAGGGCACTATTTTGTTACTTTGTTAACTAATTTTTTTTTTCGAAAATGAGTTTGATCTTCCAAATGTTATTAGCAAAACGAATTTTTTTTAAAACGTTTCGTTTAACAAACCCACTTTTCCACACAACTTTCTTTATGCGACTATGGTCACCTTAACACTTTCACACATTTTTCAAAATAGCACTTTTCAACAAATTTTGATTTTCTTATTACTTGTTTACACTTACCCGCCTCAGAATATCCAGCAAAGGCCACAACAACAACAGTTGAACAAATGATAAAATCCAAACAGCAAAACGACTTCATTTTTTTTGTGTTTAATAATAAAAAATTCCTCTGTCGAGTGACGAAACTAGCCGTGAGCAATGAAAAGAAAAATATTAACAACAAACACAAGAACCTTGAATTACAATTATTATTTTGTCTGTGAAATGAAGGAAAAGAAAAATATTGCAATATTTAAAAATAACCGTCGCACTAATTTGCAAACCGAACAAAAAACATCAAGCGCTTATGACTTTGATATATGTTGGTGTTGTTTTTTTATTGTGCTTGAAGCTTTTTAAAATTTTTTTTGATTTTTCTATTTTTTAGTATTTTTTCAGTTTTTGTTGTTAGTTTACAGGCGTGTAATTGTCACAAAATCTCACTTTGGCCTGTTGCTTGTTGCTTATTGGTTGCTTGTCACGTTCTGTGTCTTACCACGTTCACCGAAATTATGCTTGATAACTGTGAAAATGCATGTCCTTTTATACGAAAAACGACACAAAGCCAACGCCAACAGGCTAATGGGCAAATAACAACAAAAATTTGTAAAAACAATAGCAAAAGTGTAGCATCAATAAGAGGAAACACTGTTGGAGCAACAGCAGCACCAATTTTAACAACAACAACAATGCGTGCTTGCTGTGATGGTGCGCCAACATCAATAGCGTCGAATCAAATTTTTCGTTCACCACAGAAGTCACAAGCACAGGCATAGTGTGTAGTGGTATGCGTGTTAAGCGACTTTACAACACCACATACCCTGCCAACCATGATCGGATAAAAATCTGGATAATCATTGAGTCGCGCTTACCAAAAAAGAGGATAAAAAAGTGGGTAATTTTGTTCAGAGAGGTTCACTTTTTACCCATGTTGAAAAGATTTTTGCGTGTAAGTGTGAGAGCATACTTTTAGGCACTTGTCGTTTTCCATACAAATTCTAAAAATATGCCTTGGTGTTAGTAAAAATTTGTGAATTTTTGGAATCAGAGTTTCACCATGGTTAGCCATGGTTGGTAGGGTACATATATTTAGATTTGCTGTAAAGACCCTGCAGGGAGCTCAACAGCTGGTATTTTACATGTGTGTGTGAGTAGAAAATGATTTCCTGAACTTTTAGTGAGGTGTTATTGCTGACCCTTTTCCCGCACTAACACCTTATGGTTAGGATAGAACTGCAGTATCAAAGAGTAACTTCTTGATTCGGCCGTCTAATAATCGTGCTAAGGAGTCCATCGTTTTATCGATCCGCGTCCTAAAACATCTCGTTGAGACAGTGAGCTTTTTATTTTAGTAAATCTATGGAAAAAAGGAACCACGCAGTGAGGCATGAGCCAACTAAAATGCAATTATTATCAATTTGCTTCTTTTTAGATTAAAGAGGGACGGGTGCAACCACTGGTAATACCTAGTTCATGCCCCACAGATAATTTTCACTTATATAATATATACTTTGAAATGAATAAAAGAATAAATAAACATTCCGCAAAACTTTCGGGGACAATTTGTGTCGTTAACAGATACACCTCTTCCAACGGTCTTAAGAGAGTGATCTCTGACGGCTTCCTGGTATCTTATACTGAAAATTGTTTAAATCAGACCTGTTAAATAATGATTATTAATCTTAATCATTCATACTCAAATAAATTTTTTTTTATTTTTGTAATAATTGATTAATTATGAAAATCGAACATTTTTAGATTAAATTTTATGTTCGGTCAATGAGGATTTATTTCGTTTTCAATTTAATCCTTGGATTAATCAAATTTATCAAAATTTACATTTTTTTAATTTTAATTAATCTTAAAATATATAAAATTTGTTATTAATCTTCGTTAATCGCAATTAATCAAAAATTGTAATCAAATTGAAATTTTGATTAATTTGATTAATCCTAAGATTAAATTTGAAAACGAAATAAATGCTCATTAGTCCTCATTAATCGAACACAAAATGTATTCCTAATGGATGAATTATTCTAAAAATGTTCGATTATCTTAATCAATTAAATTAATGTTCCAGTTTAATATAATTGATTTTAAATTTTAATCCAGATTTAACAGGAGTCTAGATCAGAGGTATCTTCCTTATATGAGCTGAGCTCTAAAATAAGCCACTTCCAACATTTCCTACAGGGTAACAATTCTAGGCGTTATTTGTGTGTATGCGTTCAAGGTGTTGAGCTATGCATTGAAACACAAACATACATACATATGAATTCATATTAGTATGGGTGCTCAAATGCAAAATAGTGCCATTGCACTTTTTAAGCCGCATCAATGCAGTTTAAACACATATTTGTAACAATGGCAACATACCCGTTAAGCCCCCTAAACACCGTACTTGTCAAGCGCATGCGAGCAGCTCTAGGTCACAAAAATAACACGAGTTTAAATAATTCTATGCACAAGTTATTCCTGATATCTAATCACACTATTATTTCTGGTGGCTGTTATGGCAAAACATCTTAGCAACATGTTGCTGGAAATTCCATTGAAACAGTGTACACATACATATGAGATGCGGTTGCTAAGTTGGGGTTAATCTGTATTACTTTGCATTAATATATATGTCTGTTTGAGATATTTTTACAGCACAAGCAGAACTTTTACAAATTTTAAATTTTTTTCCTGCAGTCTTAAATCAAAGAAATCTACAAGCAATAACAACTAAAGTCATTAATCACCTTACGTAATTTCCCCTCCAGTTTCGCTTCATACTTCAATCCTCAAGTTGCTTTATTCCAATAGAAGAGAAATAATATTCATACGTACTCTTGCTTTTATTTCCAATTTATTTATTTATTTTAAAATGACTTCAATTTAATATAAATCTATTTGTCGCATACAAAGCTTCGTAGCAGAGCTGTAAAAGTTGCAATCATTTAGTTTAACAATCAATAAATGGACGACTAATTTGCTTGCATTGATTATAAATAAACTGAATTTAACGATTGCAATCACATTTGCATTTCAGTTTTTATTTCAAAATTTCGAGCGGCAATAAATCTGAAGTCAGAGAGTGCAATTTTTTTATTTAAATTAGAAACAGAATAAATTATCTAATGACTATATTATTCAATTAATTTACTGACTATCGAAATATTTCTAGAAACATTAATCACTTGATTATCATTAAAAAGTCAAATGAAGTACAATCAAAAGTTAGTGATTACTTTTAATTTTTTGAATTATTTGATTTATATTAGAACTAGAACAAATTATCTAATGGCTATATGATTCCATTAATTTACTGATTATTTAATCATTTTCAGAAATTATTAGCAATTGATTAATATTAAACACTCAAATAAAATGCAGCCAAAAGTAGTGATTACTTTGAATTTTTTGTTTAATTATTTCGAAGAATAATTTAATGAAAAAAAATAAAAAAATTAAAAAATCAGAGATAATCAAAAGTTATAAATTTTTTTTTTTAGATTTACTTTATTTATTGAAGATTTGAAAAGTAAAAATAAAAAATGAGGCGTAACTAATCTTTAATTAGAATTTCAAGAAATTGTTATTCGTAATAGTTTATTTATTTTAGTGAATTCAATGAATTAACTTTAATGATTATTATTCTAGATTGATTGCAATCAGCAAAAGTAATTTCGTTACCGCAATGACTTATACAAAACGCATTTGCAATCAATGTTAATTGTAAATTGCAATAAAGGCAAATAAATAAAAAATCATTTCAAATAAATTTTGATTGCAATCCCTTACAGCGCTCTTCATTACACAAGAAACTATGCATGTTTTATTAGAGTTACTAAATACTTCAAACGGTGGCTAAATTACAAATACAATAACACAAAGACCCTCGCACGCCTCATAGCCAACCGGATATCATGCGTCCTGTCACAGTTGATTTGCCACGATCACCACCAGCAGCCGCACTACTCTGACCCACTTTAATAACCGGTTTGGCAGGTGCAGGTTTCTTATCGTCCGGCTTCTTTTCGTCCGCCTTCTTATCATCACCTTTTTTATCGTCAGCCTTTTTGTCATCCGTTTTAGCAGTTGCTCCCGAACCACCTGCAGTGTCACTGCCACCACCACCACCACCGCCACTAGCACCAGCAGCATCTCCAGCTGCTTTTGTTGTTGTTGGTCCTGCTTCTGTTGATTTTGCGCCTGCAGTCGCTGCAGCATCGGGTTTAGCACCTGCTGGTGCACCTGGTGCAGCACTTTTAGTAGCACCCGCAGTTGCACTCGCACCAGCAGCAGCACCTGGTTTTGCAGCTTCTGTTTTGGCAGCGTCCTCTTTCTTCACAGCAGCATCGGGCTTTGTGGCATCACCAGGCTTGACAACTGCTGGCTTGGCAGCACCAGTAGTATCGCCCGATTTAGCGCCAGCCGCCGGTTTACCATCTTGTTTCGTTGTAGCATCAGCCGGCTTAGCAGCAGCATCAGGTTTGCCAGCTGTGGGTGCTGGTTTGGTTGGTGCGCCTGCAGCAGGTTTACCACCGTCATCCTTCTTTGCTGGATCTGTAGGTTTGGTGCCAGCAGCTGGCTTACCAGGTGGTGCAGGTGCTGCGGGCTTACCATCACCAGGTTTGCCATCTTTAGGTTTCGCGCCAGTATCAGGCTTCGCATCGCCTACAGCTTTCTCTTCTTCCGGTTTTAGTTTCTTGGACTGCGTTTGGAAAGAGATGAGAGATGAGAAGAGTTGAACTATTTGGTAGTATGTTTAAATTATTTTTTAGTACTAACCCCTCCAGTTTTCTCATCTTTAATAGAAGCGGTTGTCGAAGTGGCATCAACCGTTTCATCGTTGGCCATCTTCTTCTTCATGAACTTGACATAAGCGACACGTGTAGCGCGTGTTACATCACCCAAGTTGGGATTATATTCTGTAAGAAAGTTGCATAAGTTCCACGGGATTCTACTGACTTAAAACCAACTCACCTATCAATTGATTCTGATTCATCTTGAGTCCCTCATTTGCTTGATCGATGATTCTGCGCCTCAAACTGCGCTGACTATGGCGCTGTATGGATGAACGTTTCGAACCAATCGGATCTGCAGACATTGTATTTTGACGCGCAATTGCATTCCAATCCTTTTCGCTGCAAAAGTGAGGAAGGTTAAAAAATATTAAATTCAATCTCCAACCACCACTTACCCCGACTTCAGTGACTTCTTCTTGCCAATAACGCGCGCCAACGATGAAAATATATCCTTGCTACCCTCATCGCCTAAGGTCATTTCTTGTTGCAAATTCTCAACGAAACCGATTTGGAAATCTTTAAGTATACGCCTTTCCATCACTTTACCTTTCTTGGTGCCAGCGGCCGCAGCTGTGAACACATAACAAATACAAATATTTAAAACGTCGCCAAGGGATATGCGCCATCATTTCATGCATTGTGACAAAACTGTAATTACTCACCTGCTGTTTTCTTCTCAATATCGGGCACATTGAATTTATTCGTTTGGAAAATGTCCAACAGCTCAAAACGCAAAGAGCTAATATCTTGACGCACTTCAATGATATCATCCTCGGTAATGCCAAAGTCGTCGCGTCGTCGTTGTTCTGCAGTGACGAAACGTCGTATCAGCAACTTCATGACTCTATCATGCAAATTTTGGGCACGCTCCTTAGTTTTGCGCTGCATGTGTGAACAAGAGAGTGAGAGCAAGTAGTGAGGAGAGTGTGCTGCATGAGTTATTTGTGGAGAGGCAGTCAGTGTTTGGATATGTGGGTGGGCGTGAATCAATGCTTAGGTGTTCGCTCATGCTGTTCGTTAACGGTAAAAACAGATTAGAATATTTCTATTTTTGGTAGAGGAAGTTGGCACACCCGTTGTGGTATCAAAGCGAACTAGCAGTGTAACCCGGCTAAGCGCTTACAGCACCATTCTTACTTGTGAAATTTAGATTAATAACCAGTAATTTATTTCAATTCAGCAACGCGAAAGGGTAGCACTTGTAAACAACTGAAGATGTTTATTTATAATGGAAATTGTTGTGGTTATGTGAGGCAGGTTAGGGAGAGATGCTAGAAATAAGTGAGTATTGATGTTGAAAAATCTTTCTATTTGTGTATAGTAAAATGAAAATAAAAACTTTTCCAAGGTACCAAATTCAGGAAGACATTTTTTTTTTGTAATAATTTTTTTTGCTGAAAGTAGCCTCCGTTTCGGAACTAGCAATGTAGGAGATAACCAGAGTAAATCCCATTGACATATTGGCGCTTCAAAGAAGAAGGCTACAGGCGCAAAAAGGCAGACGAATGAAGAGCTCATTAGACTAGTACGCCAAAAAGTAAACGAGAAAGCGCTTAGACTTCATCAAGGGCACTAAGAAGCTAAACACTGAGGTAGATAGGCAGCAAGGCTGATCTCTAACGTAACGGCATGGATCACTTAAAACTTGGGCGAGCTCAAGTACTCAGTTACACAAATGCTACTTCAAAAAGGACTTTTGTCAACTGGGAAAAATCGACGATTCCATTTTTAGGATATTGGGCCAAATTATTAATACAAAATAGGACTTTCGGTATTATTTTTTGAGGGGGGTGGAAGAAGGGGGTTTAAAAATAATACATACCATAACACTTTTCGTTCGTTTTGTGCCTTTTTGTCCTAAAGTTTTGCGCAACAATTTCGCTGATGGCATTATATTGAATGGTGGTGGTACAGTGCCACCATCCTCAAAATAGCTCATCCATAGTTGAGAGCGTGCGAATTTCCATTCAACATCGGCACGTTCCGATATAATTTGATACGAATTAGACATCATAGCGATAAGCATGTTGAGTAGCACAATAATATTGATCACGGAGTACGAGCCGAACATGAGTAAAGCCCAGAAACGTGTGAAGCTCTTTATGCCCGCCAAATCAAATGACACCAAATCGACTAAACCGAATGAAGCCCAAAAGAGTGATTGTGATGTTTCGAAAAGGCTGAAAGAGAGAAGTGAATACAAAATTTAAAATTTGTATGAGTTTCGAAAGACATTTTGTGCTTAAAAAATTTACACTATGCAACAGCAATTTGGCAACTTTTTTTTTTACTTTTTTATTGTAAATTAAAAAATTTCTTACTTCGAAAATCGTCGCCATATAGTACAAGCTTTCTCTTGATCATCGAAATCCGCCACATCTGGATGTAAATGGTAGCATTTATTCTTTTCCAATTCAGCATAGTACCATAGCAATTGATTAAGTCCACAGCCGAATGCAAACAATACCAAAGTGTAAATGAAGAAGAATTTGATGATATCGATAATCATGCGCCCCAACGATACTTGCAATG
This sequence comes from Sphenella marginata, assembly GCA_951509765.1. Classification (NCBI taxonomy): domain Eukaryota; kingdom Metazoa; phylum Arthropoda; class Insecta; order Diptera; family Tephritidae; genus Sphenella; species Sphenella marginata. The sequence goes on along the minus strand of OX608079.1, from coordinate 117,688,054 downwards.
GTCCCAAATGTGGATTGATGGAGAAAATGTGTACCAATTTCAAGTAGGAGAATACCATGCCCGCAGCAAAAGCGCCTTCGGAAAGTAACATGGGATCGAAAGGATGCCAATGTTCGCGTGGAAAGTAGGGATCAATACCACGATACCATAAATCGCGCTGTAAGAAAATAATAGTAATTTAGGTTTATAAAAATAGGTTGTAGTAGTTGTAACTGATATCAATTGCAGCTTTGCTTTGTGTTTCATTTCCACTTTGAACTGACTGTTTCAATTTCTTTTCGATTTTAATTAGCTCTCAATTAACAAATTCTCAAGAGTTTTGATCAAATGTCAACGGTAAATTTAATTTTTTTTCTCATTTCTCTTCGTTTAAAGTGCTCTTTGTGTTTCATTTCCAGCTTGAAATGACTGTTTCGATTTCACGTTCAATTTTAATTAGCTCTAAATTAACAATTACTCAAAAGCTTACATGAAATGTCAACTGTCAAATTTATTTTTTCTCTCTTGAAAATGGCATATTTCAACTTGAAAAGGAGTTGAGAAGCATGATCCAATAATGCAGGTCTTGTTGATAGGCCAGCTGATTTTTATTCTTTTCCCGAACTTTGATAATCAAACCATTTTTTAGGAAGATTTTGACTATAAACTCACAAATTACAAAAACAAAATACATGAAATATTTTTGTGTGTTTGTATGTTTGTCGAGCTGGATATAGTTGGATCATGGTTGAGAAGTGTTTCAATTCTATTCCATTTCTTTCAGTTTTGGAATAAGTTTAGAAGTGGAAAAATGCAAAGCTTAAAGCTCAATGAGAAAATATACATATGTAACTTACATGCACTATAATCCATGCGGTCGCCCGGCACAATATCCACGTCACATAAAACATATTCGATATGAAATCGACAATATTCCAAAGATCCATAATATACTCGAATAAGCCATCGGAATAAAGAGCTTTCAATTCGCCAAATATTAAACCTTGTACAAAAGCGAAAAAGATTTAGCGATTTAGTAATCATTTAATACCATCGTTGCTTACTTGCAATATAAGTGATGATACCCAATTCAATGGGTCCAGGCAGCGAACCACGTTCATGCTTACGCCAATTTTCCAACATGGCCAACATCCAAGGGAAGCCAAGTAATTCAAATGTCAAATCGACGACACGCAAAGAAGCAGCACCCAAAAGCACTACAAAAACAAAAAAACAGATTAATAATTGCATTCCCTCAACTACTCCATTGCACAAGCACTAACTCAAGAAAAACATGTAAGAACATGAATGCGATATAAATTTCACAAAAGGTTTCTTCATAAATTTGCCCGCCTCAGAATCGGGTGCTAGCAAATAGTTCATGCTGTTAATGGGAAACATAGCGCCCAATTTGACGACTTCAATAATTTGCTGTGACGCTTGTTTACGCCTAAAACCTGGCAAACCCTCATACCAAATGGCTGCTAACAGTTGTTGTACATTTGGATGTGCCACAAACTAAAAGAGAGAGGAGAAAGTGGAGAAAGTAAAGTAGTTAAAGATGACGTCGCATAAATTCGATTTACTCCAAACACATTATTTATGTGCTGCTAATGTGTGGTGCATAAATTAAGTGTTGGTGGTGGTGCACTTACCGCTTTCTGCTTATAACGTATGGCTAGCTTAAGACGCTCTAATGTTTGCCGTTGGCCTGGCATCCAAATATCAGTCGTTGGCTCATGATTGAAATTGAGCATTACCTCCAATTCGGTGGAAGTGCGCGCATGATCCAATAATGATGAGACAAACTCTTGTACACCCGTACGCATCTCCTGTTCATATGTGAGATGACATAAAAAGCAACAATTATGTTTAGAAATAAGCTTATGCTAGCATATGTATTTGAGTGTGTTTTTGCGCAATTATCTATTATTTTTTAGCCTACAAATGGGTAGGGAACATCAAAAAAACTTGACCAATTTTCTCAATCCAATTTCATATTAGTGATAATCTCATTGTGTTTTCATTTTTCTTCTTCTTTTTTTGCATTTTCGCTTTGTAGTTTTTACGTAATTTTTTTGTGTTTTTCTGTTTTTAATATTTCTTACTTTCTTACCGTATATTCTGCTCTGAATTCAGATTCCATTGCTTGTAAGCGTTTTAATTCCCATGACAGTTCGAAGGCTGTCAAGACAGGATCGCGTGAGCTGAGTGCAATTAGTGAACTGGCCGATAGTGCGCGATAGGCGTTGATACGTGACTGTGAGTGCCGTAGCGAATCTGTTTCTTGCGAGGTGACACATTCATCGCAACCGCATCTGTGGAAAGAAAGGAAATGTTGGTAGTTGCTTAAGACTATCAGAAAAATGTTTGAAATAAGATTTTAACTTTTGAGAAGTTGATGGTAGTACCTGAAGAGACTAAGCGCTAGATTCCTCTTCAATTAGTTTTGAAATTTTCAAAATTTACTACCTCTGTATAATGTCACTTTCTTCTGAGTATTTGCTATGCTTATAAATAGAAGCAGAACCACGAGGATGTGGCTTGGACCTCCCCTTCTCAAAATACTGCACACGCCACTACCTCTAAATAAGTGAAACATTTTTCATCCCGGAAAGCTTCCGTTTTGGAAACCGTCGCTATTAAAAACACGCTAGATGGCACAGTAATCGCAGTTATTAAACAACTTCCGTTAGGTGTCCTCTGGAGCGGGATATTTATCTATTAAGAGACTGTAATCTTGTGGTCGAATTCTGTGTATCTTCTCGTTGACCCAGCTCCAGCTTACCGCACAATCGAGAACATAGGCTAGGTGGTGGATCGTTTTAGCTAGAGGACTCCTATAAATTGATGATATTAGAAAACTTAAAAGTTTGAGAAAATGTTTGTTGTTGTCATAGTAACAGTACGTTGTCCTATTTAACCATCATGATGACTCATGGAACGAGATCCAACTGGGTTATACTGAGATTTATTTTCTTCATTTGCCTAGTTATTTCAATTGATAAGGATCCCTCGATCCAGAAGGTATCAGCTGACTTAATAAACGCGACTTATGGCTATGAACGAGTCTTCTACGTCATATTTGAAACAAGTTAGGCGTTTAAGTCGCAGCTAATGTTGATGATATTAAGCAACGGCCACTCAATTCCATTTCGAATTATATAAATTTGTTGATTATCGCTGCTGATCGCCTGGCTTTTAAACACTAACAAATAAATTAGTGTGTGTCCTGAAAATGAGGCTCTCGAAATGCGTTAAATGTATGATATGCAAAGTGCAATGTGTAATCCCCAAAGCTAATAAAGTGTCCCCCCCACCTACCACAAATTGAGGCAAACCACTCAAAAGCAGATTAGTTGAAAATGATATTAAATTTGATTGGCGACACCTAACAAACGCCACAAAATTTATTCAAAATCACACCAACAAGCACATGTTGAGGCCATGCGCATGAGCGAAGTGCTGCAGTGTTTCGAATGCAAGTTAAACGCAAATAATAAAACGTGCCAAAATGGTGAGATTTCGGCTATAAGAAACATGAACAATAGTTACACAACAAAAAGCAACCGAAACAATAACAACAAATACCAAAGAGATACCATCTACTTGTCAGTTGTGCAATTGTTAGAGTTTTGTTGTTGTTTGCATGTAGTTGGCAAACGTGGGAGGGTGTTGTTGCCCTGCACGGAATTAACTCGGTAACGCATCATTTACGATTGCAACGAAGTGGGTCAATAGTGTACCGACGAACTAGTGTAACAACAATTTAATGGTGAATTGTCAACACAGAAGCTGCAGGTAGGACGGGGGGGGGGGGGGGGGTTTACCTTTTCTTGCATTTTTAACTGATGTGGGGCATTCTATATCAACTACGCAATTTTTTCGATACACTTTTGATGTGACTCAGGCTTAAGAAATCACATGACAGTTAGAGCGACTTTGATCGTAACAGTGGCAGTCATGAACACAACAACAGTGAAAAAGGTGATGACAATGACCACAATGACCAGAAAAGTGATGGTGACAGTGACAGTTACATGAAAGTGGTGGTTACAGTGGAAATAGTCTAGATTATGGATCTATTTATGTTACCGTGACAGTGACACGAAAGTGGTACTAGCTTTGACAGTATAACTGGCATGAAAGTTATAATGACAGTGACTTTTAGCTTGACTTTAGTAGAGACAGTGACATGAAAGTTCCATCTTTGATCGTAACGGTGTAAGTGATGGTGTTGACAGTGACATATGAAGTGACCAACAATTAATCGTGACAGTGAAAATAATAATACCCGTGACTTTTCCAAATATTTGGATGCTATCTGGATCTATTTACAAATCGGTTTCTTATTGTCACTGTGACTGCAGTGGTGGTGACAATAATGTAACAGTAATTGTTCAACAAATGACTGAAAGGAAGTATCTAATTCAGTCAACACGGAATGCCCCATTTATGTAAAAATATTTCTATAAGCCGGCGTATGTAAATATGTATGACTAAATATATTTATAGTTCCACTCACTTAACGTCATGCGGCATTGGCAGCGTTGCACCACGATCCAATAAAATTTTGAGTATTTCATAATTGTTGCGATGCGCCGCTAATATTAATGGCGTAATATCCGGCGTAAATGTCGACTTTGAACGATCGACAGCTTCCCAGCTCTGCAAGCACATTCAGAAAAAAATTAAAAATTTATCTCTAGTTTTTGCATACTCATACTTACATAGGGTTCTCCCTCTTTATGATGAGTCTCCTCCCATTGTAATAGCTCTTCCACTGCCTCAACATATTCCTCCGATATCGCATGCAACAATGAATCACCCACTTGAATGCCACATTCCAGCAATACAACAATCAAATCGTAATTCTCATTTTCAATAGCAGAAATGAGCGCAGAGCGATTTAGTGGATCCACGCAATTAATATTGAATTTGTCCGGTTGGTCTTTATTGTCTTCGATTATTCTGAAATTATTACAATGAAGGTGCGATTTACAGAATTTTAAATATTTAAAAAATATTTACTTCTTAACACCCTGTATATCACCACGTTCCGCCGCCAAAATGAAATTCTTCTCAAGCTCATTTAGCATATACTCCTCATCACTTGAGATGTTATAGACGGGTTCTCCCTTTTCGGGATCATCGTCTGCCGGTTTCTTTACCGAAGGAGCCATTTCGTGGGTTTACCGAGAGAACTCCCTACAATGCTAAGCTGCCGCAGTGATTAAATAATAAAATCGTATTGACCTGCCATAAGATAATAATATCAGCATTATATAAAGGCAAATAACGTGATCAAGGTAAGGGGCAATTCGCTCAAACTTTGATCGGAAAGCATGCAATTCCTCAAAATTTTACAAAATTTCTACTGTATAGTGTTCGGCGACAAAAAACACTTGCAGGGAGAGTGCATTTTGATAGTTCATTGAGAGAGGAAGTTCAAAGTTTCTTTGAAAAAAAAAATATATATCCGGGGGGGGGGGGGGCTCGGCAATGGTTTAGATTCGCAAATCATATCGCTGGTTGATGTCGTATGAGGGATAACGGGCTACGTAGAATTTATATGAGATTTCCCCACTGCGACTTTTTAAGGGAGAAAAGGGCGTGGCAGCTTTGATAAATAAATGAGGTTTTTCTTGTTGCAAATCTTTGGCAGTGGGGTAGATAGATCAAGAGCGAAAAGTAATATTTTTTTCGATCCATGTTAATTATTGGCTAGTCAATATGAATAATATTTTAGAATAGAAGGAAAAATCTGAATTCCCTCCATATTCATACTTATTCGGCTACATAATTTCTATTTTAGGTAAACCAGGAAGGGAGATCAAGAACAGGTAAAGAGATAGAATATAAAAGGCGAGAAGAAAAAACCGAGATAAGGAAAGAAAGAAAGATCTGAATAGGATATGAAAGAAAATTAAGAGCGAAAAATAGCATTTAGAAAAATAAGAATAATTAAAATTTTGGGGCAGAGCAAATAGAAGCGACAAGTGAAAAAGTTAGGTCTTAGCTTGGTTCTGGTACAAAACTTGCAAAAAGTGTAAGTGAAATGAGAATGGCGTAAGACTCTCTCGAAACGCAAAAATTAAAAAGTTTCAAGCGAACAGAAGTTAATAAAAACTTGCAACCAAAGCAGCTGTTGTCATTTTGATTGGTTAAAAGTTCAAATTTTAAAATTTTTGTTGGTGCTTGCCCTTGTCACGATCAGCTGTTTTTCACTTACAATTTTTACGGAGTGGAATTCCCACAGTAAAAACTTGTAGCTCTCTCTGTCAATGAAATGTCAAAAATGCGCTCTCTCGCTGCAAGTGTTTTGTGTAAACAAGCACTTTCTCAGCAAAAGTTTTATAAAATTTTAAAAATTTTCATGTACGTGAACAAAGCTAGTGCAATTGACCGAAGCAATGAAAGTTGTTACTGAAGTTCAGGCGATTTCAAAACAGCTGATTAGCTATTTTTCCCTTGATGTGTACTTCAAAATGTGAAATCGAAGAAAATGGGAGACGATTCGTTTAAAAATAAAATTTCTGTCGATAGTGGTTGGGAAAGATTTATTCGACCACGTTGTTAGAAGCCGAGGTAAAAAAGTATTTTTCTCAGATTGAAATTGTAGATATTTAATGTCAGCTATATCACAAAAAAACTATTAAAAAGCCGTTAAATAAGTGACTAACACGATTAAGCGGAAACGAGTAGACAGTTAATCGCCTACTACTAAGAAGAAGAATATCGATTTGCCCTCATTTGAATTACTGACATTTTTTCTTTAACGAGTATATTTACTAGAGTATATTTACTAGATATGTATGTATGTATATTTGCGTATTCATTATTGGAAAATTTTATTTTTCTTGAAAGTGACAAAACTTGATTGAAGGTAATGTAGTTCTAAAAGAGTAGATTTGGCACTGACAATTAAAAAATCATTAAACAAATGTAGTTTAATCGCATGTGGATTAGAGCTAAAAGGAAGTCTTCCAAATTACACTGGACACTGAAATGAGTTGAATAGTTTTTGTAGCTGAAAGTCCTTTGAAGGTCGTTTTGATAACTTTTTTGCCTTTTTATTTCGTTTTTTTGCACACTTTTCAAGTTTTAAATCTTTTTTAGCTCCTTAAAATTCATTTTATTTGCACTTCAGAAACATTTTTAAAATAACCCAAACTTTGTTGCACAATTATATTTTCTTCATTAACCTTCTGGTTATAGTTACACACATCTGCCTTTCCAGTTAAAATTTCAAATATCGTATTCGTTCACTTCAAATTAACTTTCACTACGTCAATAAATTTAAGATCCACAAAATCGTTTACCAGGATCCGCTATCCTGTTGATCCTGTGAGAGACCTTCACCACAAAACAATATATCCTTTCAAAATCCTTTACTTTTCATTTTTTCCGATTCCGTAATTTTGTTGTTGAGAGTTGAAGAATTCGCGAAGAACTGCTGAAAAATTGGTCTAACGCCTCGTTATAAGCTACTAATTACATTAACGTGGAACTAAAGTCGGTCATTGAAAAAATCACAAAAACAAAAAAATGTATCGATTCCATAAACAACAAGTTAATGTTTGTTGGTAAAAGACGCGAGAACAAGAAATATAATACAAAACAATTGTGGCAAAGAAATAAGAGACTTGTCGGAACAGCTGCCTAGAATGTTTTTTGTAATTGCGAAATATAAATATAAAGTAAATTTGTAGAAGAAGAAGAATGCGCGCCAGAAACATGTGACTGTTGTCGTGTTGGTTTTGTGGAATGTGATTAGCGGTAATGCTGTAAGCTTTGGGCCCGTCTCTGGCACGTGAGGTCTAGTGCAGCAAGTGTGTGCCCAAATTAGCCGGCGAAAGTGACTGCGCTAAGCATGGCAGAAGCCTTATCGATGCTGTTGTTGTGACTAAACTATTTGTTTAATAATAGCCAATTCTGATAGCAGGGATGGTTGTTTTTGTTTGCTTTTAGTAAAATATTTAAACAAAAAATATTTTGTTTAACTTTTAGCGTAGGAGGTATTCTGTAATATTGTTATCTACAAAAATTGTTGTGTTTTGATTATTTAGAATATCTCAACAGAAAAACAATAAAATTTCAATATTTTTGGGCAGGGTTTTTTTTTTTTTAAAATTGTTGAGTATTCAGTTTTGATTCTCAAAAAATTGTCAATTTAGTTAGAAGTACCATACAATTTTCTCTTGATTTTTTTAAATTTTTTGTAGAGAATATTCGGCATTTTTTTCATACAATATTTGAATTTTGTTCATGCGCTGTATGGAAGAAAAAACTCAGAATCCAAGGCAAAAAAAAAAATTTTAAAAATTCAGCAAAAGTTTTATTGTGCTTCGAACTAAATTTGAAAATTGCATAAGCTATAAAACTGCCTACTCAAAGATTTTCTAAAAAATTTTGCTTAAGAGGATTGAAATTTTCATGTGATTTTTTTACACTTAAATTAAATTCCGTGAACTGTGTATGAAAACTAATTCTATATTTCTTTTTATGTTGTTTCTGTTTTAGAACTCGCTATATATGAATCCTAGGTCGGATTGCTTTTAAATGGGTTTACTCTCTAGCTCACATCTGCTAAATTTTCGGTCATCAAGAAACTTTAAAGCTCCCTTCCTGGAATATTGTAAAAACAACTTTGATTTAAAGGAACCGATGCAATGATGCTCTTTGTATCTACATATACATATGTATGTACATATCTACTATCATCATAACTATATAAAGCCTTACGCTCAAACATATTCATGAAAAGAGAAATTCTTCCGGTTTGCATCTGCGATAAATTCAACAACAAAAACTTTACTGGGCAAACTTTCGACGATTTGACTTTTACCTGCTGTAGCTTAGAGCTTTAAAGCCATTCTATGTTGCTTTACGCGCAAAAGCTCTATAATGATACGAAAAGCTATAAAGCTGTAGTTTAGTGTCATTCATATGCTAAAATCAGTTATGCATGTTATTTATTTATACCCCATTGAATTATGTGAAGTTCAAATTTAAAAAAAAAATTTTTTTTTTGTCTAAAAGTAAAAGCACAAAAATTCATAATAAATTAAACTATAAAGTAAAAGTAATATTATAAGTAAAACTAACTGTACATATGTACATATATGTATAATCTTGGGTCCAGTGGTTAAAGCGCATGTTATATATAGTTTTGGAAAAGTGGGCAGTGCCAAACCCCCGGCTATATAAAATTTTACTGTGTCCAAACTCTAACTGTATTTGATCTAAATGATATTTGGATATATTCGTCCTTTTATCACGATTTAATTAGTTTTTTAAAATTAGGTGGTGTCAAGCCCACAATTTTTATGTGTGCTTTGTAGTTCATTCATGTGCAAAGGTCCGTCTCTATGAAACTTTCAGGATAAGGGCATATGGGAAAGCCCCAAGGTAATATCAATTTGCGATTCACTAACAGCTTTGTTTTTAATCAGGATATCGAAAGTCTACAGCAAACCGGAACAAGTAAGTGCTAGAGTCTTGATTCTGTTCTATTCCTGGAAACTTCTAAAAAAATTGGATAACTTTTTTTGCGTTACTAGAATAACAAATTTATGAAAACAATGTTAGTTCCACCAATTTTAGTAGAAAAAGTTCGAACACCGCGTAGTAGAAAAATGCTCTTAATTTGTTCTCTTATTACACTACGCTTTGCTCAAATAAAATTTCACCGCAGCTGTAGTAAGAGTTTTGTTATGAGTGAGAGAAAAGTATCTTCTTCTACTTGAGTGTGTAATACTATTTTGTTTGTGTGTATATGCATATACATATGTATATAAGCCATGTCCAGGGAACAAACGATTTGCCACTTTTTTCCAAATGATTTCTTCAGATTATTTAAAAATGTGGCTAAATGTTTTTGTAACTGTAAATGTGTATATATCTGAATTTGCTGTGTTTCGTGAGAAATATGTACGTTTGCAAACAGTTTGAGTTTCTTTGCTTTTGTCTAATTGGTTGAAAGGAAAAAATGAAAAAGAAAAGCAACTGTTGCATGCAAGAATGGTTGCTTTTGTTCAATGCCTTCACGTAGGCAACAAAGTTTAATTGACCTTTTCTGCGCTTATTTTTAAACGATTTGATATAGCTGAAGAGTGTCGGTAATTACTTTTCATCTTTTTCTATTATTAACTTTCAAACAACAAAAATTCGAATCTATGGAAATAAACCAATCTTTCCGTATGCTTCGATTTCTCATACAATTCGTTTAAGTTATGGTATATTTTTATAACGAAAAATTGTTTCAGAGGGTAAAAGTCCATAATTTATGATTCTTCATGATTTTGCTTAAGTACTCCTATAAGTAAAGCTGGTGTCGCTTATTTCAAGTCCATTTGTTTACTTTCATTTGTTTTTTTTTCTTGTAATATTTGTATTTAGCAAACACCAAAAAATCCATATTTTTGAACCCTTGGGAGTAGAAATATTGCTGAGCTATTAAACTACAAGACGTTATTATATGAATGCCTTAGAGCATTTGTTGTTCCTTTTTATTGTAGTGAAAAGATAATTGTGAGACAAAAATCAATGTTGGAGAGGAGATGAATGATTTTTTTTATAGTTGACGAAAAAAGTTTTGGCTTAGAAGTACCGAAAAAGACGCCAAAAAATATCCAAAAAAGCTTCAATAAAAGTTTTAAATATGACTCCAAAAATACTCATAATTTCATTTAAAACGAACCATAAAACTCTTAGAGGATTCAGAGTCATTATGGATTCTTTTTTATGACATCTTGGATTTCATTTGATTTGATTTTTTGCTTGAGTTGGGGTTTCGAAAGTACTTGTTTCTCAGTTAACTGATCTAAAATATGTTGGTCTCTGCATAAGTTCTGTTACTCTCCGTTTATTTAATTGGGATATCGTCTACGGTCATTTTTCCTGTGTCGATTTTTGCATTTCGATTCTGACCGTAGCCAATAGTTTTGCAAGGGGAAGATTGGCTAACTGAAAATTGTAACTGTCGGTATTACAGTTCTTTCAGTCGTTTTTCAACCACTTCTACTGAGCTATTTAAATTGAACAAAACAACCAAACAAAGGTTCCTTTAAATTTCTCACTTAAATAAAATAATCGTCATAGACACTTTAACAGCTTCTCCACAATTGTGTGGGTGTGCGTGTGAGCTTTTATGACAGTCGTTTATAAAACATTCTGTGGAGTTATTGCACGAGGCCTGTGAGTATAAATATCAACAAATGAAAAATAAAAGCAAAAAAGCAACAAATATCAATAGCCACACTAATGTATATGTATGTAATTATATATAGAGTATACCCTGCAGTAAGTTGGCTTGTTCTCGCAGACCTTACTACTTGACGGGACACTACCAATGCAAAAGCTTTCAAGTCTTCTTTACTTGGTTCTTAACCAGTTCCATTTCGGATAGTTTGGGGGTCGTTCTAGTTGTGGATATTTAAAAGTGTCTTTAACACTGACGTAAATACTGGTACACTGAACTGCTTTATCGACTGTTACCATTTTCGGTTAGCTAAAAAATAGCTACACAACGACCGGATAGAATCGACCCAATAGCGAAGACTTTTCAACCGCTGTACCGCGTTTAACGAAGTATACAGCTCTAAATTTTTTTTTAGTTTCTTTTCAATTTTACTACAGGGTATACATTTTCAGTGAAGTGTATTTGTAGAGTTCGTTGTTAATAGGTGCACGCACAATTCATTTCAATGGTGATCACGTCATACTTCCCTGACATATCCTGCACTGAAAATTGAACTCCCACTTCTTGTTGTGCAGGTTCGTTGGGAAGTGGCGAGTGCCGAGTGACGAGTGTTAGGAATTTTGTTACTTAATTAGTTTGCAATAGGCTTTGAAATGTACACACACACATACCTACTAGTATACTTGTAAACATGCTTGTGCATGAGTAAACAAGTTTGGTTAGAGCTAGTTAAGCGCTTTGTTTACTAGTTATTCTATAAAAAATAAGCTAACAGCAAAAGGAATTTGGTCAAAAGTGCGTGAATACGTGACATAAGCGAATATTTTGAAGTTGCTCAGCTTAGCTTTTATGTATTTAGTGCGTTGCTGGTCGTAAAAAAATATTGAATTTTAAAGCAACTCACATCTGGTAACATTTCGTATGTCATTTACTGCTTTAAATATTGCGCGGAAATGCTCCAATATAAAATAAGTAAGGAAAGAGCTGTCTTCGGCTGTGCTGAAGGAGTTTTACCTTTCATGAATAACCATCATGGTTTTGAACGATCGATCTTTACTTACAATTATTACAAACTCTTCAATACTACTAGTGTGAAGATAGATAGCTCAAAACACCATTTATCGAAACTATCGATTGTATGGAACCTATATGTTTTCTTGATCAGATCTGTGTGATTTCACTATATAGGTACATATATTACATTTTTAATAAGTACCCAAATTACAAAATTTTAAACTCCCAGCTTGTTAATTGCAAGAGTTATAGACCAACACCAATTTATCGGAACTATCGATTATATGGGAGCCATGTGCATGTCCAATCTGGTTGCATTTCCCTACACACTTTGAATTTATTATAAGTACCAAAACTGCAAGCTTTTACGAGCCTTCAAATCGCAAGAGTTATAGACCAAAACCGGTTTAATGGTATTTTAGTTATGGATTATTATGAATGAGCTTGTTTAAGGCTCTGGTTTAGTAAGCATCTACTTAAATCAACCATCTCATATCGACCGCAAATTAAGCAAATTTTCATGACTTTTCTCTTAAACCCACATATTTTTCACACAAATTACTTTAAGCGCACATCCGTTGCCACCTCCGTTTATTAAATCTCGCTTTATGCCAAATGAAAGCTTCAGCATCTGCGTTTCCACTTGTAATTTATGCTATTTACTGTTAAATAATTAAGTGGCACTTATAAATGCGTATTAAAACGGAAAATGTGTAAGAACATAAAAAAAATTGTGGTGGGAAATGAAAATAAAGAGTAACAAAAATAAAAACAGAAAAAGTAAAATGAGCAGAGCAAATGTAATATTGAAAACAAAACCATCAATTAGTCATGAATATGAGAATGAAAGGAAGCACATTTAATGAAATGTGAAGAAATATTACTGGAAGTACTCACCTGAGCATCGATATATGTATGTATGTATGTGTGACAGGAGTATGTACTACGGATCTCATTACGTTTTCAAATGTAACTTATTACAGTCGGTCAGAATAAGTATTTGTAGGCAGCATTTATCTGGATTTAAAATCACGACGACTTTTAAGGAAAGATAATTATATTATGTTAATAGTTTCACTTGTAGGTACGTGTATATATATCTTTATTTAATGTTCTTGAATATAAAAAATAAAATTCAGTAAAAAATTTGAACACGTTTTTGTGGTATATTCGTTATAATTCAATTGAGCATTTAAATTCATGAAAATAATTAAACCAGCTTTATTAGAGAATATAGGTTAGCAAAAATTAAATAAATAAGTTACCAAATAAAGTACCAAAAATTGGTGCAGTGAAATAACTCCCAAATGAAATAACTCCCATGAAATAACTCCCAATGAAATAAGTCCCAATAAAAATGAAATAATTCCCAACTTTAATAAATGAAATAACTCCCAAAGAAGGAAATGAAATAACTCCCAATATTTGGTAGTTATTTCACAATGAAACCACAAGTCCCCAAAAAAATGAAATAACTCCCAAATGAAATAAGTCCCAAAAAAATGAAATAACTCCCAAATGAAATAAGTCCCAAAAAAAATGAAATAAATCCCAAATCAAAATTTGAAATGGTATATTTTTACAACATAATCAGTTACAATGAAATTTGAAAAATACAGGAAGTTAATATGTACATAGATATGTGAATGTAACAATTACATGAAAACCTGAATAGTGTTGTCGACCTTTTGACGGCAAATCGGACAGTTAAAGTTTTCTAGTCCTTCAGAAATACTCTTAGCATGAAGCATTAGAACACAAGCGTTGCATATTTTTAAATGTTTGCACGGCATCAATAGTACATTGGGCTCAACCTCCAAACAAATTACGCACCCAAAAAGCGAATTAATGTCAGTGACATTAAGACGCATGACCAAAAACGAATTAAAGTCAGTGCCCTTAATTCGTTTAATATTTTGACTTTAGTTCGCTTTGGACATGCGAATTAATGTCATTGAGGCAAAATTTGACTTAGGTCAGATCTTCAATTCGGGGCGTGATAGATGGTATTTATGTGCAGAACTCCTTTCCGCATTGGCGGCCTGCGGCCGCGCTTCAAAAAATAACCCTGGGCTACGCCATTCCAACTCCGGGTGTGTGCCATAGCCGTGGCTACCGCCACGGTGATGTCCTTCCGCGTGCCACGTTTCCCACTTTTTTACTTTTTTGGCTCAGCGTAATGTGCCATTACAACAACCACATGAAAATGACAGAAAATTGTGAACTTTAACTGGAAATAACTTTTGAACTGTTGAAAAAAATCTCATTTCAGATTCTAAATCTAGACATGGGTAATCGTTTACGTGGGGTACCGAGCGCTAATACACAACCAAAAATGTTGAGACGCGCTTTGGTCCCAGGAGCATGAATATAACTCCGCTGAACCAATATTTTTAGTAGTTTGCGAGATATTTGCAGTTAAAGTCATGTTCATGTGGTTATTGTAATCACATTACCCTGTGAGAAAAGAGTGGCACGCGGAAGGACATCACCGTGGCGGTAGCCACGGCTATGGCAACCACCCGGAGTTGGAATGGCGTAGCCCAGGGTTATTTTTTGAAGCGCGGCCGAAGGCCGCCAATGCGGAAAGGAGTTCTGCACATAAATACCATCTATCACGCCCCGAATCGAGGATCTGACCTAAGCCAATCTCAGATTCATTTTTTAAATTCCAGATTCTTGATATAATGATCATAAGTCGAAGGTGATAATGAAAAATGAAAATTTGGAATATAAAAAACATGTACTGACTTTAGTTCGCTTTCGTACTGCGAATGAATGTCAATGACGTTAGTTCGCTAAAAATATTCCCCAACAAAAATGAAATAACTCCCATTAAAAATGAAATAACTCCCAATGCCTGGATTACAAGCAATGAAGTAAGTCCCAAAAAATGAAATAACTCCCAATTTCCAAAAATTATGAAATAACTCCCAAAGATATTTTATTGGGGATTATTTCATTTGGGAGTTATTTCATTATGAAATAATTCCCAGTTAAAATTATGAAATAAGTCCCAATGAATTGGGAGCTATTTCATAATGAAATAAGTCCCAACTTGCATGGAAAATATTTGGGAGTTATTTCATTTTTTTGTTGGGAGTTATTTCATTTGGGAGTTATTTCACTGCACCCCAAAAATTTTAACAAAATGACCCAGAAAGACACCCAAACCAACTCCAAAAAAGCTCTGAAAACAATTTTAAAGTTAGACCGAAAGAGTCCCGAAATATTTCAATATAATAATCTCTAAAGAAAAAAACTACCAAAATAGCCCTGAAAACGCCCCAAAAACAAACGCAAGAATTTACTGAAAATATTCCCAAATTACCCTGAAAAAGTCACAAAATGATTCTTAAAATAGTTCCAAAAGTACCAGAAAGTGAATCAAATAGTTCACAAAGTATGTAGTCCCGCCAAAAATCTCTTAGTTCAGCAATGATCCTGAACTTAAATCAAATGAAATCAGTCAAGCACAATTTAAAGTTTTGAAAACCTTGACTACATAAAAAAATTATTATTAGAAATACAAAAAAAAAAAAAGGTTTTCAAGAACTGTTAATAATAGCTAAAGAACACAAAAAGAACCTAGTTTAACTGATTTCCTCATGGGTTCTACGCCCTTTATCTACACCAATTTGAAATGAAACGTAAGTTATTCAAGGTCTTCAAGGAAACAATCTAAGCTAAGTATTCAGTAACTCAGAACTGATTTCATTTTATTTTTGACTCGATCGAATTTTACTTATTGCTTACTTATCCCGTTTTATATGAAATCCTGCATTTTGTACATTTATGAACGTTACCACTCCACAACATCCTTCTAAACTTAACATAGGATCTTCGCTGGCTGACTTCCATTCACCTTTCTCTTATTTTCTGCAGAATTCAAATGTACACTTATTTCCACGTAAACTCAGCTCTCTACTTTCGCTTGGTTTCAACATAATTTTTCTTGTTACTCGTACATGTCAATGTTGTTGTGGAAATAAATGGTTTCTGTACGAGCGTAAATGCTTTTTAATATATTTAATATAGTAGATATATGAACGAATGAATGATGCTTTCTTTTTTAATATTGATGTTTTCGACATGGTAAAATTACCCTGTCGCTTCTATTAAAGCGGGTATAATTATCTGTTCCATTATTTTCATAAATTCAAACGCTTTATAAAATTTGAGTGAATATAGCACAATTTTTGTTTTTAGTTTTTTTGCATAAAAAATGGCATGTTTCTTAGATTGTTCTCTTATTCTCTGTAACATGTTGAACTACTACAAATAAAAATACAAATCAAAAGAAGCTTTCAAATTTTCTGCCAACAATTTAGTTGAGCTTTTAGTGTATCTTTTAGCATTGATTGATTGTTTCATATTTTTAATGCCTTTCTGAAGAATAATTTACTTTGATTGACTCATTGCAACAAAAAGTTCTCATAAGAGCATTTCTCACTAGCTTTCCATATTTTTTTTTTTTTGCTCAGAAAGTATCATTTGTTATGTCAGGGCGTATGAGTAACATATTACGTTGAGCTGCAATCTCCACACATACAGATATATTATGCAAAGTTTGTGGAAAAAACACATTTCTTATAACCACGTATACATTAGACTGTGCTGAAGAAATTTTGTTGTTGTATATTATTATTTTTTTCTTAACTTTTAAAAAACCAGAAAAAATTAAGAAAAAGTTGATGAACGTAATAAATACTTGAAGAGGTCTATCATTGCTGATTTTTTTAGAACTGATATTGAGCCGCACCTTTTTCCATATTTCTTTCACAAATTTAAACAAAAATTAAAATATTTAATTTTCAAAAAAAAAAAAAAAAAATTTTTTTGGCCCAGTCTAATATGCATTTACTGCATACCACTGAATAATTGAAATTGCAAGAAGCTGTTCAGCTTCATTTACGTTTAAGGTGAAACGGATATTTACAGTTATAATATAATGTGTATTCATATTAAACAACAATTTATGAGAAATTTACGCTCAACTTACATATTCTCATGTAATTTATGACAGATATGAACTGATAACAAATAAAATGATCCATGCAAAATATGATGTATTACAGAAAAGCATGTAAGGTCAATTAATAAAGTGACGGCTGTACAATTACAGATCTATTTATATGACTTTGAAATGAGAAAAATGACGCCAACAACGCTGTAAAAGCTATTGAACGAAGAAATAAAATTGAGCGAAATCTACCATCAGTGGAAAGTGGTTTCAAAAGAAATGTGTGTTCTGTAGTTTTGAGATATAATCTATATTTAAACGGGAGTTTAAGATTACATTTGAACGAAAATCTACCTTACTTTTTAGAGTTTTTAAAATAAAGAAGATATATTTTCAACAGAAAAGAGGAAGAAGAGGCGGGGTGCTTTTATCTGGACCAGCAAATATGAAATAGTAGTAGTAATAATCATAATCTGCTTCAAACAAGTCTTCAAAGAAAAACTAAAAATAAATTTTGGTTACGCCCAGATGTTTGTAAGCATGAGAAGAAGAAGAGTTGGACCCATCAATAAGTATAGCGACAATGAGCTGAGATGAATTAGCCATGTCCAGAACACAAGTGAATATATGTACATATACTGAGAAATTTTTTCATGGCAGAAATACACGGGAAGGGTTGCCGAGTACTTTCGAAGAGCGACCCGGTTTTCAAGAACCTTGATGATTCCGCATCATCCAAACTCAACACCCTACCCGCTAGCACACGGCAGCTGCCTTAATCTCAATTCTTCTGCAACTTTGTATGCCACCCTCTTTACAACTTAAATTAGTCATACATATACTCGCATTCGTATTCTGGTTTACTCGAGAACGTACACATCGCTTGCTTGTTTTACGTTTTTATTTTCACACTCATTCGTACATTCCTCTTGATGCCTCATTTCACCTGCTAGATGCATGTTGTCAATGTGAGTACTAAGTATAATGACTTATTCATACAACTCGAGGTATGTTAGTCTATTTATTTATTTATTTTTATTTATTTATTTTTATAAAGACATGTTGCAAGTTTACATTTTGGATTTTGTATATGACTTGCTGTTGGTAAATTATTGCATGTGTATGAGAGACATTTGCGTGTTTTTAAGATGGTCTCAATGAATGCCAAAAAATTACGAAAACAATATCAAGTGATTAATTTAATAGCATACATATATCAAGTAGTAAACTTGTGCTGTGAGAACTGCTGATAATCCCAAAGCTGGTGCAAAAGCTCAATGTTTTTTGCTAATGGTTATAAGCTTTAAATATGATTATCTTGGATATTCATCTGATTTATATTTAAGCATTGAATAATTTAAAGCTTTGTATTAAAATGCTGTATCTAATTTAGCTTTTTTTATTTCAGCTATTAGCATGCGGCCATAGTATGGTGGTACCGAAAATATCGCGGGTTAAAATGATGAGGTAAATATCAAAATTATTCGAAACTATTTTTTCAAAAAGCGGGGTCTCGGTACCCTCCAGGTGTATTTCTACCATAAAAAAGAATCTCAGAAAAAATTTTGCAGGAAAAATTAGAAGAAGCACACCACAAATTGGCCAAATATTTCTTTTAATTTATATATAGCAGGGACAGAAAATTTTAGTCATGTTAAATCGAAATAAAGAATCTTGAATCTTGGTAAAGTGTTGAACTAACTGAAAAATGCTACGCTAGGTAAAAAAAACACTTATTAAAAAGAAGAAGCTTTTAAGATGTATAACTGGAAGCTTAGCTGATGAAATCATATGAAAATGAGCTTAGAGTTAAAAGGACATTAGCAAACGATTCAAATTTTGCCATACGCACTTTAAAAATCGAAAATCAAACAACGAAAGTACGAAAAGAAAAAGCTTTTCCTAAAGCTCTATCAACATATGTATGTATGTATGTATGTATGTAAGTGCCAACTTAAAGGACGGAATTTGAATAGCTCAACGTTGAGCTTTTGTTTGGAATTTTCACCATTGTCCAAAACTTCTCAAAGAAGGCGCATCCCAGGAAGTATTTTTTTTAAGGACTGCATTTACGAGACGATTTAGCTAATTGCAAACACATAATAACGCCTATTAAAAAGTTTTCCGCTAAAAAAAATCACGTAGGAAGTATTTATGGCTAATTATGCGAACAGGAAAAGAAAGGGAAATTTAATATTAATTTTGGTCACGATGGCAGACAGAGGTCAAAATATCTAAAAAAAAAAAAATGTAACTTTTAACTGCAAAAATATAAAATCGTTAAGACCCCTGACTTAATAATGCATTCAACGTCGCCAACATATGAAAGGCACAAATTTGAAGTTACAGCCTAACATTTCACTAAATGTGCTGAAAGCTATAGTGGTTAACCCTAGAGTACGGGAGGGCTGTGAAGGGCAAACGAGTAAATGTCAGCAGGGAGCATTGCCCCGTATGCCGCTGCTTTGTCACGTTCATCCTTTTGAAAGTTGAAAAGAATTCTTAGAACTCAAACCAAACGAATGCTTCAGAAGGATTCCCACTTGAAAATGTGGAAAGTCAAAAAATGCAAAATTATGTACATACATACATACATACACACACATAAATTGATATGAGTACCTCCACCAATGTAGCAGCAAGCATAATGCGTGGTTGAATAAATCTGTATGTACATACGTGTGTATATATGTATGTGTATTGCTTTGTCAACTAGAACGCATCATATTCTCTAAAGAAACATGCACACAGGTGTGCATTGTAAGCGCGTTATACCGTTATTGTAAGCTACAACATAAGAGGAGTATCTACTCCATTCGCCACTTTGGTGGAATTCTTTGTTATGCAACTTTTTCAGTGAAGTTATGAGCATGTGCTGGAGGAATTTTCGCTCATAGGCATGATTGTATGAGAGCATGTTTCCGTGTGTGTGTTTGTGGGTGTGTGTGTGGCCATTACTTGCTTGCTCGCTTTCAGATCGCCTACTTTCAGGTAGATTTTGTTGGCATTTTGTTCGCATTCGTATTTGATGAAACCAGCTACGCGTTGACTTTTGTCACAAATATGCTCAATAGTGATTGTTGTTGCTGTTGTGGCACGCACAACCGCGCATCAAAAGTTGAAGTGATCTAATACTATGTACAGAGTGACAATGTTTGCTCATAACTTGTGCCACAAAAAGCGAAAAATATGGATGCATACATACATCAGTACTAGGGATGTTAATTTAAAATAAAATAAAATAAAATAAAATAAAATAAAATAAAATAAAATAAAATAAAACAAAATAAAATAAAATAAAATAAAATAAAATAAAATAAAATAAAATAAAATAAAATAAAATAAAATAAAATAAAATAAAATAAAATAAAATAAAATAAAATAAAATAAAATAAAATAAAATAAAATAAAATAAAATAAAATAAAATAAAATAAAATAAAATAAAATAAAATAAAATAAAATAAAATAAAATAAAATAAAATAAAATAAAATAAAATAAAATAAATTAAAATAAAATATTTTCGATCATAAAAATCACGAAAAAGAAATTTTAGCGTTTTCAAAACAGACACCACTAATATGTATGTATGTGTGTTTATTAAAATACTTGAACTTTAGCAGTGCATATGCACTTTCATATTTTTGTTTTTATTTTTTATGTTTATTCTATTTTTCATTTTACTTTTTCTTTTTTTTTGAACGCGTTTGCTGTGGCTACGTTTCTATTAACAAAGTGTTTTACATCTTGAGGCGCCACTTCGGCAACTTGCTCTTATCATTATTTTATTATATTTATTGTAGTTGTTGTGTCTACTACATTTACTCCACTATATATGTATATGTACATATATGTTGTTGTTGTGCACATTATTGTATATGCTCGCATATGGAACGCTGCGTAACTGTTGAACACCAACTTAACTTGGCTCTAAAATAAATGTTGACTTCGTTTGTCTTTTAAAATTGAAGTGGCTTTATTAGCTGCTTGGGAAATTAAGTTGAGCATAAAACGCGCGTTTTGAAGTACCTGTCGTATATAGCCACATATGTTCAGGCATGTCATACAGTCAAGTGGAACAGCTGTACAATACAAATTGAAGCTACTTAGCTTTTGCGTGCGTGTGGTGAATATGCTTACACACACACACATACTTACCGTCCATAAGATGTAATTTATGTAATTTCCCAATGGAACGAATTTTCGAAGAAGATATTATATATGTACGAGGGATACATATGTGATACAGGACTCAAATCTCCAAGACGCATTAGAAAGCAGAGGATTCCCATGATGATTTACTGGGTTGAAATATTCTCATACATTTCCTCAATGGAAAATATTTCTTAGATTACGATAACCGTGAAGGGAACAAATACTTTAAATTTTCATTACAAAATTATTGAGATTTTTTTTTTCAAATATCGTAAGCGTATGGCCACTTAATTACTCATACGCCGTGTACTCGTGCCGTATAAAGGTAAGTACTGAAGAAATATTCAGACATGGAGTCATATTTGAGCGAAATGAATTTTTTATTGATTGTTTTTTCATTCGTCATTCGGTGTTAAATACAATTTTTTCTGCTTGCTCAAAAAAGTTTCAATTGAAAGCAAAAAAAAAAAAAAATATAAGCAAGTAGCAAAAATTATCAGCGCTTACGATTTTGGTTGCTTTAACAAGTGAAAGCGACAAGTTCGCATGTTTTTTAAAAAGGAAAACTAACATTGAAAAAAAAAACATTATATATTTTCTTATTTTATTGCCATTTTTTCCGTGAATAGAAATTATTTGAAAACTCAAATTACCAGGCCTGCATAATATCGATATTTTTAGCAAAAAAGAAGATAAAATTTTAATTCAAATTTGAAGTTTTTTTTTAACCTATTCGGACCTCTTGGGACAAATATGTCCCAGAAAATATTTTCATACAACGTCTGAATTCTTAATTTTAACTCATTTAAAAAAGTTCAGTATATCACAAAAATTTAATTTTCAAACGTACCTTCTTATATGAGATACTACTAGTTATTATCTAATAAATATTTTTTTTCTGTTATAATGTTAGTATTATTCAATTATTGCAACATAAATTAATTAAATGCAGCAAGACAGAACCTTATTAAACAACTTTTTACAAAAGAAAATTAGATTTGTGTACCATACCTTTGAGGTGATGAATATATGCACACCCACAGATTGTTTTTTTTTTCGTTTACATTCTGCTAGGTCATTTATGACTTTCCGCTGACCTTTTGTCTTGGCATGCATATTTGTATTATATATGTATGTGTGCCAGGAATGAAATGCAAAATATATTGTGTTTGCATACCAATGACATATTTTCCTAGCAAATGCACTAAGTGCTCGCATCAGAAATCCTGTGAACTGACATACTTAAACTCTATGCAACATTTAATAACTGTCCATAGAAACATGGTGACAAATGCAAAACATTTATTTATGGATGCATATTTTGCTTATATAAGTTTAAATAGTACGTATTTGTCGTACATATATACAAAAAGCAAAATCTACATACACTTGGGTATTAGCAAGGGAATGCCGATCCCGATCCCCGATTCTGTGATTTTTTAAGTACCGAAAATCGTGGGGGAGTGAACAAGAATTTCCGGGATTTTTAGAATTGGAAACATATTGCGGATAGCAAGACCAGTTGGTTTTTTTTTTTTCTTAATGAAGTAATTTAAAGAGCAGTAAATTTTCAAAATTAAAAACGGGCTCAAAGCGAAGAATAACAATTTTTATTTTTCACGAAATTTTTTTTATTTTATATTTTTATTTCATAGTTTTTTTTACATTATCATGTGTTTGTATTAGAAAAGAAAAGAAAAAATTAGAGGCCGTGGCATAACTTTTCTTATAGATGTATTTTGGAAGCTGCTAGCCGTCTTCAGCACAAAAAAACCTTCACATGCTCTGTTAACCAATAGGCTATCAGAACAATGGTTTTCTATCAGCAAAAATTCTAATTTTTTATTAATACCCAATTTAAAGCTTCTTTGTTGATTTAGTTAATTATGAGCTTTTTTAGATACTAACAAAAAAATTCAAGTTACTTTGTTCCGGGATTTCTCGCTCTCGAGAAATAGAAACTCTGCATCCCTAATACACTCTCTCAACAAGGAACACAAAACTAAGCATTTCCCCACTTACATACTTCTGTGGTCACATTATTTGTGTGAAATAAAATATGTACTTTCCTTAAAGCTTCCTTGCGGCACAACGATTTTCCTCTTCAATTCTGTTGGTATGTAGTGAAATTTAATATTGTTGATCTGCCTTTCAAAGCAAAAATAGAAAAAGAAATAAAAAATTGTCTAAACAAGCGAAAGGCACTGCAAGAGTTTAGCTCTTTTCTGTTGTCGCTTTGCTTTATTGCACTTAAAAGATATGCGATAACATTGAAGTTGTCCATTAATTTTCCGCATTAGATAGTTTAAGCAGATTAAAAAAGCAAGCCGTGGTATATACAAACATAATTATCCACATCGGGGTGAGGCATGTAGAGCGCACATCAAAGACAAAATTGATGACGGCGAGTATGACAACAGGCGATAACTTGATAGTAAGTTTTAGTAGAGGTTAGAGAACGTGCATTTATCTACACTGCTGGCGATTTAAATAGCACCACTGCATTAATACCCGGTTATGAAAAACTTCGCTAACCAAATAATCTTTCTAGTTAAATGTATGACTCTTCAAAAAATTTCGATTTCAAATTCGATTTTCGCTCAATTTTTCAGTTTCGGTATTTAGCTTCCGATCGTTTCCATTTTGAGATACCATTTTTAGTTTCAAAACTGATATCATTTTCGATTTTGTCTTTAAATGAGTCTTAAGTTTCGATTCCTGTTACAGTTTCGATTTTATCCTCGACTTCGGTTCCAGTAATTTTCTTGTTCCAGTTCCACTTTCGATTCTATATTTGATAAGACTCCAGTTTAGCTTAAGGTTTCAGTTCCAACTATGATTTCGAATATGATTGCAGTTAGTTTCGGTTCGGATTATTGTTTCAGATTTAATTTGAACTCCGTTGTTGATCTCGGTTGTAGATCTGATTCCGTTTTCTGTTTCCCTTTCCATTCTTATATCAGTTTGAAGTCGGGTCTGATGCCAGTTTTGATGGCCTTTTCGGTTTCGATAGTATAAATTAAATTTTTGAGTTCGTCAAGCTTTCATTCGAGTGCCGATTTCCGCTTCAAAGTTAATTTATGTTTCGACTCCGTTTTTGATTATTTCTTCAGTTTCAATTCCACTTTCGAATTTTTCATTCGAGTGCCGATTTTGGCTTCGAATTTGATTTCTGTTTCAATTCCGTTTTCGATGTACATATGTTCCAGTTTCGAAGTTGGTTCCGTTTCAATCCGTTTGATCCCAAAATACCCAAGAAATATTTTTCGTTGTCAAATATCAATGCAAACTTCTAGTGACCAATACTGGTCCCCAATTTAAATGACCTGCAGTGTACTTGCAATTTTTATTCGATATCGGAACCGCTTGCTGTGTGTGAATAAAGCCAACGCGTATTTGAGGTGTAAGGGCGCGGCTACTGCGTTGGCTTTGTCTACTATTTTATTACTTGATTGCACCTTTCTTTTCTTGTTTGTATTTTATTTGTTTCCGCAACTCTTTCAACTTGTGCGTAGTTATTGTTATTAGAGCCAGTTCGCCAGGGTTTCAGGTGAGTAATTAAAATTAATTGTGGGTGGCTGAGTTAGAAGGAAATGTTTGGGCGAATATGATAGTGTTGTAAAACTTTTGTTCGTGTGAAGTGTGCGTAATTAAATGCCTTTGCACTTATGGACATTCTTCAAGTTATGCTCTTGAACACCAGGAATGGCCACCAGATGGGTTTCTACCCCTGCTAAAACTTGATGGTAGTCCGAAAATTTTTTGCAGCGAAAACAGTTTTTTTTTAAATTTAAAGTAGGAAAAGGGAATATATTTCGGAAACCCGAACCCCAAGGGAACGGATTTTACTTAAAAAAACTGAACCGAAATAAAATTAAAAAAAAATCCAATCAATACTGGAACCGAACCTAAAAACCAAAGTCGAAACGCCTATGAAACCCAAATTAACTTTGGAATACGAAAATAAAATCGAAATAGAAATACTTTGCGAATCGTTTACATATCCCATTTTCGCACTATTGCGCAAGGTCATGATCCAATTCGTGGAACCGTTAATAACATTGCACCTACCATAGTCACGTTAGCTTGAATTGACATGTGTCCCAGCTGAGGTATTTCTCAAACATAAAAGTGCTCTAATTAATTGACGCTTTACCATCAGTACGTAGGCACATTCATGCGTTTCATACACAGATTCCTGAATTCGTTGGAAAAGTCCATTATGATACCAATTTTACACACAAAAATACCCTGCAAGAAATTGAATGAGTTTGAGCTGGATGCGGAATGAGTCGGAAAGGAGCATGCTTCTAGTGCTGATTCTGAGCTAATTATATGGTTTAAACTTTTCACATTTGTTTGAACATATCTCGGAAAGAGACCAAATGTACCATTTGGCTAAAGGGATAAGTTAGAATCGGTCCACTTTCTTTTCTACCCCTAAAAGTATGCAAGAAAAATTGAAATTGACTTACTGCACATTAAGCGCCACTTTGAGCTCTTTATGTGAGTTGAATTGCTACAAATATTTGAACATGTCCTATGGAGAGACTAGTTATACTTTTTGTTACTTTAACAGTTACAAAAGTACTGATTTCCCTTCCACCCCTATAAGTATGCAACACAAATGAAAACTGACCTTATGCCAACTATTCCTATATGGTTCTTTTTGCGAGCAATTCAAGCCCACATGAATTTTTGCAGGTTATAATGAAGTCAATATAAGAGTAATAAAAATGTTCTCTTTATAGATTTTCTGTTTAAAATTCACCACTTAAACTCACTCAGGAAAACACCAAGCGTATGTGTGTGTACATAAATCCTTAAATCGGGAGAGCGCATATCGAAATACTAGGGTGAATAAAGCGCGCACATAAAATACCCGGTCTGTGGCAAAAATAGCTTAGTAGCCGATAAGGAATGACCTGGACAAGTACGAAGCAAAACTAAGTTGATTAACGGTAGTTAAAAGAGGGAGATAACGCGCGCGCCTACTAGCTCTTCGTCCTACTCAATATTCTACGAATTGTCAAGAAGCATTAAAATTCAAAAGTGTTGCTGTTGTTGTTTTTAAGGATAAAATATCATCAAACACAATATTCAGTGCTTACCTACACATCCATATAAACATAACGATATACATATGGGCATTTTCACAAAAAGGTCAACCACAAGTGCAAAACTCAAACTGTTCCTGAAAACTTTTTGTTGATGTATAATAAATCTCAAATGTTTTTACTTTATAAATATAAAAAAAATTTTATTTTCTTTTAATTTTGAGCCGAAATATACAACGAGAATACAAAATGTACAAAAATCTAACTCTTTTGACCAAATATACCTATTTTATTTCCGTGTTATATTCCCTTATTCAAAGTAATACTATGATGTTTTTATAATTTAAAAGTCTTCTACTCATAGTAACATAATGTTTAACAAGCAGACAGACTTAGTGGAGATCGAATAACGGTAGTTTTTTTTTGATTACTTCTGCTTACATTCGCATGTCGCGTCCGTTACCGAAAAACAGCATTTATTGTTCTCATTAGTGCAAAAAGTGTTGAAGTGTAAATTGCTTTCAGACTTTAAGCAAATAAATTATTTCACTTAAGAAAAGTAGCCATTGACTCTCGGCAAAAGCGATTAATAAAATTTATCGGTGTTTGAAATTCGTCGCGTCCGTTACCACAAACCTTAAATATTAAATAAATTCGTAGAAATTGAACAAGAGTTAAATTTTATAGATGGCAAAAACGGCAAAAGAAACAAGAAAAGCAATAGCAATGAAATATAGAGAGAAAAATAAAAAAAATTTAAATTTATTGAAGTTGCTCGGACCGCCTATTCAATAAAGAAAAAAATTAAAATAGACCATACTAAAAACTAATAACTTTCTTCTTAATTTTGTAAGTTGTTTTTACTATAATGTTACTTGAGTTTTTATTTTCAATAAAATTGAAGTGTTCAAATAAAAAAAATTCTATTTCTTAACTCATGGAAAATTTTGTCGCGTCCGTTATGTCGCGTCCGTATCTCTTCTATACTCAATTAAAAAAAACTAAGAGAAAATTATCACATTTCATAAACCTACGAATATCAGTCATCTGTTCGCATTTATTAACATGTATACTGTATATACATAAAAATCCGTTATTTGCTAAATTTTATATATTTATGAATGCGCCTCAAAAAAACTTCTATTTTTTGTCGCGTCCGTATCACTTTATAATTGCTTATAACTACGCACTTATTCGTAAAAGATCCTCCCCGTATATATTAAACTATAGCACTCCGTCAGCCCTTTAAAACAATATCAACATATGTAAACTTTTACTTTGTCTTCATTGTTTCGGACGCACTTAAAAGCGTGCAAATGTCGCGTCCGTTACCGTGGAAATGCCCATATGTATATAGCTGTTCAAAGTCACTTGATGTGATGTGATGTGAGTGAGTTTGTATGCACTCAAAGTGGGTAGGAGATGTGTGGAAAGCCGCATTGGTGCTTTCAATTGAATGTGCAAGCTAAACGAGTGAGTGGGAATACTCATACATATATACTCGTTCATTTACCAATACCAACAAACAACAACAAAGTATTTGTATAACGTTACATAGACTCAAAATCTGACTAAACGTTAGAAAGCAAAAAATGTGGTGAAAATAAAAAGTGAAAAACAAAGAAACGAAAGCTAAGTCAAAGCATAAATACAAAGGATGTTGGAGGTTTTTTTGGCTTAAACATTTGTTGTAGTAGCAGTAGTGGAGTGTGGAGTAACAACAACAACAACAACAAACAGTCAATACTCTATAGTAAAGGAGTAAGTGAAAGTTTCAGTGGCCACATTGTGGGCTGTGTAAGAGAGAATTTTCTATTTGCTTAAGTTAGTGTTGGTGTGCCAATGTGTGTGTGTGCGTATATATCGTCAGTCCTTGCGCTTGTTTAGCATGAGTTCATTGACTGAAAAGAGGTGAAAGCCTGCAAAAAATGCTTCACTGCTTTCTCCCTTTCGTTTGTGTTTAACTTCCTGTTTTGCTTTGCTCATATTCGCGCTTGAATGACTACATGACTGAATGACTGAGTGACTTAGTGTTAAATGTAAACAAAATTTTCCTAATTAAGATATTGTGTGTTTACTATGCGTGTTAGATATGTAAATGCGTGATTATTGTCATTAAGCAGTAAGCTTTGACAATCTAAATATATTTCATTGTTTGGTAGTTCTTAAAATATTTAAATTATTCGATATATTTAGCGTAGAATGTACTTAAAATGGCTAAAGAAATTTTTTTTCACTTACATTTTGGACTTGTTGGGTAAAAGCTAAAAGATAATTTTTTTTCCAAGATAAGATAGTTTTATATCTTTCACAAAATTGTTTAATACTGTAATTGCACTTTAAATCACTCCTTTGGGTAGTGGACCAAGCCAAGTTGTTTGAAGAGATTGAGATACATATATATGCTTGTACAAAAGAAATTTCCTCTTTTCGAAAACTTAGTTACGGGCTTTCGAATTTCGAATCACTTTATTAAAAAAATTGACAAAAAAAAAAATGTGAGAATTTTTTTCGAACTAGAATTTTTTTCTTTAAAAGTTTTTGTGACAAAAGCAAAATTCTTCGAAAACATTAAAAGGTGAATATTTTAAGCTTTTTGCTACCGACTTCTCAAAGCGAAATACCATTATGAGAATACAATCACTAAAAAAATTAAATATTTTGCAATATCGAAACTCGCACGCCAAAAAACAGAGAAATTACTTTTTTGCTATTGTCGCTTTTTCTTCGAACAAATTTTGTAAATTTTCATGGGTCTACTTTTTCATTTTTAGCAAGATATCAAACCGATAAAATTAACTACATACATATTTTGGTTTAGGTTCTGGCATCATTCTTTGACAATTCCTTTCTGTTTCAAAGTAAAACGAAGAAGAAAAGTTTATGAACAAACAAGTTTTGTAGGTTCAAGTCCTTCCCCTCGGATATAATGGACATTTTCCAGTATAAAGTTGCAATTCAGAAAATTAACATATTACTTATTAAAAAATTAGTCAATGTTTTTCGACGCCTTTTAGTCGATTTTGAAGACATATATTTATCGCTTACGAAATTTTCATCGAAGTTGATAATAGGGCCTTGAGGAATAGGAACTTGAAAATGTAGTTGTCATTAGAAACAATAGAATGAGGGTCTCCAAAAGATTACGGTAAATCGAGAGAAAACTGCTACCGTTATCCATTATATCGTCTTTTGTAACCTTACTCCACAATTTTAGATGAAAATTTGCCAGAGCGCCCTTTTGTAAAAGAAACAAGTAACCGAAGGTGAACCGAACAGCGTTAGTTTTCAGAACGAGATGCAAATACCATGACATGGCAATAATATAGGCCCTAGAATCTTATTTGAAATTTTCTATATTAAAAAAGGGGGCGTGGTTATCATCAGATTCCGCCCATTTTAAACACCAACCTGCTTTGGCCGGAAAGTAACCTGTGTACAAAATTTCATGCGAATATCTCAACTTGTGTTAATTTATGTGATTTTCGATATCGAAAAGTGGGCGTGTCTATCATCCGATTTCGACAATTTTCACAGCAGCTCACCTTGGCCAGAAAGTACCCTGCATAAGAAATTCCATGCAAATATCTCAGTTTTTACTCAAGTTATGTCAATTTATGTGTTTTTTGAAATTTTCGATATCGAAGAAGGGGGCGTGGTAATCATCCGACTTCGCAGATTTTCAATAGCAATCTACCCTGGCCGAAAAGTAACCTGTATAACAAATTTCAGGCAAAGATATACATTTTTACTCAAGTTATGTTAATTTATGTGGTTTTTAAAATTTTCGATATCGAAAAAGGGGGCGTGGTTATCATCCGACTTCGCCCATTTTCAATAGCGCCTACCCTGGCCAGAAAGTAACCAATACACCAAATTCCATGCAAATGTCTCAGTTTTGATCGAAAAAGGGGGCGTGGTTATCATCCGATTTTATGCAAATATCTCAATTTTTACTCAAGTTATCGTGTACACGGACGGACAGACTGACGGACATGCCTTAGTCAATTCCTCTTTTCAACCTAAGAACTTTCATATATGGAACTCTATATCTATGTGGACAAAATTATAATACCCTTGTACTAGTACTAGTACGCTGGGTATAAAAATATGTGTGCACAAAAAAATAAGTCATGACCATTTGGAGCCGGTTTAGCCTTTTGAAGCGGTTTCGGTTTCGTTCTTTACCAGATCAGTGATATACCATAATACCAACGGAATTAATGTCAACGATGTTAATTCTAATAGAAATTTGACATTCTCTTTATAAAAGCAATTAGCAGAGTCATTTAAAAATCGTCCTTCTCATTTTTTTTTGCTGCACCGAAGTAGCTCATGCAACGCAGGGATAAGTAGCAATACCTCATAATGAATAATCTGAGACAACTTAGACTCGAAAGTATCAATCCAATCACTCACTTTACTCACTCTTTTGAGCAGTTTTGTTCTAGTACTTTTCGCTCATTTTAGAATACAATTTTCCTGCTAGGCATGCTTGCATGCATGCTTCAAGTGCCAAATATTTGTGCATGGTAAATCTTTAATACCACAAAATATATTGACAAAAAAAGAATTCGATTGTATTGCACCAAAATAATTATGCAATAAAACAACTTTCTATTACGTCAATGACATATCAAACGAATGGATCGAAAGGAATTTTACTTTTGTACGAAATTTCTATTTGTATGTCTCTGGCTTATTGTGATATAAGTGTAAAAGATTTGGCTAACTACAGCTGTGTTCAATATAATAGTAGTGAAATTAAATTGAATATTATTCGTCAAAATACGAGTATGCTGTGGCTTTTATAGTTTAATGAAAAGAATGCAATAGAAGATTTTAAAATTTACACTAAATTCATAAAAATTAATTTAACTTCGAAAAATGATGATCAGAGTCTGAAAATTGTTTGTTATAGTTTCTAGAAAATTAGAATATTTCTCAGTATGCAGTTCTGTTGCTTAATCAATTTAGTTTTAATAATGTGCATGAAAGAAATTGTTCAAAAATTTCTGTGAATTTTCAGAGTCTTTTTTCGTCGAGTAACATCTTCCATGCTACGCATGAATAAAATTTAATTTTTTTTGGAGGAAAATTTTAAACAGATAGTACAATAAAAATTCTAGAGATTCAGGGAAATTATTAAGCTCCTTTATTCCTCGTACGATATCCAATATAAAAGCACAATTATAATATTGAACACAACTGTATACATCGACGTAAAATTACCATAATCCAAATCGATGTCGAACAAATTCCTCGATTACTTAGTGAATTGTTGGTATGCATATGTAGTTGTAAGTATATTAGCATTTACACGTGTATAAATCATTTCATGACTAAATTTATAGATAGTGTTTTAGCCGCACGAATGTGAAACATGTGGTGCCAACTTTATTGTGATAATTTTCATATACTCCTACATAATTATGATATGATTAATGTATATATGAATGAGTCATTAGCCAGTATAATAAAGGTCACTTAATATTTGGGCGAAGGCAGTTTAGTAGATCAGCCGAGTTATTTATTTAATCAAATAGTACCTGGGTGACCGAGACTTGCTCGGTATTTTTAAATTTCCAAAATATCGAACACTAACCACAAAAAGTCAATTAACATACATTGGCGACACCTGTTGTATATTAAATATTCTGGTTGGTATACGCCCTAAAATACCTTTCATTTAATGCCCATATTGCCATATATTTAAAAAAAAATCGGAAAGGTGGCAACCTTCTAAGTTTCCATTAGTGGCAACATTCAAGTAGAAAATCTAAGAAGGAAGCATACTATCCATCTACCAAATTTCATCCAAATCGGTTTAGCCTTTCCCGAGATAGTGGTCTATATCTGAGGGAATAAATAAAATGCCTTCAGGTGGCAACCCTAGGTGGCAATACTAAGCGAAAATATTTTGGTTGGTATACGGCCTAAAATACCTTTCATTTGATACCCATATTGCCATATATTACTTAATATTTTTAAAAAATTCGGAAAGGTGGCAACCCTCTAAGATTCCTTTAGTTGCAACATCCAAGTAGAAAATCTAAGAAGGAAGCATACTATTCATCTACCAAATTTCATCGAAATCGGTTTAGCCTTTCCCGAGATAGTGGTCTATATCTGAGGGAATAAATAAAA
The DNA here is from genome assembly GCA_951509765.1 of Sphenella marginata. Classification (NCBI taxonomy): domain Eukaryota; kingdom Metazoa; phylum Arthropoda; class Insecta; order Diptera; family Tephritidae; genus Sphenella; species Sphenella marginata. Next base: position 117,655,537 of record OX608079.1, on the reverse strand, counting down.
TGCGTTCAGGTGGCAACCCTAGGTGGCAATACTACGCGAAACTATTTTGCGTGGTATACGGCCTAAAATACCTTTCATTTGGATACCCATATTGCCATATATTACTTAATATTTTAAAAAAATTCGGAAAGGTGGCAACCCTCTAAGATTCCTTTAGTTGCAACATCCAAGTAGAAAATCTAAGAAGGAAGCATACTATTCATCTACCAAATTTCATCGAAATCGGTTTAGCCTTTCCCGAGATAGTGGTCTATATCTGAGGGAATAAATAAAATGCGTTCAGGTGGCAACCCTAGGTGGCAATCCTACTCGAAACTATTTTGCTTGGTATACGGACTAAAATACCTTTCATTTGATACCCATATTGCCATACATTGCTTAATATTTAAAAAAAATTGATATAGGTGGCAACCCTAAGGACCACCCCAAGTGGCAACACCAAACTAGAAAATCTTAAAATAAAGCATAGTATCTGTGTACCAAATTTCATTAAAATCGGTGAAGTCGTTCGGGAGATAGTAGTGGATATACAAATATACAAATATACAAGAATAAGTCGTTTAAAGTTATAAGATTTTACTCTGTAATACATATGTACATATATAAAAAATATTAAGCATATAATATGAAATAGATTAGTTTCTTTATACGCCAACAAAAGCGTCATCAAAGAAATCAGCTTTCCCCAACAAGTTCTTTAGTGAGTTATTTAATGATCATGAAACAAAAACAAGAAAAAAACGAGATGATTTGCGTTTGGTTAATCAAATCAGCTCGAATTGCGCAATAAAAGCGCTGTCTGTATTAGGAAAATCTGCAGGTCCCTCATAACTTGTCCGTTTATTTCATAATTCGTAGCTAAAAGCTGGTAAGCATAAATTCATATTGTATTCACTCAATGCTACTTGCTTTATATATCAAGATGTGGAAGTGATGCAAATATTTTAGATTTTTACGAAAGCTGGATTTACTCGGGATTGTGAGGTTTTTTGCTTTGCAACAAAGTCTCTTACAAAGGGTAATTTATTTCGTTTGGAAAAAAGATTTCATAGTACAGTGGAGTGCAAATTATTACGCTTATATTTTCTTATTAATTCTATGAACAATCATTTTACAAAAAAAAAGAAGCTTTTCTTCACATTTTTGTAGTATCAAAACAATTTCTGTTTAACCGAACTTTTCTTAGTTTTTGTTGAATGAGAGTCTGATATTGCTCACTTTTGAAGATGATATGCTCATGATTTCTTATTTTCAAAGATTTATTTTTTGTTCAAAAAATTCCTTTTCTGATTTTACTCAATACAAATTACAATCCAACAATCCCGAAATATTTCCTACAATATGGAGTTTCGGGATTTGCATCTATTAAGCGCATAAATATTTTCTGTTTCATTCAACAATTTCAAGGTCATGCAGGAATGACAGCTAGACAATTGATGTGAGCATAAAGATGGTTAATAGGCTATTTATGATTTCCAACGAAAAGGGAAATACACCTGGCGTTGGTTTTATAAATACACAACTCTTCAAATTAGATATTGATGGCTGTAAGTTAGCTCGAGGCCAGGAATAATAATTTTTATAAAATGTATTACTATTTTTATTTTTTAATAAATATTTTTTAATTAATTATTAAACTTTTTTATAAGAATAGAAAACTGAAAGTTAGTGACCATCAGCATAGATTTTCTTATATAAGCAACAAGTTTAGGAGACAGATTAATTTGATAATTTTAAGTGGAAAATATTTTAATTAAAATCATGTTATATAAATCGTGAATGGATTAAAATGTCGTTGTAGTATTTTGGACTGCGTGCTTGGCAGTCATAATAATGTTTCTAATTTGAACTCCCCGATCAGGCAATAGCGAAACTATTAAGATACTTTTGCTTTGCTTTCAAATACGCATACGATATAAAGAGATTTGCAAGGTTTAATTAAATTTTTTTTTTCTTTCCTGACCTTATTTCGTTCAAAATCTCTCACCCAAATCATTTTTGCCTAATAAAATTAACAAAAAACTTAAAGCAAAGCTGCTACTTGGCTCTCCCTCACACAAGCATGTTCAGACATCTGTGCTACAGTGTCCTTAATTTAATTATTGATCGGACATTCTGGCAGGTGTTATTGCATTTGTTTGCCAAAAAGCGATGACAAACCCAAAAAGTCACGCTACACAGAAAACATACTAGTTTACAACTAGAATTTTATAACTCATCTGAAAGTAGTAACAGTGACGTCTACTATGTGGGACGAGTGCTTAATCACTATGACGGATGGCATTTATTTTCGATATTTTTTTTCTGCGAAAATAGCATTTGTTTTTGTAGTTGGCTGAGTACCTAGAATTTAGGGGCTTCGGAGTAGCTCACAACTTATTGAGTTGGCTGCTGGCATATTTTGCTAACCTTACTACCACAAAAACATAATGAGTGCTTTTATTTTTCTAACTTGAAGGTATCAGCAAATTGACCATAAATCTTAAAAAGTTTTAGTTGAATTTTCTTTACTGCACTACTCTCAGTGTAACAAAGTCTGCTCTATGTAGCTTTCACTTGATTGAATATATTTTCCACATTTCTCCCTTTTCTTTAATTTTATTTTTCATAAATGTTCCTAGCGACTTACTAATACTTTTATTCAATCACTTTGTGGACCTTTTTTTTTTTGTAATACAATTCTGAAACTAGAAGATTTAATCTATTTTTGTATAAGAAATTTCATTACGAGAAAGTGACATTGAGTGATAAGTAAAGTGGAACCGTCGGCAATTGTATCTATCTACATTCGCAATTCCATATCGCATTTGAGAGGATTTTGCAGTGCAAGCATACGTACGTATGTAGTAGAGATGGCAGCCCTGGTATCCCGGCTTTATAAGATGCTGAAAATTCCGAGATTTATTTCTTATAATTTCGGGATTTCCGAAAAATCAAATACATACATAGAAATGGAGAAATTTTAGTACTTAAATTGAAATCTTTCAGGCTTTTAGATGACCATTTAAAGAAAAAAGAATCATATAGGTTAAAAGTATTAATGAAATCGTGTTGGTTTGACTTTTTTGTTGTTTATCTGTTGATTAGAAAAGGGCTGTACGCATTTTATTTACAAATTATCTGTTGGGAACTAGCCAATATGAAAGTTCCGCAAAAATTCCTATGCCCCGTAATTGTAATACAACATACCGAAAATCCCGAATATTTTGAAATCCGGAAAAGCTTGGCATCCCCATTTTAAATATGTGGTTGTATGCTGGTATGCTTTCGAGAATGGTAGCAGAAGTATTATGCTGGTACTTCAAACTCACCAAAAAGTAATTTTGCAGGTTGGGCAATATTGAAAAATAAAGGAAAATGAAAAGTCGATTTTGCTGCTACTTAAGCGCCATAAGCTTTGGTTATTTTTCTTTCATTTATTGAATATATGTATGTATGTATTAAGCATACTCTCGTACTTTGCAGTCTTTTTGCGCAATATTCTAAAGATAAATAAAATTAGATGAAATAAACTAAAATGAAATAAAAATAAGATAAAAAAAATAAAAAAATAAAAACAAAATAAAAAAAATAAAATGAAAAATAAAATAAAATAAAATAAAATAAAATAAAACAAAATAAAATAAAAAAAAAATAAAATAAAATAAAATAAAATAAAATAAAATAAAATAAAATAAAATATCATATTTTCGCTTTAATAAATATTGCATAAGTTATTTCCCTACTCATTTCAAATAAATTTTAAACTTATTTAATTAAAGAACTTTTCCCTTTTTATAGAATCGTGCACTAGAGTTCCATTAAATAAAATTTTGCAACAACATGGATTATGTAAATAATTCCCATGCAAATTCTATATGAATCCATTATGAAATTTTAAAAGCTCATTTCACATTATAATCAAACTTTGGAAGGAAGAGGAGCAAGAATAAAAATAGCAAAGCAGCGCAGCATAGTAGTAACAACAACGAACGATGCATCAAGTGCTCAGCTATGAGACCGCAGTACGTGCCAATAGTTCACGCGAGTACCGCGAGTATGTCACGAAGCGGACTTGCGTCAGTCTTGTGCTCACGATAGCCTTCCTTACGCTCATATTGGGTGAGTATATGTGTTTGTTGTTGAAATTTATTTTTAATGTAATGCTTTCCCACAGGCTATTTGCTCGGCAATTTCGTTTCCGAACGAAAATATCAAATACGACTGAATAAAACGGGCGCCAAGGGTTCCGGTCAACCGCATACTATCGAAGTTTCAAGCGCTGATTATGCAAATCTCAAAGAAATCAATGCCTATCAAAAGAACAAAGACAAATTATTAAGCTCAGCACAAGCGTTGAGTAAAATGTTACAACGCGATCAAAGTTATCCGGCAAGTTCGATAAATTCGGATATATTCAACAAATACATATCGTGTACACAGGATATACCGCCCAGCACCAACATTGAGTCGAGCCAATTTATTGAACAATTGGTGGATAATACAGCAGCACGGCAACGTGATTGTTTGCGTATCATACAATTGACTATTGATAACCATATGACAGGTGGAACGAACTGAAAAGGTGAAGGAGAGAGAGAAGAAATGAAAAAGAGTTTAGTTAAAACAAGGCTGTAGAGAGAGGGTTTGAGCGAAAGCGCCAATAAGCCTATGTGTGTGTGTGTGTGTGTATAAGAATGAATGTATGTATTTAGTATGAAGGCAATATCAGTAAGGGGGCGTAAGTGTTTACGATTTTAGAAAGAATATTTATATATGTATTTGTGTGTAAGTAACTCATACATATGCACATCACCACAAATGTGTGTGTGTGTTTGTATTTTACAACTTTCATAGTGAGCCAAATACTGTGTTTTTATAATATCTATGAATATTATTTTTGTAAAGAATTTTTCTACTAGTCTTATATTTGTAAACACATTTATATCTATATACATATTTATGTACTAAAGTGTGAAAGGAAAGAAAAAATGTATTACAGTCCAAGAAAGTTCAGCCAGTTAGGTAGACAGGGTGTGGTACGCCACAAGCAACGAAGTGCATTTTTATTAAGTACCATTGGGAATAAAAGAGGCTTCTTAGATGACAGTTAAATGTTTTGCTAATTACATAATCTGTATAAATTAACTGAAAGTAAGAACTTAAATATATACATACACACATTCATATAGTATATAACGTTTATAAGTATTTGGATGAACAATTATATACCCAAAAGTAATTTCTATAAATGTTTTTACAAATAATTTAAAGTACATTTGCTATAATAAGCGATTTGTAAGCTTTTTTTTAGATTTAATATATTTGAAAGCTTAAAGGAAACTTTTTATAAACTGCAAGAGTTAACTTTTATAAGTTCAATATTTCCAACAAATTCGAAAAAGACTTTCTTTGAAATTTTTTTTAGGTTCATTTTGCAAACGAAAAATTAGAATTTCGTAGGCTTTTAATACAATTTTTTTAGTTTACTTTGCTTGTTTTTTACTATCCCCATTAACACATAAAGAGCTTTAGAAATTCATTTTTATCAGGAGAATCTAAAAATTATTAAAAAATTGAATTTGTAAAGAAAAATTAGAAAAAATGTAAAAGAATAAATACATCAATATATATTTTAGTCTTGAATGTGTTTAACTAAGAAAGTGCATAAGTTGTATATGCTAACATACATACATGTGACCGTGCGTCATCAAAGAGGACTGCAGAAAAATGCAGATGCTTCATAATCGTTGATACAGGCTATCAGCTAAGATGTGGAGGTAATAGTCATGGGTTCTCATTCGGATCGGTTATATTAAAAAGTGGAAAATAATTACGTGTAAATATCATATAGAGCTTTCAAACCGATTCGATGTTGATTTGCAGCAGAAAAGACCGAATTGATTGGGCAAAAAGTCTGCTCCATCCATATTTTCTAGATTTACCTCACCCGAAAATATGACTGGACAATAAGAGAATTTTGTCAACTAAAGAAGCCATCACTTAAACAGTCGAGAGTATAATAACCTTGGAAATAATTCAGATTTAATGTTTAGAGCTTAGAAATTAAACATTTCGTACCATAAAAAAATATTAAAAAAAGAAAAAAAAATGTGTATATTTAATCGTTTTCTTAGGCTTCTTGGAAGGTTAGATAGAAGAAGATTGCTTCCCGATGTGGAAAAAAAACATCGAAGAAGGCGTTTTATTACTTTCTTTCAACATAAAAAATGTGTAAGAGCCAATAGTTTGTTGATATGCTGATGATGTGATGCGATTTTAAGTATGATGTGATGTGCTGAACAACACACAGAGCGCAATTCAGGTGATCTCTTTTTTCAAGCCTAAACTTTTTTTCTTACGCTTCTTCTAACGTTACATAAGAAATTCAAGAAAGATTGCTTGCCTACTGTATATGAGCCAATGATATGCCGATGATGTGATGCGATTTTATCTACATATAATGTGATGATGCGGTGTGGTGAATATCACGTAAATCGAAATTTAAGTCAGATCTTTTCTTTCAAACCTGGAATATTTTTCGAATACTTCTTATTTATTTATATTAGAAAGTTTACTTCCCACCAATAACGGGCTGATATGCTGATGATGTGATGCGATTTTATGTATGATGTGATGATGCGATGTGCTGAATATCACGTAAAGCAAAATTTAAGGTCACCTCTTTTCATTTAAGCCTATAAACTTTTTCTTACGCTTCTTGGAAAGTTATATAAGAATGATTGCTTGCCCATGATAGGTCATGTATGATGTGATGATGTGATGTGGTGAATATCACGCAAAGCTAAATTTGAAGGCAGATCTTTTTTTCCAAACCTGGAATATTTTTTATAGACTTCTTGCAAAGTTAAAAAGGAAAGTTTACTTGCCGATAATGAGCTGATATGCTGATCATGTGATGCGATGTGATATTGTAAATATTACGCAAAGCGAAATTTAAGGTCAGCTCTTTTTTGCTATATTCAAATTTTATTAAATAATATTTTTTGTCACTAAAGATATTTTTAGTATAATTGTAAGACACAATTTTAAAGTATTTTACAATGGTGTGATGTACCTAAGTGTACATATTTATATTATATATATGAATATCTCTGCATATTTACCTAGTTTCGCATAAGCATTTTCAAGTGCAATGGGCACTAAAGCAAACAACCAAATATTTGAATAAGTCTTATGTTAGTTAAGTTCATAGTTATACATATTTATGTAAACATTGTTCAAGTATGTATGAATGTTTTCATTATCACATCCTTGTATTCCCTTGATGCAGAGCAGATACTGAACATATTCCTTACTCATTTAAGATATTTATACTAACATATATATGTGCTGAATTTTATACATGTACACAAGAGTAATATATAAATAACTGTATTTAAAATGAAATTTGTAGAGAAATTAAGCAAAAACAACCTAAGAGGTGGTAAAGAAAATAAATTATTTAATATAGATGTGAGAAAAAGATAAAACAAATAAACTGAGCTCTGAAATTTATTATTTGCTTTATTTTGTGTTTTATGATGATGAACAAAGTTTGAGAACAGGTAAGGTAAACGACATACTTTGAATAAATTGCAAATCCGGATGTCGTTTAGCTTAATTTCTTTTTTTTTCTGTAAAAGATCAACTTTCCATTTTAATGTATATATCGATTTAGTTAAGTAAGCCCGCTAATGTGAGGCGCCACCAGTTCCTTCTTCAATTATTTTTTCTTCTTGTTATTTGCCAAAAATGCACGCTTATTATATAAACAAATTTGAACATTTTGATAAATCTCTTTCAAATCTGAGCTAAGCCACACCAAATACTTTCGCGGCCTTTGTTCTCGAGGTTCAGCTGTTGTAATATTTTGTTTTTATGTCTGTCGTTTCAATTATAAACATTTCAATATGTACTTCAATGCGTACCTTGGACTGACAACAAAAACGCCCACACAAGACACACTGACAAAGATGAATTACACGCCAACTTATTTAGCGCAAACACAAAGTTATACAACAAAATAGATAAAAGTGAAAAAAAAGAAGTGTAACGACGGGGGTGTTTAAAAATAAATCGAGCCGAATTCGATTAAGACTCAATTGTTTATTTAAGTAAGCTTTCGGTGTATGCATTATGAAGGATGCCGACAAAGATCTTCAAGAGCTTTAACTGAATACAATGGATTTTTTTTATTTACTTATGCAAAGCAAAGTTATTTCTTAGTCCAAGTGCACCTTTTAAAATTTGAATTAATTACGAACAGTAGCATATAATTACTTACACGCTTCTCTAAGGCCATTACAAGTTTTTCTATTGATTTTTCATCGGTAATTTTTTACTAGCGTGTCTGTTATTTAAGCTTATGCATCTCAATTTGAAGACATCAAGGAAATAGCAAGAGACGCTTGCATGTTGAAGTAGAAATAAAAGTGTTTAATTATACCCAAAATGATGACGCTGAAATTGCTGAAGCTAGTAATTTTTCCACGCCCACTGTCAATCATGTAGACATTTGGATCTCTTTTCTGTTGTTATCAAAGAATTGCTTTTATCAAGTTTGAAATATCTTCACACCTAAGTAAATAGTGAATGAATGCAAAACTTACACACATTTTATTAAAATTAGTTACTTAAGGGGAATCTATTAATGTATGGGTGTGGATGGTGCGTAGGTACCAGCTATGTAAATCTCGGGATACCGTGCTTTTTAGCTGCCAAAAGGTGCGGATTTTCTTACGACTTCAGAATATATGGGGTGGGAATACGAAATATTTATGTGTGATTTATTTTTATGTGTCATTTAAAGTAAAAACCAATCATACATATTTCATTTCTAGGGTAAAATTTCCAGCTTTTTAAATCCCGAAATCGTTAGATAAAATCCCGGAATTTTTGGCATCTAAAAAAAAAAAAAATTTTAAATTTAAATTCATAGTACCCAGTCCGAAATTGGGTAAGTATTTTTTTTATTTTAGGTGTGAAACATACGAAAAAATCAGAGAAAATTTCTCTTTATGAGGTGTTGTTGTTGTAACACTCCTCGAAGGTTTTGGAAAAAGTGATTTTAAAGGTAAAATCGAACGAGAAATCCTATTATAACTCACTTAATTTATTTGTTATTGTTATTAAGTTTTTTTAGAATCAAAGCACAATTTTTTTTTAATATATCTTTAAAAGTGTTTGGAATTATTTTTTTAAATTGTTTTAAATTGTTTTTTTTTAATTTTCTTAAATCTATTTTTTTTTTAAATTGTTTTCAAATTTTTTTTCTAATGTTCTTAAATTTTCTTTTAATTGTTTTACAATTTTTCTAAAAAATATACTTTTAAATTTTTTTTTTAATTTTTCTTTTTTTGAGATTGTTTTAAATTTTTTTTTCAAATTTTCTTAAATACATTTTTTTAAATTATTTTTACATTTTTTTTGCAAGTTTTCTTAAAATTTTTCTTTAAATAAGTTTTTGCTTAAATTTTTTTTTAAAATTTGCTTAAATAATTTTTTTTGTAAATTGTTTTAAAGTTTTTTTGCAAAATTAAGATTTTTCTTAAGATTTTTCTTTAAATAATTTTTTTTCAAATTTTTTCAAATATATTCTTCAATTTTTCTTAAAATTTCATTTAAATTTTTTCATTTTTTTGTTTTTAAATTATCTTAAGTTTTTTTTAAACTTACATACTATGTATGTATGTCTTTAAATTTTTTTTTAAATAAAAAAAATATATATATTTTTTGTAACGTTTTCCCACATTTCGCCACCATTTTTTTTTTTAAGTCTTTGCATGTATCCATTAAAAAAGCTACCTAATAAAAACCATTTGGAAAAACAATATTTGACAGCAGGCAAACCAACATGGAATCAATTAACCGGTATAATTTCGGAAGGCGGATTTAATATTGATTACTTTTGACTTAAATGGTATCATCAACTGTCAATTGGTATTGATTAAAATGCAATCAAAATTTGAAATATGTAGTCCCTTAAGGCAAATACTACATGAAATACATATGTAGGCACGCAAACTTTTCGTAGATTTTATGAGTTACACTGTGCAACTGCGAAAATGGCCTGTGAGAGAAAACGAGGTTTAAGAAGAGGTTTAAGGTAAAGAAAGGGTTTATACAAACCCTGTAAAGCTAATCCAAAAGCACAAAATACTGATGGACACTCCCGCAAAATCTTCGAACAATGTTTTTGTAGCAAAAAAACATCACAACAACAAAAATTTGCGAACCTTATTTGAAACTTGTTATGCAAAATATTCCTTGCGTCTGCTTTGTTTACATTTTCAGAGGGTGGCAACTTAGACGAAGATTAATGATTGCTACATTTTTTAACAGTAATTAAAATACCAATCCCAACTAATGATAAAAGTAAAATTGTAAAGATTTGCTAATGCAAATTTAAAGTGTGAATTAAGAAACAATACTTTTTTTTGTTTGTTTATTGAATACAATTTCTTCATTTCTCAATCGTTAAAAGGTTTTGTGAATCTTTGAAAACTATCATCTTAAGAAAATACATTTTTAAATGTGAAGAGCCACAAATCAAAGATAACTAATTCATGCATGCTAGAAACTTTTCCAAACCAATTTAAACCACAATACTGCAACGAAAGTGAAATTTAAAATTTAACAGCGATACACCGAAAATAATTTAAATAGCAAAAATTTCGAGGGCCTGTTTAGCAATTACGCAACAAAAACATATCTTTAAACTAACGCCAAGACATGCTAAAAAATAAAAAAAAAAATAATGAAAACAACAGCACAAGCAAAATACAGAAGGCGCAAACTAACTTCCAATCATAAATAATGCTCATTAATACCAAGTTCGTGTCTTAAGTCTTTTGTTAAAAATATTTCAATCAGCTGGAGATGTGCGCAACCAGTTGTTTTTGGCGAGCAAGCAAACAAAAGCGTGATCAATTACTTTATTAGCAGACGCAGGCAACTCAATTCATAGAAAAAAACAAAAACCCAATGTAGTGATGACTTTTCAAAAGGCGTTAATTTGTAATTTGTCCTCATCTTGTTAAAGTGAACAATAACTGCGACTTCTTTTGTGAAATTTCTTTTACAAGCAACCTAAAAAAAATTTCTAAAACGATTTTTGCATATTTATTATTTTTAGTTTTATCTTTTTGTTATATAATTGGGTATGCATATATGTATAATAGTGCTCAAACTGTGGTTGTTTTGTGTTTAAAATTTATGTTATTTTATCAAAGCGCTCATAACAGAGTGACTTAATCTCTTTATGTTGTGACTAGGAGTGTAGAATAATTATCGGATTTACATTTGTGAAATCTTAATATGCAAAATGCTTTCTTGTGATATCACAGTTATGGCCACTTAGCTTTTTGTTAAAGCTATTCCGCAATAAACAAAATCTTGGAGGGTGCTTTGAGCTTAAAGGAAATCATGTATGACTATAAATAAGCTCAAGGCCAAGTTTAATTGTTTCTTTTATATATTTAAAATGTATTTTGGTTTAGTTAATTATTTAATTATGAAATGTTTTTGCAAGGAAAAAAGGAATTTTTGGAAAAGTGGGAACCTTTTCCACAAAAATTGTACATTGTTATCCATTTTTAGACTAAGGTCGAATCGAAGAAAAATTTTAATTTTCAACAGGTGGCAAGACATTTTTTATAAAAAAAAATAAACTATAGAGAAAAATGATTTTTTGAACAGGTGGCAACTCTTTTTATAAAAGATATATATTTTTTTTGATTTGAGCTATGCCTTTTCATTGGCACCTCGAAAATAAAAATCGAAAATTAGAGGAATTTTTTGAACATCTGGCAACGCTTTTGAATTTATGAACTGAAAAAACAATAAAGCAAAATAATATTTTGGACAGGTGGCAACCCTTCTTATAAAAGCCATATGGTGTTTTTTGTTTTGAACCTTTTTACCTGACACCACAAAAGTGAAAACCGAAGAAAAAGATAATTTCTGAACAGCTGGTAGCCCTTACCATACATATATGTATATAATTTACTTTGCAACATATTTTACTGTTGATGACTAAAATAGGTAAAAATAATGCCTAGGAATGTAATAAAATCGCCATCGTAGCTGGAATTTGGAATTCATCGGAACCGAAATCGGTACTGAAAGCGGTATTAAAAGTTACGGAAGTTAAGGGTTATAACAGCGCATCGCGATTTAAAAATTTTTTTTTTTTGTTTTTTAACATTTTTTGAATTTTTTTTAAATTTATTTCTAATTTTTTTTATATCTTGTTTTAATATACTTTTTTCTAATATTTATTTTGATCTTTTAATTTTTTATTTTTTTTATTTTCTTGTATTTTTTTATTGTTTTAATTTAAAACCAAAATTTTATTTAAAAAAAATTTTAAATTTTTTAAAATTTGGTTTTCAATATATTTTTTTCAAGTTATTTTAATTAACAAATTTAATGTTATACTAGAGTTCCTATAGGCTTAAATATAAGATTAAATTTTTCTTAAAAACTCTGGAAATAATATACCAATGCAACGTTGCTTTGGACCAGCATCGATTTTAGAGCGCCTTAAGGCAATTGCATGCTGCAACGCACAGGTCCAAACTAGTATCCATTTAGCAGGGTCACCCAACTTCGGAATCTTTTAAATAAATTAAAAATAAATAAATTGTTCAATCCAAGAAAACTAGATATGCGCTCAGTTGGTCCCGGTATCTATCATCTTGTTTTTGTATTTCGCGCTTCATTAACAATTTTTGACTACAGATAGCTGATAAATAGCATGGAAAATTTGTATTTCCAATGCGTGCATTGCCATTATCTTCATCTTCATCATCACAATCATTATCACCACCATTGACATCATCGTCACATAGCGCATATCACGTCGTTGCGCGCATCATCAGTGCGTCTGTGTCAAATATTTAATGTTTTTCCGCAAAACTTTTGCAGTTTTTGCCATTCATAACAAAATCATGTGCACATAAATTCATAATATATATGTATGTATGTGCATGTGTAAACATGACAACAGCACTTTGGAGGCAACAACCGCTGCACCGGTAACGTGTTGTTGTCGTTCGTTTTTATACACGTTTCTGCTGCGGGTGCAATACTGAGTTCACGAAGATGCTTTTAAAGTGCCACATGCCGCACAAACTCACACATTAGCAACGAAAACCAATACAAATATAACGACAAAACCGTTGAGCTTTTATTAGGGATGTACACTTTTTTTGATTTTTACTACAGTAGGATTATCGGGATCTGATTTTGCAATGCCGCGATCGCTCGGTTTGGAAACTGAGTATAGGTTGAAAATAGTAAACAATTCGCTTGAGCAATCGATTAGCTCTAAAATATGTATATAACAAATATTTGGATTTTATAAATATTATTTTCATGAAAAATATTATTTTTTTTGATAATTTCTAAACAAAAACATTCTAAAAAAAGTTAAAAAAAGAAATAAAATATATAACAAATATTTGGATTTTATAATAATAATTTTTATGAAAATTATTATATGTTTTTATCATTTCCTAAAAGTTTTTCATAGACTGAATAACAGTTTTTGATAATTTCTAAAAAAAATATACTAAAAAAAAAGTAAAATAAATAAATAAAAAAATATATAACAAACAATTGGATTTTATAAATATTTTTTTCATGAAAATTATTATAACTTTTTATTATTTCTACAAAGTTTTTTATAAACTATATAAAAATTTTTGATAATTTCCAAAAAAAAAAAAATTATTTGAAAAAAAATTTTAGAACAAAAGTAATTTTCTTAGGAAATTTATAGGCCATAAAATACCACAACTCATTTATTGTTGGTACACAAAATGAAATATTACTGCTCAAAAATCCTTTTTTTAATTTTTCAATTCAATTTTTCGAACTCTAAAGTATACAATTTTTAAAGTCGCCCATTTCTAAAGAAAAATACCAAATTTGAAATCTTTAGTAACATATTTCCAATACCGAAAATTTCGGTATTTTGGGCACCCTTTTTTAGCTATCGCGGGATTGGCATCCCTAACTGTTAACTAAGTGCTAGTCACCAACATCGCAACACATTTGTTTGTGTGTAAATATTACGGTAATTCACAGTGGCAGCGTTGTTGTTGTTGCTGCCGCTAACGACGACCTTTTTGACATTTTCATTTACCTTTTGTTTGCAATCTTCTTCTATTTTGTGACGCGTACAATGACAGCAACGTCACAGCGCTCTTTGCATTGGCTCCGCTTGCTTGCTTGTTTTTGTTCGTTTCAGCTTCAACTTGTACCAACATTTGCTCTTCCTATTCAACCCATTTCGATGCCCACTTTCGCCATGTTAATTCAATAGAAAATCGCTGCTACAATTGGGCTTGGCTTTGAATTCGAAATCGGTTAACTTTTTTCCTATTTTTATTATTGATATTATGAATGGATTTTTTTTTTTTTTGTTTTCTTTAATTTTTTTGTTCAGTGCAAGTATACGTCTGTGTGTTCATATGACATAAGTGCCGTCTGCCATATTTTAGTGAACTTTAGCCAGATACTTATGCGATGTGTATTACATTTGTTTAATTTTACTTTTGCACCTAATCATCACATGAGGCTTATAAATATTACCCTTGTTATTGCGACTGAAATTCGTGACCGCTGCAAGTTAAAATATTTGTTAATAAGGCAAGCAATAAATCAATGTTTCAAGCACTTGCACGATTTTTGCAATTAAAATTATGAAAATCATTACTTATTTCTGCTTAAGAATTTGGAATAAGTGTAATGTAAGGATATTTCCAAAAAAATTTTGGAAGATTTGTTGTAATTAGCTATTTATTAAATTTTGTTGGTCTGTAAGTGATTAATTTTGTTATTTTTGTGTTGACTAAAATATATTGGGTAAAAATTTCTGAAGTGAGCTTCGTCTTTCTTTCTACTTCTTGTTTGTTTGATTAACTTTTTTGAAATTTTAAATATTTTAAAAATACCTTTTTCCTAAGTTCGATTTCATTCATTGAAATATATGAGATGTCGTTTTTACAAAAATGATTCCGAAATTTTTTAGTATTTTTGACTTTTCATCGTTGTCAAAAGTCAAACAGCTGTGAAGCTATGGGACCTTTCAAATGTAGCTGTAGGACTGGGCAAGGCTGTCGCAAATGTTTTAATGAAATTTCTGAGCATCTCTCGTTTCAAGTGGTATATGTATGTGCGAGGGAGCATATCTACTCCGCTTTCACAGTCATGGAAGGTTTTAGGTATGCCAGCAAGTGACAAATAAAAAAATGTCGGTTTCAGCAATCACAACAAGTTGGTCTGGGCAGAGATTCATATTTTATGCACGCGAAATTCCTCTAGCTGAAAAACCACAAAACCAACAATGAGAGTGAATTTTAGCAGAAGTCACACACTTTAGCAAAATAGTCGTGATCGCTTTGAAGATGCAAATAAAAATCTTTTTGTAAACAAACAAATGAATAAAACAAATTCAGCTCAGACAACCTGTGGCACGAACAAATTTCCAAATATCCAGTTTTCTAAATATTTTTGTACCATCACGTTTTCATATATTTTGCTGGTATTTTCAGGAATTTGTTGTTTGTTTAATATTTACTAAACGTCATACGTGTTTGTTGTTGTTCCTATTTTTTTAAATGTAAGTGTGCACAATAAACAACAATGCAATTCTTCCTTTGTATGGGTAGCTTGGGCTTTATGACCGGTTGTTGCAGGTGTCAAGCTGTTAAGTCGCGGTTTCATGCACATAAAAGTATGTAATTGCTATGAGTTGAGGATGAGATGCGCCTAAATATGAAGATGCGCCAACGCCTGCCTGTTTGGTTGTTATGCAATGAATTGGAAAAATCAAAAACACGTAACTATTTAAGTAAGCAAATGTCCGGTTTGATAACCAATGCAAACAAGGAACGAATGAAGCGAGTTAAATATTTGTATTTTTCATTAAAGACAAAATTATTTTCTCTATAATGGCAAAAGTGGTGACAAACAAAAAATTTATGAGTCTAATCGACCGCTTTGTGGAGGACAAACTATTTAAAAAATTAAAAAATTTGTTTAAAAAATTTAACTTTTAATTTTTTTTCTTTGTAAAAAATAAACTTTGACAAATTCAAAAGGGATATTTGGAGGTACAAAAAAAATACAAATTTGGTGGAAAACTTAAATTTTCATTTGCCGAAAATTTATTTTTTTGATTAAATTTTAGAGAAACGTTTTTTTGTATTACATATGATATGGTATATCTCAAGAAATATTGAAATATTTAAATGAAAATTTTTGTGATTTCAAAAATATGAATTTTTGAATTTTTACAGAAAATTTTTTCGAGTTCAATTAGCTAAATCATTCTAGTTTTATCACTGCAAATTTTTGTTTGGCCTAGTGGAATGTCAAAACTAAAATGTAGGGACAAAATTTGAATATTTTTTTTACTTTACATTCCACTACCGCGAAAATAAAATTTCAGTGATCAAAGTTGAGTTACTTAGTGCTTAACTAATTGAACTTGGCTAAATAGAAAGTTAAAACGTAATAAAAAAAAATTTGGCTACATTTCAAAAGTTCATATTTTTGAAAAAAAAAAACACACTTCTGAATATTTCAAGACATCTTGAAATATAATAAAAAAAAATCGAGTTCCAAATTTGATATGAACTTATTATTTTCGATTTCGAAAAATTTGAAATTTAAAATTAAGATTTTTTTTCAATTATTTTTTGTTTCTCTAAGTATCCTTTAAATTTAGGAAACTTTAGTTTCCGAAATATTCGAAAAATAGCGTTAGAAAAGTGAAATTCTTAGTTTGCGTAACTTGAAAAAAAAAAAGAAAACAAAATTTAAATTTTAAAAACACATCTAAATATTTCAAGATATATTGGAATATATTTAAAAAAAAAAAATTTGTTTAAAAGTTCATATAAATTCATTCATATTGCACTTTAATTTTTTCGATTTCAAAAAATTTTAAATTTAATTTTAAAAATTTATTTTAAATAAAATTTTTTTTTTGTTTCTCTATGTATCACAATTTGAATTTTTTGATCAACTGTAGTTCGCGACATATTCAAAAACTAACATTAAAATAGTAAAATTGTGAATTTGCATGGCTTTGAAAAAAAAAAATTTTAGCAGAAAATCATTTTGTCAGAAGTGAAAGTCGACACTAAATTTCACCCAAATCGACATGACAAACCGACATGGAATAACCCATATTATAATGTCATCTAAGCATAATCAAGTGACTTCCATTCTTAAAAATTGCTGCTCTTCAGCGTGTGTATTGAAGAGAAAATGATTTATCCATCTTAAAATTATGTTTTTGTATTTCAATAAAAAAATTTTTTGTGTACGAATTTATTTACCGAACCTTAGCGCAATCTCATTCCTCCAACTACGCCTCTGTGGTTTTGTATGTCAGCATAGCAGGTTAAAAAATGTTTAAAAGAACTAACTAACTAATCCCACTCCTTCATATCGATCCATTTCCACAGTTCACAAAGTTTGCTATGCTCACACAGATCTTACAAAAAAGGCAAAGTGGCGCATCCAATTAACTGAAACGTGCAACGCTATGACGTAATCAACTATTCGATCTTTTTCAAGTGAATACCTGTTCGGCGAGCTTACTCTTCTCGCACAATTTTATGCCATACAATAAACGCTTTGCGCTCGCCGTGGTATTGAGGCAGAGGCATTGGTTGACCCTTGTTGGTATGCGTACCTTTATTGAACTAGCGAAAACTTCACATTACGAATAATAAAGATAGCCAAAACAAAGAAGAAATTGAAAATTAAAAAAAAATTAAAACAAACAACAAATAAAATAAATGATAACCATTCGCTTTTGTTTATTATTTAAAATGAATGATAAACTGACGAAAAAACTGATAGCAGTTTGACAGCTGATGTGATGACATTTTAAATTTTATTTCAAAGCGTATTTTTATTTATTTTTAATAAAAGTTTTATTGTTTTCTTTCGCTTTGTGTCAAGTGTTTGTCAGGTTTTCTTTAGCGCATGCGCAATAGCCCATCTTCAAACAATGCGCGCGCATTCGACTATACTTTTTTTCAAATGCCAGCTTACAACAATGCTTGGAATAGTGAATAAGTAAGCAACAATTAAGCCGGCTTTTTCGGTTTTAGCTGTGGTTAGCAAACGGCCAAGTTGTCACTGCAACTTTTATGGAATTAAATGCGTCTGCAACATTTCTGGTTTGCGCAGTTTTTCGTGGTTAGCAAGCGATAATATTTTGTTTATAAGCATGGTATTACAAGTTAAGCACATTTTATGGAGAAAAAAGTCACACAAAAATGCAAAGCAACACATCACAATGTTGCGCTACAATGTTGAGCCACATTTGCTGCTAAGCGTTATCAACAAGTTGCTTGAAGTGAAGCCACTGCGCCAAATGTTGCTAGCAGCGCTTGGCTCGCACACACTCGAAGCTTTAGCATCAACAACAAACTTTTGTTTTCTTTCATTTCTTTTGCTGCTTTGTCATTTTGTTTTGATTTGGCCAACCCTCTGCTGTGCGCTTTTATGAACGCATTAGCGTGTTTTTTGACGTTTTCAGGGATGCGCTTGCTAAAACCTAAAAACAGTCTGTAGCGTGTTTTCAGACGGTAAAGACGTGTCTCCATTGAGACTTGGAAACATTTTTTTGTTTGCGCTCGTTGTATGTAGCGGTTTGGTTTTGGTGTGTTTAATGAAGTGTACAGTGAACATTTGCCAAAAATATTTTTATTGTTCATATTTGATTTCCGTTTGTTCGTGCTTTAAAAAAAAAAAAACCTGCCAACAACAATAAAAATCAAATAAAAAATTTAATCAAACAGACAGGAAAACGACATTCATAATCGCATTTAGTAAAGAAAAAAGAAATTAAATTTGCAAATACATATCGACAGTTGTGTTTTGAAGTGTTAACATTACTACCGCTCTAATTATACCGTTACCACTAATTAAAAGTAAATGTAGCAATAGTTTTTTTTTTTTAATTCGCTAACTCTAAACGACGTGCATTGCGAAGAAAGCTGTGAATGTGCTAATTATAAATCAGCAAAATCAATAGAAAATAATTACTGTTATCAGCGGCTATAAATTTTTATTTGTTTGTTTTTGTTTTATGCATTGAAATTTCAGGTTATGCGTGTTTGCATATTTTAGCGAAGTTATAAATTTACAGCTAATCAAATAATTTTGGATAATTTTTCAATTAGTTCGGATATTACATTGTAAGCAACGAGTACGCCAGAATGAATTTGGTGAGTGCAAAAGAGTGGTACTATTATTTTAAATTTTTAACAAATTAAAAACAAAAACTTATTTGATAAAATATTGTTGTTCCTAGGAATAAAGTAGTCCCTTAAAAAATTTTCAGACGAGTTTTCAAAAAAAAAAAAAAAAAAAAATGTATTGCATAAAATATTGAGTATAAAATAGTCACTTAAAAAAAAAAAATTTAAAAACAAATTGAAATTTTTTTAGACAAATTAAAAAAAAATCGATGTCATAAAAAGTTGAAAAATTAAAAAAAAACCACTTTAAATTTTGTTTAAATAAATCAGTAATAGTTCCAATGAAAAAGAAAGCATCGAGCCCTATCACTTCCACATCATAGCCGTCTTTTTTATCCATTGAGCTATAACAATTAAGGAAATCTTTCAGAAATTGAATAGCTTTAATTTTAGGAAGCGTGAAAAAACCAGGCAAGCCCCAAGCTGAGAAAAAATAGGCACGCCAAGGTTTCCAAAAGTTCAGCAGGGGGAAGCTAGAAAAACTAGAGAGATCCTATACAGACTCTACGGCATATTTTCTGGAAATAGGTCAATCGTAAAAGGCAGGAACCTTAAAGCCCTCAAGTAGGCTTTCAAGCGAGGCGTGAAATTGGCAGGCCTTTTGTAGAGCATACGAGAAATTTCCCGGAAATTGGGAAACACCCGTTTTCCATGCCAGAGCAATAGCAGCCCCTAGTCAGATTTTTCTATTGTAAGGAAAATCTGTCCTGGGCCTAGGTTAAGTATTTTCCTTGTATAGTCGAACCTAAAACAATATTCGACACATCTTAAACAAATGTTTTCCTTGGAACTACCTTCTTTCATAAATTTTTTATTTAAAAATCGAGTGCGCCACCTCAAAGAGTTGAGTTAAGAAGTGATTTTTTTTATCTTGTATCCGAACAATTCATTAAAAAATAGTTAATGATTTCTTAAAGAAATAAAACAAAAATAATTTTGCAAGTATTGAAGACTTCGTCACGTGACAGTGGCCATAACAAATCGTTACAACTACAGTAAGGCAGTACTGAAAGGGAGTACCGGAGGGTATCGGATCGGTCAATTTGACAAAATTTCCCAAAACCGCCGGGAAGTGCTTGTGTTGTGACACAACTACTTGGATGATGCAACTACTTGCAGAAAAGCAAGATTCGTTGACCAAGAGTTAATGTCAGGGACCGTAACTGTTATGAGTTTTAATATAAAAATCCACATTTAATCATTATTTTCAGATTTTTTTCATAAAAATCAACAATAGCAGTTATTTTAAATTTTTATTTTTTTGATCAAAAATAAAAGTTATTTTTTGATTTTTATTTTTTTGATCAAACATAAAAGTTATTTTTTGGTTTTTATTTTTTTGATCAAACATAATAGTTATTTTTGATTTTAATTTTTTTGAACAAAAATAAAAGTTATTTCTTGAGCGATATTTTATCCCTCAAGAATAAAAATTAAGTTTTGAGTTTTAACTTTTTTCGCGGATTGAAAAACTCAAATAACCGCAGCGCCTTTCTGGCAGGTTGTTGATCATAATTATTAGATGATATGTCCTTGTCAGCATAAGTGCTCAATAATTTGAAACATATTTTTATGTATACACATTGAGATTGTATGTATGGGGCAAAATTCGCCAAGTGTACCAGGTGAAAAAATGTATGTACATAAATATAAACTATGTTGATGAGGATATACCACCCAATAATTATGATTTATTACTTGCCAAAAAGGCACAGCGGCGTTTTGAGTTTTTCAATCCGCGAAAAAAGTTAAAACTCAAAACTTATTTTTTATTCTTGAGGAATAAAATATCGCTCAAGAAATAACTTTTATTTTTGATCAAAAAAATAAAAATCAAAAATAACTATTATGTTTGATCAAAAAAATAAAAATCAAAAAATAACTTTTATGTTTGATCGAAAAAATAAAAATCAAAAAATAACTTTTATGTTTGACCAAAAAAATAAAAATCAAAAATAATGATTATTTGTAATTTATATGGATTTCCCTCAAATTTTTTTTAGTTTATAGAAGCTTTTTGTTGAGCATGAAGAGACGTGCATATTCATATACTTGAAACGTATCTGCGATATTGGGAAGTCTTCCATTTTTGATGCTAAAAATACAAAAATAATCGTTACGGGGGGTCCCTGGTTAATGTCTATGTTTCTACATATTTAAGGAAGAGTTAATATCATTCTATGGTGTTGGTATCGGTAGTCGCTACCATTAAGAAAACATTAGTTTTTTTTCAAAAAATTCAAAAATTTACCACCTATTAAAATACTTAATCACGATTAATTTACATGCAAAGTTAGCTTCGAATTTTTTGCACTAAACTTTGTAATAAAAACCGTTGCGCGTGAAGCGTGAAAACAAAAAAACAAAAAACATTCCAATGCGAAAAATTATGAAAAAATTCAAGCAAAAAAGGAAAACCATAAAAGTGTAACTTGACCGACACTTGAACTCACATTTGTCGTTTTACGAGCGCGCGCTGACCCACAGAAAGCGGAAACGTTGAAATATGAGAGCGCGCGCATGTCAAAGTTGAAAAACGTCATTGGCTGAATGACTTCAGCTTTTGGTGAATAACATGATGAATGGTGTTCGCTTTTGTTTTTTCCCTTTTAATTTTAATTTTTTTATTTTCTCTGCTAAGCATTCATGATCATTGTAATCTGATTTAAAATTTTGTTCAAACAGACGTGATTCGGGCTTTGCGTGCTAAGACTTTGGCTGGTTGATTCGAGTTATCTGATCAACAGAGACACTTTCTTTGTAGTTAATGTATGCTTATGTTGCGCTATGCTAATAAAAAGTTCAGTTTTTGAATGTTGATTATTTATTTTTATATAAAAAAGCGATTTATTTTTTGTAGAAAGAAATTCGAAATTACTTTTATTTTATTAATTTTTATAAATTTAAATTTTTTTCTTTACAAAGACAAATAAATAATTTTTAAAATCGTTGATTCAGGGAGGGGTAACCTTTTTATGTAAACAATACATACTCTTAAGTGACAATAACAACAATGTGGGGAACTTTAAATGAGAATATACTCATGAGAACTCCAGACGGCATAGCCCTAAGGGTGAAGGCTAAGTCAACACCTTCAAAAACTTTTCTTAACAGTCATATCAGCCAGATTTTTGCAGTTGCAGGTGTCTCTTATGGTCGCCGTTCAACTCTAAACCCTCTGGGAAATTTTTTAAATTAAACATTGCGAATTGAAGGAAAAATCTAGCCCATAACTTATCATAGTTTATTACATAAATATATGAATTTGTATGCATAATTTTTCCAAATTTTCCACAAACTATTTTTACCGCATCTTTCCACTCATCAAAAGCGGCAAACACCCACATTTAATATTTAATCTTTTTTTTTTTGTTGAAGTATGGCTGTTGTGCATAACTCAAGTGAGATTTATTTCCATTGGCTTTTCGTATTTGCGCATGAAATTATTGTTTATTTGATTGCGTGCGCGCATACCTTAGGGCACACTTGAACAATAATGAAGCTGGCAATAACTTAAAACGAAATTATATGCGCTTGAGTTTAGTCGTTATGCCGACAAGGATGCATGTTGAAAGTAAATATAATCAATATTGTGGGTGAGGTGTATATTTATTTATGCCTGTTTAGCTAGTGTTAAAGTTTAAATTTTGAAAAATTGCTGTAATTACAACCAGCGAGTTCGTTGCTTAAGTCTTTCGTTGAATAGCACTAAATATCATGTTAGAGTTAAAGGAGACACAGGTGATTGTAATTTTTTATTATTGTGCAAAGAGTAAGCAAAGGAAACTTTAATATTTTCCTCTCAGGAGGTGTTTGAGTACTTTAATTATGTTAAAAAAAAATCTTTCAACTCTTTTCAACTTAAATATAATTGATACCTCGAAGCTTCTTAAGAGCTCCAGCAAATCGAAGAGAATCGCAAGTGCAACTGTAAATATAACTATAACCGTAAGCATAGTCAAAACAGTAACAATAAACTTACCTACAAACTCACCCCTAACCATGACCAAAATACTGGAACCTTAATAATAATGGGTTAGTAAAAACTTAACGTAACCGTAACCATGAAACTAGTAAAAGAGCTATGAACTAAGTCGAGGCAGTAGCAACCTTAGATGTAAATGTAAGGGAAACCGTAACCCTTAACGTAACCTTAACCATAAAAACACAATAATTGCCGCCATAAGCGTAAAACGTGGCCTTCACAGGCGTAAACTCTTCTGCAGCTTCCAAACCTTTGCGGTAATGGTTACGGTTAGTATGACGACTAAGTTTAAGGCTCCTTTGATGTTCCCTTTATCGTGGTAGTTTAGGTAATGGTCACGTTACGTACGAGGTTTCGATTAATTTGGAAGTTAAATTTAAGGTTGCTCTTAAGGATAATGTAAATACGTGGTGCGGTTTGGGTAACCAGTACGGCTATGGTTATGGTTACAGTCATGGTAACGATTATGGTTATGGTTGTGGTAACGATTATGGTTATGGTTACCGTTATGGTTATGATTACGGTTATGGTTACGGTTATGGTTATGTTAGGTGCACGAACATTCAATTCGCAAGAATGAAAATCATATCACATTTGGAATTTGTGTCTGTCTAAAAGCTGGTATGGGCATGACCCAAAAGTTGCTTGCTAGAGCTAAAAGAAAATTTCGTTGAAGTTTTGCGAAATGAATAATTTCTAGTTTAAGGTCCTTTCGACCCCGGACATATCTTTGGTTTCTGCAGAATACCGTAGCGAAAATAAAAATAGCCTAAAATTATGTTTTTTTTAGCGGTGAGTCTATTATATCATATTTAAGGGGGCGTAACGAAGCTTCGCTTAATCACATGTGCCTAATTTCTTATTAAAATTGCAAGGTGTGGCAATTTTTCAAAGTACTATGGCAATAAAAAGAGGAGAACAAACATTTTGCAAGCATAATTCCATGACACTAAATACACTGTGCCACACACATACAAGCCAAAGGGCTGAATGAAAAAAAAAAAATTGCGTAAAAAAATTAAATTTGAGACACCTCAAAAGCCACATTAAGTCACTTTTTGTATTGTGGTAATTAAAACCGAAATCACTTTTACTTTCATAAAATATTAACAACAAGCAAAGGTTGCCAAATTTGACATGGAGACCAGAACAAGTTTTAAATTACAATAATAAAAAAAAAGTAAAAACAAAAAATACGGCGATAAAAATGCCAATGAGTGTGTTTAGCACGAGCATCTTCGGTAAAAGCACAAAAAAAAAAACGACCATAAAAATATTTCATGTCTAAAAAGGCAGGCGGAAAGGCAGAGAGAGCCAGCAAATAAAAGAAAACACAAACAATTGCCTAAAAATGCGGCAGAGTCTGCGAAAAGACAGTAATGTTGACAAGCGAGTAGACATACTTGCACATTACTTACTCTTGTACATACCTAAAGACATAAATAATTTTAGTGGCAGCCGGCGTGATAAGTCGTCAGTCAACTGCATATTAGTGACGCATAGCAAATGGAAATAAAATGTCCGCTTGCAACACACAAATATACGCATACCACGCCAATCATGCGCAACTAAAGAAATTACTTACATATTTCGTTGAGTGCAAATGCATACATATATATGTATGTATATAAATGTAGAAATATATATAGACAGCGTAAGATACATACATCGGTATTTACAAAAAGGTATTGCATAATGTATAAGTTTCACAACAGCTGCAGGAGCAGTCGCCGCCAACTTTCAGCTAAAGCAAATGAGAAGCAAAAAAAAAATGAAAAAAATCACAAATCGATGCTGCAACATTGCAAAAACGGAAAGCAGAAAAATTGAGCACAAATAAAAAATTGTTAAAAAAAATTGCACAAAAAAGGGAACAAAACAAAGAATTAACTAAAATTGCAGTTGAAGATGCTGCGGCGCGCTTAAAAGTGAAAATGGCATGTCAAACTCGTTTCTGGTTGTTATTGTTTTTGTTTTTTATTTCTTATTTCCTTTAAAACATTTCGCGGTAGCAACAATGAATGATGCCATTGACATTGTGTTGCATCAATTTATGTTCATCAGGCGCACACACACACACACTCACGTGCGGCATTAAATAATTTTGTAACTCATTGTTGTTGTTTAAACAATGGGATTTTGTGCCTCACTAAGCAGGTACATACCGAACATCATGCAGCAAATACAAAACGGAAAAGCCGCAACAGCATAAATGAAATGAAAATGTCGAAAAATTGTGTAAATAAATTACAAAAAAAAAAAGAAGAAAAACAAATGGAGGTAAATAAGCTGCATGCTAGCTGATTTCATATTTATTGTTTTATATTTTTGAAAAATGTAGTTAAACAAATAGATAATAAAAATAGCAGCGCTGTTGAGCCACAACAACAATGGTAGTCCTCATCATAGTCGCATCATTTGACCGTCACCTCCAACGCAGCAAACTTCAATTGCTTTAGCGCTTAGAGCATTTACAAGTTGTCGTGCGCTTGGTAGCTGAAATTTGTAAAAAGTTTTATGGAATGTCTGCATTGAGGCAGTCATTGAACGCGTAAAAGTCAGCTAAATAAATACTAATTGCATATGAATTTTAAATATTTTTGGTGGGTTCAGGAAAAGATGTGAAATTACAGGGAATTATACAAGATTGTATGAAGCTAGTATTGACATGCATTAATCCAGGATAAAAAAAATGTTTTTATTTTTTTTTTTCATAAAAGAAAATACTAGAAAGAAATCGAGTTACTTGAGCTGATAATCAGTTATTTTTTAATAAAATATTCTTCATGGTTTTACATATTCAATATCCGAATGGCAAGTGCTTCCATTGAGTTTCTTTGGTTTCTCGAACTTTTATGTAGATTGTAGATACGTGAAGAAAATTGGACTAGCTCAGGACTATTTCTGAAGACACCACCAGTCCTGGTTCAATCTCTAAGCAATGCTTTCAGTTGTCTACTTTAACATGGCGTTGTCAATGGCAACCCGTCCTTAATCGGTTCTCATTCGGACAGTCCTAAGATAGTTTGGCTTTGGCTAGTTCTGAACTGGCTTCATTTTGAAAGGTTGTGGGGTGATTTTGCTTGTGGATAAGTAATTATAGATATCCAATACTTCTTAGTGTCTCAAGAGTGTCGCTTTTAGAAACTGGTTCGTAATTTTACTGCAGGGTGGTTAAAGTCCATTAATATACTGTACAAGTTCAAGTAAAATAAGTAGAAAAATCTGAATACAAATCCTTAATTAGAGTTTTTCTAACAGGGTCCCCCGATGAAAAAAATAAGGCGGTTGGTGGTATTCAAATTTTTTTTTTTGTTTCGTAAGATCACTCTGTGTCGAATATTTTATTCACAAACCATAGATATCATATCTGTGGCAATAAGCGAAAAAAGCCGAACTCAAGTTAGAGCAAACTATGTTACAAACGTAACCAAACACATATACCGTAATTTTAGAATGTTAAAATAAGGTTTTCGTTATTTTTAAATTAAAACATACAATTTATTATTTAAGACATACAATTTATTTTAAGTTCACTATGACAGACATGAAATGGTGTTTATTTTAGAATAGTATTTAAGTAGATAAAACTCTATTTTAATTTGACTATGATTATGGGCTAGTAAAAATATTTTTTCCATAATTTTTTTTTTTGATCTGAGCACTTTTAATTTGCCATTGTTCAACGACAAAATCATAATACAAAAATCGCTAATTAATGACCTATATAAAGTTCAAATAAAACCTAAAAGGCATCTTTATGCGCTTGCTTACACCTAAGTTTTGAAACAATTAAAACTATAAAGTTTATATGGCTTCATTAAGAAAATTATTGTCATTATAATTTATGCTACCTCGCAAGCCCATTAAACGACGCACAACATGTCACGACATTGAAACGACAGTCAAAAAAGTGTAATCTAAGGCAATTGAAATGATGCTTGTTCAAGCTGCTGAGGGTATGCAAGATTACTTTATTAGAGCACAAAATAGATGGGGTTTAAAGGCACAGTGCAGGTAAAAAATAGCATTAGTAAATACTCAGGAGCTGATAGTAAAGAGCTTAGTTTATATTTAGCAATTTATTTATACTTTACAATAGTGAGAGACAAATCGGAAATAAAAATGCTTTGTAAGTGTAACACTTCATTTCAAATTCACAAAAATATAAAAAATTTTAAGTGTTGGCCTAGTTGCATAATTATAAAGAGCACAATCATGTACACTAAAGTGCAAAATATTACATCAAGAAATATGGAAATTTTTTTACTATTATTAGAATAACTTTGATTTGCCAGGCAGAAGATGCAAATTTCTGAAATTTACATACATGAATAATTACTTCAAAGAACACTCTTGGCATTCATCAAGTTGTCGTAGTTAATGACTAGCATATGACCATATTTATACCCCTCATATTTCGCACACATTTGTGGTTAATTTCGAACGCTACTATTTCATGGCTGCTTTCTTATTGCACGCCACTGTACGAATTTACATAAATACAAACTTCGAAACTATGTCGCTGCAATTATTATTTTACATTGCAAAGGCGCGTAACCCGGTTTACTTTTCGCTTTCCGCATCTTTTGTATCATTTATAACAATGTTACAGCTCAGCTCAAAATTAAGCTTCTTTAAAGTGTTCATCTTACTCGTACAGTGGCCTCGTCGCAATTAAATTGTTGTAACAAAAGAATAACAAACAACTTGAAAATGAATATGAGTTATGCGCAGAGTTACAGCAATGAGCTTGTTACCTAAAGCGTCTACGAAATAACAAATACAAAAAAAAAAACATGCGAAAGCAGCAAACAACCTCGGAGCATTTGTCGGTTTGTGGCGCAATTGGCTTAAATACGTCTTACTGACCATGCAACACATGCGATATTTAACACCGTAGTGAGTTATTATTTGTTGTTGCTTTGCTGTATGAATATGAGATAAACTCAAAACCCTTTAAGGTGGTCTATTGAAAGTAGTCGGATCTCACTAATTTGCATAGCGGAGGGCGTTAATAATATGGATGTCAACTCACGGGATCATTTACTATCAAAAGTGCTAAAAATTTCGGGATCTCTTTCTTTTACCTAGTAAAAATCGAATTATATGTTAAATGTTTAATAAGTAAACAATTTCTCTGAAACTCCCCCATCCTTTTCAATCCAAGCTATTTATTGAGGAATAACTCGATTGATAAGAAAATAAAACGACTAATCCCGGAATCCCATTATTGCAGAATCAGTCGCAGAAAATTGCGGTATCATAAAATTAGCATCCCCAGCACCGTTTCATTGTTCTTCTTCTTTTCGGTCATAAAGCGTGTTCAAGTATGCAGAACGTTTTCATCTTTTGTAATGAGGGGGCTACAAATCATATACATACAAACATATGTACATAAGTAGGTCTTTCTGCATGTTGCAAGAATACATTTATGATTTTTTTTGGTAGATGATAAGGCAAAGCTGAAAAAAGTCGATGAGTTCTTAATATGTTATGGAGCAAAGCAGGTGCGACTAATGTCAATTCTGATTACTTTGTATGGGTTGAGCTGTTCACATTTATTTCAGCATGTCCTATGGAGAACCCAATTGAACCCATTTATACCCGACGGTGCAACTAAATTACTATTAACCACCCATAGCACACGCTTATTTGCTTTTGAGCTACTCCAAAATCATTATATGTGTTCAAGTTTTGGAATAATTCAAAGAAACTACATTCCCGCCCTCTGTAACTGCGCCGCTCCAAAATTCACTTTTATATTACATTTTTTAAATGCTTATGTAACTGTCAAATTATATCGAAGAAATGTGTTTAAAATTTTTTTTTGAGTTATTCAAACTTATTACTCAACATCAAATCAATGACGTGACTTTGGTGTTAGTGAAAAAACAAAAACAATTTTTTGCGCGTGCCCGCCTATTCAGCTTGAGGTAATTGTGGCGGTGCGCATGGGTGCCGGCTTGCGGCTAAAGATGAGTGATTTTCAAGCCAATGCCCGCACGCTAACACTCATCGATCTATAGTTCGGCACTCATGCCAATATGAAGTAACGTAATTAGCATGTCTAACATTTCTTTTTTCACATTTTTTGTGTTTCTTATTGATTTGTAAATTTTTCCTCATATAGCCATTTTATTTTATAAACCGAATTCTCATTTTTTACCATGCGGTAATGGAGCGTAATTTCGAACGAAAGCAGGTAGCTTATTTTATAAATAGCGTAGATATTTTTTTTTTGTGGTTGATATAATTTTTTTTCTAAATCAGGATTATTTATGTAGTTTATAAATATTAAAAAAAAAATGATATTGAAATTTCAATTAATTGTTTGGAATGTTCTTCCGTCATCCTTTACCAACTTTGGACTCGGCATAGTGCCATCTTCAGTGTTCTTTTAAGTTGGAACTCGTGCGTGAGGGATGTATTACCTAAAAATTAATTAAATAAAAATTAATTTTAACTTTGACCCCATAATTTTTATATTCTAAATTTCGCTTAGGGAAATTTTCCAAACCACAAATTGTAAAGTTATTAAATTACTACAAAAATTAGCAACCTTGAATAGAGGATGATGGTCATCGGGCTTATTTTTGGTTCAGCAGAAAAGCAAATGATTGTACTGCTTCGGTATTCTTCGTAAGTCCCTAAGCATCCGTGAGCAAGTCATAATACGAGCATAAGGTGACTTGAAAAAATGTACATAGCTCATTCACCTGGATTACTGGTTTTAAATATGTTTATCAAGAGACACTGAAGATAGCAAAATTTACCTGGCATAAAAAATTTGTTTCAAAATAAATTATACTGGATGGTTTTTGTTGAACCAGACCTATTAAATATGGATTAAAATAAAATTCAATTATATTAAACTGTTCTATTAATTTAATTGATAAGTTATGACAATCGAACATTTTTAGAATAATTAATCGATTAGGATTAAATTTTGTGTTCGATTAACTAGGATTTAGGGGCCGTTCAAGTATTACGTAAGCACTATCTGGGGACGGGGGGTCTTTGTTTTGCTTATTTGCGATGACATGGGGGGTGGGGGAGTCTAGATGATGATTACGTCATCTGTAGTTACTTACTTTTTTACACGAATGGCAACCCTCACATTGTTTTTGCTTGAATTACCGTGTTCTATTTACTAAATCTATATTGTTATTTTAAAATTTATAATTATAATATAAAAAAAAAACACATTAATTGAAAATTTTTTTACGTAAGCATGGGGGGAGGGGGTAACCGCTTTGCTTATTTTCGTTGACAAGGGGGATGGGGGGTAAATAATTGTAATAAATCTGCTTACGAAATACTTGAACGACCCCTTATTTCGTTTTCAAATTTCATCCTAGGATTAATCAAATTAATCAAAATTAGTTGATTAACTGCAATTAACGAGGATTAATAACAAATTTTAAATATTTCCATATTAACAGATTTTTTTCTCAAACGGCACTTATTAATGCTAGTTAATCGAAATTAAAATTAAAATTTAATAAAGTTGAAATTTTGATTAGTTTGATTAATCCTAGGACTAAATTTTAAAACGAAATAAATCCCCATTAATCCTGACTAATCGAACACAAAATTTAATTATTTTTAAAATGTTCTATTATCATAATTAATCAATTATTACAAAAATAACAAAAAATGTAATTTGATTATCAATGATTAAGATTAATATTCATTATTTAACAGGTCTGTGTTGAACTGGTAATGGAAAGCAGTGGTTCTTGTGGTGGGAAATATATATAAATATGTGGCAAATATAGTTTTTTTTTATTTTTTTACTCATTCCTGAGTATTATTTTATTTTTCATTTGCGGAAGGGCGGCTAAAAAACTCCAACTAACCAATAACTTGCTTTAAAGTTCCTCATTTTAAAGGTAGGTTATTGAAAATTCTGTTTTACGAGAGTAATTTCGAATTTCACGTTTTGTTTAAAGTCTTCAAAAAATACAAATAAAGGGAGCGTTACGATTTAAGAAACCCTCATGTTACGAAAAAAACAAAAATTAAGTGAAATCAAGAACTCATAGGTAATGGAAATTGATAGAGAATACTCTTGTTAGACGAAATCATTATTAGACGAATCGATCGCCTGGGCTTTCGTTCGAAATACACAATGAGATCCTAGAAATATAATTTTTAAACCTCCAACCACATTTAAATTTATTCAAAAATTATTGAATGCTTTCTCTCTTCACTCACAAAATGCCCATTATGAAAACCAATATTTACATGACTCTTATGGCAGATGCTTTAACCAATACGGAATCACCGATAATTCAGAAAACAAAATAACATAATCAAAAATCTCGATAAATAGAAATAAACAAGAAAATCACTTTATTTTGTCTGCCTCAAAATCAGTGAGAAAATAGCATAAATCCCAACCGAAAGTGGCAACTGTTAAAATGATTTTATGTTGTTGTTAAAATCGTCTCGCAAACATGGAAACAAAACGTGCAAGTTGTAGATTTCATTTGAAACAAATGCACCAACTCTAATCGGCACAAAGTTCGCACAGACACCAATTTTGTATGGAAAATTTCAAATTCATTGCACTACATAACAACAAGCATGTAAAGGCAAATTAGAGTTGCAATTTAGAGGAGTTTCAAGCAAAGGCAATAACAACAAACAAAAAGAAAAACACTCAGCGGGCAGTGCAAAGTGCCAAGAACGTGACTTTGCAACGTTCCACGTTTCAGCCCGTAACGCTCGGTTTTGGCGATAGCGCTGCGCATGCAACAGGTGACTGAGGTGGTCTCGAGCAGAGTGTAAAAATATTTACGAGTAGATATCTACAGCAAATGACTTGAACAAAAGTAAAAAACGACAACAAATATGTTGTCTAAAAAAAAAAAACTTAGTGGGAAGCAGCTAAAGGATAATTGCTAGTGATTTGAATAAAGCTTACCGGTAATTTAAGATTTTTGTTGTTTTTATTTTTTGTTTGCAAATTACATTCGGCAATTAAGGGCATGTTTTTGAGTTTGTGTGTTGTGTGTTTAGTATAGTAAGACCAAGTAATTTTTTTGCAAAGCATATTATTTCAGTAGCTTAAATGTGGTCGCAAATTACAATTTACTAAAAAAAAAGACAAACAAAAAAAAAAAAAAATTTTATGTAAAGAGAACAAATATTAATTATATAATCGAATGTTGGTTGATATGAAAAATTTAGAGCGAACTGCGCCGCAAATATTACTACGAATTACACATCATTTGCTATATCGATGACTAACAAATATTTTTCAAAAACGCCCTATCTCAGAATTTGTTTCAACAACACTCTAGCTCATAATTTTCTCCAATAAAAAACGATTTCAATATTTTATTCAAAAACGACTTTGAATATTCATTGAGATAGTTTGTTTTTAAAACTCAATTCGAAATATTTTCTAAGTTCGCCATGTTTGAAAAAAATTTGGGATAGGGTGGTGTTCCATTAAGCGGCTGATATACTGTTGAATTAAATATAATAGTATTGCAAGTAAACAGGATTGTAAAAGAATGCATTCATATGCGAATGCAATCAGTTGAAGCCTTATTAAATTACTTCAAATTTATTTTTGACTAAAGAATGAAAAATTGAAGTCTGCAGTCTTTTTGAAGTTACGACTTTGAAGTCATTTAGAGAAGTCACTTATTGACTTCATTTTCTGAGTGAAGTCACTAACTACTTGCTACAAAAATGGTTTACGATGATGTCTCATATGCCACA
The DNA here is from genome assembly GCA_951509765.1 of Sphenella marginata. NCBI lineage: Eukaryota > Metazoa > Arthropoda > Insecta > Diptera > Tephritidae > Sphenella > Sphenella marginata. The sequence continues at coordinate 117,622,540 of OX608079.1, read as the reverse complement.
GGTAAATTGACTCCAAATGACTTCAATTGACTTCAGTCAGACTTTTTATTCAATGAATGCAATACACGAATAACCAAAAAATGAATGAAAAAAGAATTCGAAGTCGCAGAATGAAGTCTGAAGGGTGACTTCATTTTTTAAGTCCCAGTCAAAGAATTTAAAAAAAAAGGCTGCAATCGTTTTGCGATAAATCAAATGAATAATTATTCGCAAAAGAATGCATTCATTTACATCTCTGCAAGTAAATTGGATATCGTTCGACAAAATAAGAAGAAGCTGTGTTTTTAAGAATTTTCATTTACAATATAAAGAATTATTTAATAAAAAGAAATTTTAAAATTAACACAAGGTTTCAAGAAAAAATATCTAAATTTGTTTATTATTTCATCCAAATTAAATTGAGAGAATTTTTTCAAGACAATCTAAGATAGGATCAAGAACTTCAGAAGTTTTAAGAAGAAGTTTGTTAGTTCAATTTTTTAAGCCAAAACCCCGATACTTCAAGATATATGATGCTTTGAGTCTTATTATGAATGATAAAATAATACTCAAAAATGAGTAAAAAACAAAATAAATAATTATTATTTAAGCTCCCTTTTAGGTAGTATAGATTTAAAAAAAAATTTTGCAGAATTAGGCAGGTTTGGCCCATTTCGCCACTGTTCAGGTTTGACTTTTTCAGTACAGGATAATTTTTGGATTTTTTGTTTTGGATAATTTGAGAATCATTCGGGGCTTTTGACGATTTTAAGCCTTTTTCGACACGAAATCATTACTTGGTCATTTTGAGATGATCTCAAGATCATTTCTTGAGTATTTACGGGATTTATGGACTATTTTGTATTGGTACCACAAACAATAATTTTGTTTATTAATAAAATTTCTAAAACGCTAAAAAAGACATTTTGTATCACCTTCTTTATGCAAGAAAATCATGCAACTATGAGCCAATTGCTTGGAATCACTAACCGTAAAGATCAAAGCTCTCTGATATATAGATACATACATATTTCTACGCATAATCGAGCTTATGGTGTTGACACAATTAACCACATATATACTCAAATTTTGATGGCAGTCATTTAACGTAATGACACACACGCTAATTTACGCGGATATGCAAAGTGAATATTAGATTGTAACACTCCAGTTACTTTTGCGGTAAACATATTTGTGTGACAATTTGTAAATTAACTTGCGAAATGCTACAGTTAATAGCACAATTATTTTTTAATTATTTTCCATGCATTTCGACTGTTATTTTTTGATCCAAATCGGAGTATAATATTCTTCTCCAACACATAAACTAAACTACTCTTAAATCTAGATCATCCCTTTCAATATTTTTTCTTCCAGAAATTTGCAACCTGCCTCTTATTGCTATCAATCATATTTCGGCTCAACCCAGCAGCCGGCGGTGAAGATGAGAATTCGACGGAAACAAATGAAATTATTCCACGCAACGCCATCGGAAAATTAGATTTTTCGGTAAGACAAGCGTTGCTACGTGCCATAGACAAACTAGAGCAAGAGGCGGCCGCTGAAGATTACGAAGATGCTGATGATGAAGACGAAGGCAATGAAAACAGAGAGCTAAGCAATACCGAAGCGCCACTTACACAAACTTCTTCAAACAGTCTCAGCGCACCGAGTTTAACGAATATTTCTACAACGACACCAGCCAACAAAGACGAAATACTCGAAGAGAGTACGAATGCGGCCGATGTACAGCCGACTGTGAAATTTTATACGGCCACTTTCGATGATAAACATACAGCCGAGCAACCATTGGCATCATTTATTGATCGTTCACGCAATTGGAAAAAGACAATCAAAAGGGTCATTCCAGGCCCAACGCAAATCACCAAAGAGGACAATATAGCACATGAGTCAAGCACTTTTGAAAGTAATCGCCAGACAGCGCGCAGTGTTGGTAATTTGTTTAATTCCAAATCAGCGTTGCGGCTGAATGAGATCTCTGGTGAGAATTCGGATGAAATAAAATTTGAGATACGTAAAACGCATGAACTTGCTGCGAAAGCTGCAATGTCTAGCACAACGTCCACAACCACAACAACACCACGTACAACACGTCGTCCTCGGCCTACTACTACGACCACCACAACCACTACTACACCACGCCCAACTCATAATGAGGATGGCGAAAATATCGAAGTCGTAGAAAAGGATGATATTCGTATACAGGCGGCGCCTTTGGTGACCGCATTCACCGTGGACTTGGATGAACGTGGTGCGGCTAAGAATGTTATACCGATTGTGGATCAACCCAAGGTGCAGCGTCCTGTTGCGCCTGCTAATGGGCAAACGTCATTCGTTGCTGGTCCCACGATTTCAAAATTTAATGTTTTACCCACCAATCCGGTTAGTGGTGGACCTCACGGTCAAGCAGTTTTCAGTAATGGTGGTTTGGTAGGGCCAACTCCAGCGACTAACCATTTAGCTGCACCCACAACGGCTTTTACCAACATCGCACCGACGGACAACTTTATAGCGGTAAATATTAGTAACTGTAAATGAGAAAATGATTTAATTTCCTCAATTTGAATTGGTGAAGACTAAGCTCGGTATATTTTTTTTCGGTATTATTCGAACCATAGAGTCCCGCATCAGATTAGAATCGAATAAAAGTCCTTATCCAAAACTAACAAACTTTCCATCTAAATTAAATAAATTTGGTATAAATAAACTATTTATTTTACGTTATGGTCAGCTTTTAAAACGGACTTTTATTCTTGGCTTCACAGATTATTTTTGTTGAAATAAAACAAAGTTCCAGAAATACCCTTTTTCTTTGGTCTTTTTTTTTTAAAGAGAATTAAAATTGTGGTCCTTGCTTACAGCTGAAAAAGTTCCAAACTGGTCTTAAAAATGGTCTTGAAAAAGTCCCGCAAACAACCAAGATATGAAAAAGCCCTAGAATGGTCCCTAACAACTGCGTTAAACGGTACCGAAATGCTTCGGGAGAAATCAAAAACGATCACAACGAAGGCGATATACATAGATAAAAATTTTGTAAAAACTATCCCGAGCTTATCCTGATCTGATCTCAAAAATGTCCCAAAAACAATAACGAAATTATGCCGGAATTGTCCGGAAACGATCCCGAAAAAGATCGTTAAATAATATCGCAATTATCAAAAAAGTCAAGAAAACACTATCAACACTATCCCGAAAGTATCCCTCACCAGTACGCAAAAAGTCCCGAAAAGCATCTCTAAGTTAACAGTCCGAAAATAGTAGTGAAAAAGTCAAGACCACAATCCCGAAATTTTGCTAAAAAGTCCCGAAACGGTGCCAACACTATACCGAAAGTGTCCCGAAACATTAACCAAAAAGTCCAGTAATGCCCGAAAAAAATTCCAAAAATATCCTGAAAACGCCTGAAATAATTATGAAAAAATCAACAAAACCATTCCGAAATGGTCCTTAAATAAATCCCGAAATGGTCCCAGCACTATTTCAAAAGTGTCCCACACCAATACCCAAAAAAGTTCAGCAAAAATTTTGAAATTACCATTAAAAAGTCCGGAAATAGTAGTGAAAAATTCAAGAATACAAACCCGAAAAGGTTCAGAAATAATTCGGAAAACCCCGACAAAGTACTGATATGATCTCGGAAAGATGGTCAAGAAGTCTAGAATACTATTCTGAAATTAACCGAACCCAGCTTTTTGATAAATTTGAAATAAACTGTTATAATATTGATTTTCGAAATTTATTTCGGCGGCTAATTTCTTTTATTCCAGAAGCCGACAGCTCAAACAGCTGTCAAAGAGACCCCCAACAATGATGGTGTTGTTAACAATTATCTAATCGAAAGACAACGTCAGCTGGAACAACAAATCTATCAGCTTAAATTGCAAGCGCAACAACAACAAGATTTGATTTTGCGACAACTAAAGTTGCTGGAAGAGCAAACACGTTTGAATAATGTGCCACACCCGACAGCACCAACGCTGCCAGTGACAACGACGGCACAAAATTTTGTACAACCCATACAACAACAACAACAACATAATGCACAACAACTGCAACAGCAACAACATAACGCACAACAACAACAGCAACACCATCAGCAACAACAACAACACCATCAGCAACAACAACAACAACACCAACAACACAACGTACAACAACAACAATCACAAGCGGTTAGTTTCACCATACGTCCCTCCGTTGAATTCATACCCAATACGGTTACACAAAGTACAACAACATTTTACAACACTTTCCCTGGCGAACAACAATTGCCATTACATGAAAATAGCAACAAATTTGCACTAAGCGGTAGTAGCAGCAATTATACGCCAAATATATTGCCAGTGACGCAACAACAATTGCCATTAAATAATCCCATACAAAATGTTTTTAAAAATTTACAAAATCTGCAACATTCAAAGGCCAATCCGACACAGTCACAGGCGACATCGGTTCAAATACAGGCGGCAAATCAATTTAAATTTATACCCACTTTTTCAACAGTACAACAACAACAACAGCAACAGCCACCATTTGAAGTGTCATTGTTTCAGGCGTTGCCCCAACATGGCCATCAGCCATTCCATCAAAATCATCATCAGCAGCAACAACAGCAATCACGGCAGCAGCAACAACAACAAGCACCTTTAGTGCCCACTTTCTTAAGTCAAGCATTACAAGAGCAACAACAGCAACAACAGCAACAACAACGCTCACGTTTATTTCGCCAAGAGGTGGGCACATCCAATTTCGGCCAACAGCCTTCCGTCTCTGTATTTCCCTCAGTACAATCGATTATACCCGCAACAATATTAAACCAGCAGCAACAACAACAACAACAACAACAAATTTTGGAAAATCAAAATTTCTATCGGCAACATTTAGAGCCACAAATAAGCAATCAATTGCAACAAAATGCGCAATTTTATCAACAGCAACAACAACAACAACAACAGTTGCCACAAAATGCAGGTAAATTTCCTAATAACAAAAATATTAACCCAAACAGTATGAACAGTAATAGAAGTAGTAGTACTACTACTAGTAGTATAATTAGCAGCAACACTATAATTAGTACTAATATTAGTACCAGAAGTAGTGGTAGTAGTAGCTTAACAAATAACAGCAGCAGCAACAACAATGGTCATACACCAACTACTTCTAGTACTAGTATTAATAGCGACACTTTAAGCAACATTCACAATAAACCCGCACATAGTATACCCCGTAGTTTAAGGCATAAAAATAAATTTCATTACACAAATTTTGAAGAATTAAAATTAATTGGTAACGTTTTAGCACTAAATCGTGGCTTCAACAATTTTGCACCGCAAACACAAAATCTACCATTCGCTGGCCGTTTTTAAATGTTCGAGTTGCGATGTAGCAGTAGCGCCAAGTAAAGCAAGCCATTTGTATGAATACCCTGCAGTTGAAATGCAAAAAAAAAAAACAAGATGATGCCCCAACCAAGCACAATAAGTCGACTTAATTATTAGTACCACGCAACACCATAAATATTTGGCTTAAAACGAAATTCTTAATAAAGCACCACGTGAAATAGCAGCAACATATTCCTAACTAAACATGAAAAAGACTCTTCGCGTTGAGGGGCATATGAAGGGTATAGCAAAATTTAGTATAACGAAAATTAATTCCTATAAAAAAATGCATTTCTAGCACCTTAAATTGCTTTATTTGAAGTTTTAGAATTAATTTTGTTATGAAAAATTACATCTTTCATAACTTTTATAAACCGGCAATATGCTCCTAAGCCCGAATAGCCCTTATAGCTAATAAAAAACATAGTAATATTGATTGCACTATCAATCCATTACACATCACTTACTTAGTTAGTTAACTATAATCGAAATTGTAATACTCTTTATTATTATTATATTATTGAAAATTATATATAAGTAATTATGCCCGTTTTTTATTCGTCATTGCTATGCTGCCTAAAAGTTTTTCTGCTTGCTTAAAATAATTTTTCAATATAAAGCAACAATAAATAAGCAAGGAGGAAAAATTATAAGCTTTCATAATTGTTTCTACTAACTTTCAAGCGACAAGTTCGTATTTGTATTTTGACAAAGAAAATTCATTTTGTTATTTTATTCATAAGTCGCTTAAGTGCTTACAAAAAAAACGGTTTATGTATAAGTAAGTATGTATTGTTCACAGATATATTTATTTTAAGCGTGCTTCAAAATTTCTTAATTATAAAAAGAGTTTTATATGTAACCTAAAAGTTCAATTAGGATTCTTCTTACATTCAAGCTTATTGTAATATTGATTTCAAGTCCTATTGCAGTTCGCTTACTACATGTCTGTTGGGTATAATTTAACGGAAAATAAAAAAATACATTCACAATAGTATCTAGACAGTTATCGTGACCGTCAGACTGGTCATCAAAAAAGTTTTACAAATCTGCATTCAAACCCGAGAAAATACTGGAGTGAATTTATATACGTATCGTATGTATCCCTCGTTTCTTTCATAGGAATGACAAAAAATCGAATTTCTATTACGATCCTAGCCCGGTGATTAGAATAACGAGTAATCTGTATTCTTCCTAAAACAGCGAGGAAAGATGTAATTTCAACCGAATAATCGAAAGTAGGCGTTTAATCGTTAGGTCGAGAGCTTTCGACTACGGGCGAATGCCTAATTAAATAATTGCAGTCGAGTAATTTTATAATCGAATAACTGGAATAATCGAAAATCGGACTGACTCAATCTCGAATATACAACCATTGTGAATACATACGAGAGAAGTAGGTATGTTTGCAAGAGCATTCACAATAGCAAAGAGCTTTACTCACCCGTCAAAAGCACGGCTCAAGCACTCGAGTTAAATGTTTTTTAGCGTATTTCGTTTGTATAACTCAAACTTTGAATTAAAGAGAGATAAAAAGAGAGCCAACAAAGGAACACAAAATATGCAAACTAGGGTGTCAGTGGCGATCACAAAAAAAAAAAGAACAAACTATTTTGGCTCAAGTTTTCCATTATCTTGCTATTGAAGACTTACACTCGCAAAATTTTGGAGGAATTCAGAATATTTTAGAATTTCTTATCAAAAACATGCATGAGTTCAAAACTCAGTCTACTATAGTTTGGTGGTCTACATTTCATTGAAATAATTGTCAATATCCTGATAGAGAAGAAATACGAAAGAAAGGCAAGTTTTTTCTAATTTTAACGCCTTTCTCACTTATGCAATCTAGCACGCTTTCCAAACCCATTCCATCCATTACGATAAATCTATGTTCTCCTGTTCTATTAAAACTCGATCACTCGAAATTTCACTATTAAAGTTTATTAAAACCTTTTCTTACGATTCACATTTTTATTGCTTTTTAGCCGCACTTAATAAAAGAAACAAACATTTTTTAATTAAGTATTATTGCCAAATAAAATAAATTAATAATACATATGTATATGAAGAATACAAATATTCTTAAATATTACTGTGCCTTTTTTATTATCATCACCTTAAATTAAGTTATGTATTGTAGTGTTTTTTATTTTGTAAATATCGTATAGTAAATAAGTTTCAAATCAATGAGCTTTTGAAGCACATACTCGTACATCGTTTTGTCATATATATTTATGTTTATCAATTCATAAATTGTAATATTTATTTGTTATGAATAAAAATGATTAGATTAATAAGAAACTGTATTGACTTGCTTTTGTTTGAGCGTAGAGATTTCTACAAAGAGAGGTAAGTATACAAAGTGACCTTTCAAGTACATATATTCATGAAAGGTATAGAGCCTGAATTGCTGAGAGCCTAATTGATTTTTTTTTCTTATAAAATTTGGACATTTATCAAGATGAAGATGGACACGATGAGCTAGATAAAAAAATCAATATTTTTACAAAATAGAAAATTTGTCCACTTATACGCTTCTGAGTAATTCATGGCACACGCAAGGGAGAAAGTAAGAGAAAGGTACGTATACGGACAGGTTTTGCTCATATTCACCCCTATTCTGCATTTCGACTTGGATCGAAAATTTCTCCGCTTGGCAACTTTGGTATTCTGCGTTTCAATTCCGCTACGTTCAACTTCGAAACTTCCAATTCTGCTAATTCTGCACTTCGATCGTAGCTCCGTTTTTCTACGTTGGAATTTTGTTGGCGGATAACTGCTTGTTTTTTATTTTGCAAACAATTTACAATTAATTTCCGCGATTTTGTGTTGAAATTCTTATAATTTAAGTAAAACGCGTATGTAAAAGTTGTAAAACGCTCGCTATATTTTGTTTTTGTGCTCTAATGATGTCTTTTGATATGTTTGCAGGGTAATTGTTTGCGACCGGTGCCGAGTGCTAATATTTGTCCAAAAATGTAGGGGGGAAATCAAAAGACGCGTTTCGATGCCAGGAATGTGAATCCGCCTACGGAGATCTAATATTTTTGGACGCGCATTAGCATCGGCACAGGTTGTAAACAATTACAAATTGGACTTGCATTCAAAACACCAAACAATATTACTAACGAAATTAAAACTAAGGTAATGGCTTTGACTTTGCCATTATATCCAAACGTGCAAAGGCGACCACTCCACAGCACCCACTCATACTTCTTTGTCAGTTCCGGGGCGGCCAATGTCTTCCTGCAACGAAAAGTACCACCTGCGGTCAAACTTAACCCTGACATGTCTAATGTTTGCTCGGCGTATGGTGTGGCCCCACGATGCGACGCCAACCATCTGTGTACCTGGTCGACAAAGCGCACCCTTCTAGCACTAGCTCTATGGAAAATACCAGCCACCTACTGACGATGTGGTAACATCCACCAACAGTGTCCTCTTGCTTTTTGTTGGTCCTTTGTTGTCTTCTACAATCAGTCAATTGATCTATAAAATTTCACTCAATTTATTCAATAATGCTCAAACATATACAATTATGTTTATAAATCATAATAAAGCTTTACTTTTATTTCAAAAGTAATAATTTGTGTAATTTAAATTGCTTTGTTATGTTTCAATTTCACACATTCCAAGGCAAACAGCTGACTTCGAAAAACTTATAGCTCTTCCTCTTTTTCTTTCGATCCAAGCGTAGCTCAGAATGCATATTTACGATCCAAGCGGAGCGTAGAGCGGGAACGTAATTGTAATGCAGAATAGGGGTGATTTACCTTCAATATTATTGTGCAATATTTCAACTAAAATCCCATAGCGAATTTTCTAGTCTACTTTTAGGCGCATTGATTGCTTGTCATACTAGACTTATTTAGTGCGTTCCAGTGATCAGTTATCTGGCTACAGTTAAAAATTCTGCTATGCAAATGCAACAACAATGCTGATCTTATTTTGATCAATTTAGGATACGTATTTTTTGGATGTTGTAGGACATAATAAAGATTTGTGGATGTATAATGAAGAATCGCATAGCACCAAGTGCAATACGTTGCATTTAATAAAATTAAATAGATTCCCTGCAAACACAGTTTCAAACATTAGAGACATATTTTAGTTTTGAATTAAAATTCTAATGTAGTTCTCTAATCGAAAATCAGGTTTGAGAACTAGACTAGAGAGCGATTACAAAAACAGTAAAAAGAAGTCCCCAATTGGAAATGATTCTTTCAGATACAGTATAATACTTCTTCTTGTACATATGTACATGTCTAAAGAAAATCCATCAGCTCATTGTTCAAAAATACTAAAATACGTGAAATTCAAGAAAATATCAATTTCAGTATTCAAAAATACGTTCAAGAAAAGCAACAATCCTGTCAGTAATCTCACCAAGAACTTCCACTTTCCCCACACCAACCGAAAATAAAACATCTTTTAATTTTTTTATTTTTTTCAATTTGTTGTTTTTTGTTTATTGCACAAATACAATGTACATTACTAAAATTTAATTATTTTGTTCAATTATTTGAATAGTATTTTGTTTGGGTAGTTAATCTAAGAAATGGAGAGAGTTTAATAGCATTAGTTAGCAATTATATAGTAGGTAATAATGATTTAATTAAATTTAGTTATATTCAGCGCTTGAATTACGAAAAGCGCTCATTAGTGACATACACACACATTTATAATATAGTACAATATTTCTTTTTTTTTTGTTTTTATTTTTACTCATTTACTAAATTACAAAACATACAAACAGATTTACTTTAAAAACGCAAATCAAGAAAAGTATTTTCGCCGAAACGAACTGATTGAACATGCAAACATACACAAGGAGACTACCAAAATTTAAAACTATATTTACAAAACTTAAAGCTAACTTAAAAAAAATTTACAAATAAAGAAAACTAAATCAGACAAAAAGAGTGCCAAAAGACGACGCTTCAATTTGGATGAGCAATCAAATTCTCTTAGTACAAAATATTAACGCTCTGTTCACAGTTCGTACTTAGCGCAATCTAGTAACATTCGCTCCACAAAACAAATTTTAGAAGGAGGTATGAAATAAATTTAAATTGTTATTGCTTTCTTCTGTTTCTGTATTGTTACTTTTTTTTAAACATTTTCACACTTAAACTATCATTCTTATATACAAAATAATATTATTTTTTTGTATGCTTTTATTTTAGAAACCTCTCTCATCTCCATGTTTATAATGAAGTTAGTAATTCACTCTCATATATTTCTCTACGAAACCATTTATTTTTCAATATTTTTTCCAGCATCGATTTCCAAAAATTTTTTAAAAATAATTAATTTGAAATACACAGAGAAATTAATTAAAAAAGGAAAACTACTTTTTGACATTTTCATATAATTGTATTATCTATAAATATTACAAATAATAATATTATGTATTGCCATCATTCAATATAAATTACAACAAAACATTATAAATTGAGCTCAACAAAAACGCAAGCCATCCAATATATAAGTAAATATATGTTATTTAAAGTTATTAAAATATATAAAAAATTATGTATGTATAAAAAATTTAATAAATAAAAATTGCATATTTCAAAAACACGCATTCAACGTGCTCATTAAGCTGTTATGTCGTTTTCATTTAAATAATTAAAAAAAATTATAGATGGCGCATTCCATGACAACTTGATTTACGAAATCGCGAAAATTTTGTTTCTTACTTATATGTATTATACGAAAAGGATGCCATAAATATTTTTTCATAAAAAAGCAACATTGTTTGAAATCATGGAAAATTCCCATCTTTCGATTAGCTTGAAGCTAATATTTAAAAACAAAATTATAATTTTTTTTTTTGTAATAGAGAAGTCTTTGAAAGTAAGAAACATTTTTTTTTTACAAATTTTAGTGAATTATGTAATGCAGAAATCATCAATGCGTTGTTTAGACATGGAATGCCCCATACACTTTTTTATGTTGATCCCTCTCAAATCAGCCAATTCAAGTTAATAGTCGGAAATTAAAGTAAATGAGTCCAACAACTAATCAATTTGAATCGGAACGACCCAGTTACAATTGACTACTTTTATGTATTTTCCTTGTTTAAATTTCCACTTTCCGCTTAAACTTAAGTTTTGTACAGTAGCTTAACTAACTAACTTAAGCTAAAACAAATCCAAATCTTCAGAGTTTTCTCTGCACTTTTGTTACTCATGCATCATCATATTCTTGCTTGCATTCTTTCATATTTTTTTTTTTTTTTTTTTCATAAAACTAAGAGTTAAGGCACATTTTCATTTTGTGTGTATGTGTGTGTGTGTGTTTGTTTATAGATTTCTTTCACTATCCTTTAACGGACACTTTAACTATAAATATAAATATGGAAAATATTTGAAAATTATATTTACTATGTACATATGTATGTAGTCATTGGCTGTGCAGTGGTTTTACACTTCTACGCCATAATTGCGATCGACCACATATTCAAAACGTTGATCGCCGTCCTCGTCATTGTGGCTCGCTGCGTTCTTAGCTGCAGCGCTTGTGCTGGCTGTTGGCTCTGGCATTGTTGTTGTGCTTGTATCACTTACAACACTTGTTGTGGATGCCACAGTTGTTGTTGTTGTTGCACCTAACGCTGCTGCGGCGGCTGCACTTTTCGCTGCATTTAATTCTCTTCGACTAGCGGCACCGCCTACATGATTCTCATTGAGATTCTTATTTCGATTATTACTAGCAACGAGCGCCGTATTGATAGCGATTGCTGTTTCGCGTGCCTCTTCTTCTTCGTCGTCTTCCTCATCTTCATCTTCTTCTTCGATAAGATCGGCATCGGGTAGCACGTAGTCTGCGTGATCTGGTAAGTCCGGCACTGGAAAGCCTTTGCGCGTGAAGAAGGTCATTTTCTCCCTAAAATCAGAAAATGGAAAAGCGTTAGTTTTATTCATAAGTCGCTAAGTGCTTGCGAAAAAAAAATCAGCTGCTAGCTGCTAAGTGGAAAATTTTCATAATTCTTTTTTACTTACTTGAACGACAGCAAATCGGGTGATCCTTTCGGCACCTTGGTTTTACGCAACTTATAAATTTCTTTGGCAGTTTTCATTAATAGCTTATGCAATTGCTTTTCCTCTGGACATTTGGCTGGATCGGCGCGCTCAACTAGTCGCTGGAATTCCTCATTTTCAATAGCCCAAGCAGCAATTAAGGGATCACGATTATCACGTCCCTTCTCCAGCCTAAGAAGGAAGAGCAAACAAAAAAACCGAAATCAATAAAGCACACTACAAAAACAAAGTTTACTGCTGTAACTTACACTTCCTTCAAATTCTGCAGCTTAGCAATTTGATCATTCAAGAAATCCAATTTACTATGCTGCGCCTGCAAGTCCAATTCCAAATCCAAGCTAGTTCTTGGTATGTGTGTATGACGAAGTTCTGCAAAATTTGCAAAAAAGTTAAAAATTAGTTTCATTTCTATTTTTGTTTTGCATGCGCGTCTTACTTGTGACTTGTTTGGGCGCTTTCGTGTGGAAACGCAATGAACGTCGTTCGACAGCGCCACGATGGAAGGGATGCGGCGTTACGCCGAAATGCATAGCCGAATCCGAGTCGGAGCGATTCAATCGGCAAATATAACGATTTTTATTGACAGCCGCTGAGGGTGTGAATGTTTGTGAACGCTTGACGGGCCTATCATCGGCCATTTGTTGTTGTTGCTGTTGCTGCTGCTGTGAGGCACGCGACTTCTCCGGTTGAAATGCACATTCAGTATTTGTCTCTTTATCCGCATACTCCTGTTTGATTAGATCGATGCAATTATAGGCTTCGAGCATCTTTTTTGTGAAGTCTGTGGAAAGAGAAGAGAGAGAGAAAGAGAGAGAGAGGGAGAGAGAAATATATTACTTAGAACTGGGTTCTCAAAAAAGGTTTGCTATATGTGCTACTCACCATCGGTCAATCCCTCCAACTCATCTTCATCGTCATCATCCTCATCATCATCTTCTTCGTCTTCATCGTCCTCATCGTTCACACTCAACTGCTCCTGAATTTCTTCTGTGATTTGCGCTTGCGCTTCAAATGGTGGCACTTGATTTCGCGTTAACGTTGACGTTTGTGACGAGGTGATTGTCGACTCGTCTGATGATTCTTCTTTGCATGTATTTGGCGCATTGCTGCTGCTGCTAGAAGTGGCTAAGGTCGCATTCGTTGACGCAGCGGGAGTAGCAGCTGGTGTGCCTGCAGCCGCTGCGCTTGTCGAAGGCATATCGAGCGGTTCGAAGGTTGGCATAAATTTGGAGCTCAACACATTATACCACTTGAGCGTTGAATCGTCGGGATTGAATTCAGCCATGCTGATCTGCACGGTGCCCTGTGTGAAAAACAAGAATTTTTGAGTGAAGTGATTCAATGCATAAAGTTCTAAGGGGCAACTTACGATGATCTCCTCCTTTTGTCCGGTCATGCTGACTACCGTAACTTGTAAGCTTTTCGTTTGCAGTTTGCTCAGTGAGATGGGCACCGCAAAGGTGTCACTAAATACGGGTTTTTGGAAGTCCGACATCGCCTTCGTGCGTATCGATGTAAGCGAATTGGGTAGCAAAGCGGCACGCAGATAACTGTAAGGTGAAAGGAAACGAAGGTTAGTAATGCATAGAGCTGCAATCATAGCCAGACTACTTACACTTGTGAATTGTTCGCTGTTGCAGTCCACAGCGCTGAAAGATTATTCGCACGTTCCAGCGAGACGACTAGTACACCCTTCTCTTTCAAATACTTCAAACCAATCTGCACTTGCGCCAACTCTTTGCGTGGCAAATGCGCGCGCGACGCTTCAAAAACGCCCGAATCACCAGCAACCGATTCGTTGCTTACCGCCGCCGATACGGAACGTGTATTCGAGGACGATGATGAACGGCTGAGCATCTCTTGTGGCAAATCCAGTAGCGAGGGCTTTTCAGATATTGGCGAAAGCGGCGCTACCGGTAGATTAAGCGGGGCGGATAAGTTGAGTTTTTGTAATTTGGCTTCCAATACCATGCAGTCGAGCAGCGTTGAATCCAAGTCGTGCGCATGCGTGCGCGCCATGGCGGCTGCCAATGCTGGATTTGGTTGGTAGAGTGGTGGTAGACCAGCGGCAGCTTGCGTATTCGCATAGGTAGGCTCCTCTTTGAGTCGTTGATTGGGCGTCGGCACTTGATCGGCGCTGGCATTGTATTTCATTGGCGAGGCGGGTGGTGTTTCCAACGAGAGACTGCTACGCGGCGATAGCGACAATTCCGATGAGGGTTGTTGTTGCAATTGCGGATGCGCTGGCGTTTGTTGTTGGTGTTGCTGTTGTTGCAATTGTAATTGCGCTTGTGCTGCTTGCAATTGCTGTTGCTGATAGAAACGCTGTGAGCGTCGCTGCAAATCGATAACATCAATTTGTGAATCAACGGCGAAGGGATCGATATAAATGTCGGTGAAGCTGAGCGCGCTCTTGCTGCTCGCCGTTGACAATGAACCCAGACTAGAACCGCTGCTAATCGAGAATGTGCTTTCCGATGAGAATGATTTAAGACGTTCCTCTAGTTTTTTGGTTGATTTGAGCGCCTCCTGCAATTCGCCCACCAGCAATTGTTTCTCCTCGTGGAAGCGCAAACGCTTCGCTATACATTGATTTGTAGCCTCGTATGCCTCATTCAAATCGTCCTCTAATTTGCGACGTGTTTGTCGTATGACACGCACCTCTTCGGGTGTGCGCGACTCCATCGAAATACTATTCAAATCGTTAAGGAATTTCTCTTTCTCTTGTATCAATAATATACGATCCTTATCTGACTCCAATTGTCCAGGATCGATGCGTTCCACATGATCGGCCAACTGTTGTTGTAGTTTTTTGATATGTTTACGCCATTCGGAATATTGCAATTTCGTTTTCGCCATCTCGGCAAAGCGCGCACCACTGTTCGTATCGCCAGCGCCACACAAATCGGTTTGCGATGCGACACAAACACGATCGAAAGGTGAAGCGGCATTCATTAACTCTGCATTTTCATCATTAATTTGTTGACGACTAAGCTCATTCTTAATTTGTACTAGACTGCGCATAAGTTCTTCACGCACCTTCTCACCCGACACTAATGATTTGTGTACTTTGAGCATTTCCTCACGTATGGCTTGCACTTCGGCGATATCGTAGCAACCATTTTGTCGCGCATTGATTTTCTCGCCCACCGAGTGCAATGTATTCATGCCGCGCTGTGTGAAGGTTATATCGTGTGTGATGTGCTTCAGCTCTTGCTTTAGCAAGCGTACACGTTCTTTGGCCATAGCGAGATCGGCACGCAACAGTTCGGGATCGTGACGACTCATCGAGCTCGAAGATGAACACACTGAAATGAAAGAGTTGTTGTAAGTTAGAGAAGCGTGATAAGTGCATGCATTATGCATGTTTAAGGAGTGATTGGAATGGAATTACAGAATACGAATACGAACTGGGAATGAAAATACGAATACGAGTTGAAATTCGAACAACAAAAGCAGCATGAGTAAGAGTACGAATATTAATTAAAATATTTAAGTGATGACACAAAAACGAAGAAACATACAAGCATTTTTACGAAATAAATTTAAGACGCTATATTTACGAATACGACTATTTGTAAGAAGATCGCGAATATGAAAACTAATATGTTCAAGAACTCCGTTACGAGTCCGACTACCATTATGCATACGAATAAAGCTCCGAATGTGAATACCAGTACGAAAGCGAGCGCATATACGAATACAAAAACAAATCAAATACGAGCACGAATAGTAACTACATACGTCCACGAATACCAATAGAAAAATATGATACGAACTTAAATGCGACTGATTTTAATTCGATTTTCAAAAAAAAATTAAAATTTTTAAATAAAATTTTATTTTGTTATTTTATTCACAAGTCGCTAATGTGATTACTCCGAAAAAAAAATCGTTTTATAAACAAAAATACTTACAACTACTTCTGCTCGCTGCCAATTTATTCAAATGATTATACTCTTCTTGCGCTATTTGCAAACGCTGCTGTTTAATATCATACATCTCTTGTTTATTCTCTAATTGATCCTGTGCCGCTGATAGATAATCTCTTAACATTTGCTCCTGTACGCTCTTCCATTCTTGGCGTGGATCCTCCAATTGTGTGGTTTGTTCAATGTGATTAATATAATAACGTCCTATGTGCGGATCGTATGCTTCCTCCCAGCCATGGGGTAGCTCATCGCCAACGCAATCTTCGAACGACTGTGGCTTGGTATAACTGCAAATTGTAGGAAAAGTAAACGGAAATGCTTAGTAAACTTGTATGTGTGTATTATGTGTTAATAGCTATTTACATACTTAATGTGTGTGTTATTTTATCTGACTATGCAAATATACTCGTATATGTATGTACATATGTACATATATTTCCTTCTAAACTATGGTCTAGTATCACAAAATAATCATCGATTTCCGGTTAAATGCGCGCCACACTGATGAGTGTGATGGTCTTCGGAAATACTATTTATGAGTTGCCTCAAGAGTTGGCACAAGTTAGCGACCAGTTAAGCGGCTATGTGACCGTTAACATATTTAATTGGCTTGTAGACTTCTTGGTAATGATTTGCTTGTGGTGAAACTAGTTTAATCTGTGGCATTTGACTCTGAAAACACCCATTTCCCACGCTATTTCAAGTGTACATATAAATGTTAGCCATTGCTAACTAAACGTCTAATTAATAGTTATTTGCCTAAAGTCGATTGTCCGGTGATTTACTTCAATTGTTTAATCATGCAAATTTATGCAAAGCGCAAGTAAATCGCATAAATACGTGAGTCTAATATAAATAAATAATGCGGTGGCCTGTTTTTTTGAAACTTGTAGTTCATTTGCTACGTTTATGGACCAAGCTTGCTTGCATGATTTGATTAAGAAAATATAGAAACTATTTTATTTGTTGCTATTTACTTCGTAATGCGAAACGAACTCTCCTGGACAGCGCTCGTAAGGGCTTTGTACTACCTAAGATACTATTTCAAAGACTAATTCTGAGAGTTTAATATGAGCGATATTTAGATCACATCAAAGAACTAGAATGTAATATTTTCGAGGACGCTAAAAGACTGAAGAATTCTGGAAAGATTTCTAAAAACAGAAAATGCTATAAATACCTTCTAAAATTTGGCATTCTTTTATCAAAATTGAATATAGGGCGTTTTACGAATTGATCTGACGAGACCGACCAAATGCTCTAGTCACACATTTACCCAGTGTTTTCTGTTTTGAAAATCTGTTCACGAATCAACAAAAACATCTACCACGCCAGCCAACCACACCTGCTTTAAATTGCTGTTCAACGCTTTTGCTTACATGGCAAATACCGTCATTATCTTCTGGTATTTATTATTCAAATATTGATAATCATTTATCTAAATATATACATACATACATATGTATGTAAGTATAATGGTTACGAAAATGCTTTGAGAATTTTGTATAAAAAATCGCAATCAAAGTTGCAAAGAATAATAAAACAACCAACCTAACTCTCTGAAAAAGTTCACAAGTTTTAAATTTTATTTTATTTTATTTTATTTTATTTTATTTTGTTTCATTTCATTTCATTTTATTTTATTTCATTTCATTTCATTTCATTTCATTTCACTTCATTTTATTTTATTTTATTTTATTTTATTTTATTTTATTTTATTTTATTTTATTTTATTTTATTTTATTTTATTTTATTTTATTTTATTTTATTTTATTTTATTTTATTTTATTTTATTTTATTTTATTTTATTTTATTTTATTTTATTTTATTTTATTTTATTTTATTTTATTTTATTTTATTTTATTTTATTTTATTTTATTTTATTTTATTTTATTTTATTTTATTTCATTTCATTTTATTTTATTTTATTTTATTTTATTTTATTTTATTTTATTTTATTTTATTTTATTTTATTTTACTTTATTTTATTTTATTTTATTTTATTTTATTTTATTTTATTTTACTTTATTTTATTTTATTTTATTTCATTTCATTTCATTTTATTTTATTTTATTTTATTTTATTTTATTTTATTTTATTTTATTTTATTTTATTTTATTTTATTTTATTTTATTTTATTTTATTTTATTTTATTTTATTTTATTTTATTTTATTTTATTTTATTTTATTTTATTTTATTTTACTTTATTTTATTTTATTTTATTTTATTTTGTTTCATTTCATTTCACTTCATTTTATTTTATTTCATTTCACTTCATTTTATTTTATTTTATATTGTCTCGCTTTTCTGCTTCATTAGATTTCCTTATGAATTCCAGCACAAAGTTATTCTAAGCACAAAGCATCACTGTCATTATATAATATCAGTGTCAAATTTTAAAAATTGGACATGCTGACAACTTTATGACAGCCCATCAGTGAATACAAATTTGAGCATACAAAAAAGTGGGTTTTAAGCATATTAGAAAAGTACAAAATAGATATTTACACATGTTTTATTTATTGTTTTCTTCTTTTATTTCGCTTGGCAACGCTAAAAAGCACATTGAGATTCCACTGATTGGCTCACATACTTACTTAAAATGCTTACGTATGCGGAACGTTGTTTTATAATAAAAAAAATCAAAAGACGTATTGTAATAAAAATAAATATTGAAAAATGAGTACAATAAGTAAAATAAAAAGATTGTGACATTTTAAAGCAACAATTAATGCCAAGGAATTTAATAATAACAAAGTTCCTATTTATAGTTAAATATTTTTATAAATGTGTTCGAGCGTATTAGCTAAGGAAATCTAGACTTAAGCGCCAATTTGTATATCTTTCATGTATGTACATATGTATGTATGTAAATACGTATGTATATAGAGTCTTTGCTCCATAATAAAAACTCGTTATTGTAAATAGTTTATAAATAACAAATCTTACATTTATCGTCAATGAATTAGAATTTGGCAAGATCTGAATTTTGTATGAAATATGCTGGTCATCATTTTTTGTTGCTTTGAGTTAGCGCGAAGTTTTTAATTTTTTGTAATCAAAATCAGCACTTTGGCTTGCTCATATTTTTTTCGCTTTCAATGTAATGGACTGATAAAATTGGCGCTTATTACGTCAATCGAATTCTGGGAACATAAACAAGTATAAAAAAAAAGTGGAAAGCAAATGACTGTTATGTGTCATACAACGAACGAGTGATCAAAACGCTAAGCTTCATTATTCACAATTTATTACAACAAAAATTTGAAGAAAAAATATAGTTTAGATTTTAAAACGATTTAAAGTTGTTTTTCCCACAAAAACTTTTCGAGACAGCTCAAACTGTTGGATTTGGAAAAGTTTTATCAGAGTGGAGTGAGTTTTGTTCCAAGTGAGCCTCATCTGGGCGAAGTATGGTTCTTTGTGGCCGCACACATTTCGTTGCCACGAGAGCAGCAGCTGGTTGAATAAGCCGAATGATTTCGTGTGCTGCTACCATTTGCCTTCAAGCAGAAACTTTTTAAATTTCTTACAAGTGAGCCGTTTGTTTTTTTGTGTAACATAAGCACTTAACGCTGTGTGACTAAAATAAAAAAAAATATTTTGCGATTTTGATTTGTATTTATATTTTATCACTTGTTGTTGTTGTTGTTGTTGTCACTTGTCAGCTAATATAATGAACACAAGTACCTACTTCATTTAATAGCGAGCAACGGTTTTGTGGCTTTGATGCTTGCTAGCACGTTCACCGTTCGACAATAACACCAACAATGCGGTTACAACCACAACTAGACCGTTAATTGCAAAAATGTTAAAGATTAATTGAATTCGCAGCAGCCACAAAGTCTCCTCGAACAGCCACATTCGATTGCCTATATGAAAAGTTGTCAATGTATTTGTGCAAAAGTTATGAAATGGGGGTATTTCTAAAAATTCTGAATGCTTGTTCTACATATGTACGCCACCATTTTGATTGTCGTAAGCAAACATCGAAAAAAATGCGCTTTATATTTATTTTCATTTTATTTCAAAAATATATGCTTGTAGTTCTACTTTTTGCCGCCTTAATGGCTGCAATGAGCGAACACTAAAAAAAAAAAAAAATATTTTCGTTGAAAGCGTATTTCTAGCGAAAAAATTCTATAGCGCTTGAGAGCTGTTAGCGATCAAAATATTTTGCAATTTTGTTTTTATTTTTTTGTTGACATTGTTTGTTCAACAGACACATTAATAAATTCACAACCACATTTACACTTGTCGCTTTGTAGGGGGGCTACAATGGCTAGGAGCCTAAATGAAATGCTTTCGATAAAGCATTTCTGAGAATTGTATGATTTAAAAAGATTGCAACGACAACACATTCCTTACTATTTTGGCTTGATTATGTTTATGCTTGACTAAGTATGTATGATTAATCTATTATAGGTCAAGAGTTAAGCTAATAAAAACAAAGAACAAGTACTGAGGTGGTATGGGAGAACATAGCTGACTTGCGTTAGTTAACTATATCATCTCTTTTTTCTATTGTACTTTCTTGTATTTTTTATTTGTTTATTTTTGTAAGTTTTTTCTTTTATTTTCTAAGGCTTCCTGTATTCGCTATTCACTCAACTTAAATTAATTCTTATTGATTTGCCGTCTGCTTGCCTCTTGTGAGGCCCCTTTATGCTCATAGAATATACAAAAAACCGAAGGAACAATTAAAAATAGAGGCGCATTCAGACTTAGAAGTTAAGTGTGACTTCGACATGTTAGTCAGACTTATAAACTTAAGCGTGAAACTGAAGAAAAAAGTTAGACTAAGGAAGCAACATTCTCTAACTCGCATTGCTAGCTGGAAGACAAAAAAATTTCCTAATGCCGACGTCACACTATGCAAGTTTAGTTTTTTTTTTATTGTTCGGCTAACCTCTCCACTCAGTAAACTTCTAGGCTACTAAAATAAATAAGCCAGAAAAGTAGTTTTCTTTGCTAAGTATGAGCAAACCTTAAGCAAGCATATTCGATTAAATAAAGGGTTAAATAAAGAAGTAGATACCCAATAAACAATATTAAAAAAGTTAATAAAAAAACTTTCAACTTATATTTGTTTTACAGAATTGCTTACAATTTAGAACTAAATTTTTTAAAATATTAATTTTCATACCGAATACGACTTGAGAAATATTTTAAATGGGTTAAATTAATTTTTGGTAATTAGAATTCAATATTCATGCTTTGAGAATAGTGTTTGTTATTTATGTTGCGCCCGAAAATGTTTACTGGGCAAATGCTTGATTGAGTAAATACGTCTCTTGAATGTCAGTTAATTAGAAGTAATCAGTCAAATTGTCAGCAAGCTTCTTACAAATTAATATGCCACTTCAGCGTTTTTTCTACATTTCACTTTTTTATTTTGTTTGCACACAAAAGGGCGAAATAAGCTCTTACGAATTAAAGCAATCAATTGAAAAATTGAAACAGAGCGTAAATCGCATTAAATGCCAATTTTTATTTATTTTTAGGGCAGCAAATTAAGTTTAATAGGCTAGTGTCAGAGGGTAATTTATACACATACATATATACAGTTATATATATGTATATATATATGTATGTATATATATTTGAAGATGTATTAAAAAGAAATAAAAGACATGTAGCGCCAATTGACTAAACTTTTATGAAATCAACAAGCAGCTTAATTGCAAGTTTTGAGTAGCGCCAAACTTTGCCGCTTTTTTTCCATTTAATTACATACCAAATATTTAATATTTAAATAAGGAAAAAGACAAGAAACAGGTTTTAAAAAATTTTAATACAGAGATATGAGAATGAGTATACAAGGTTTGAAAGAGTGCGGTGTAATGCAGTGCAGCGGTGCGTTTTTGCAATGATAGCTAAATGAATTAAATGTTGAATAAAATAAAATAAAATAAAATAAAATAAAATAAAATAAAATAAAATAAAATAAAATAAAATAAAATAAAATAAAATAAAATAAAATAAAATAAAATAAAATAAAATAAAATAAAATAAAATAAAATAAAATAAAATAAAATAATATAAAATAATATAAAAAAAAATAAAGTAAAATAAAATAAAAAAAAATAAAATAAAATAAAATAAAATAAAATAAAATAAAAAAAATAAAATTAAATAAAATAAAATAAAATAAAATAAAATAAAATAAAATAAAATAAAATAAAATAAAATAAAATAAAATAAAATAAAATAAAATAAAATAAAATAAAATAAAATAAAATAAAATAAAATAAAATAAAATAAAATAAAATAAAATGAAATAAAATAAAATAAAATAAAATAAAATAAAATAAAATAAAATAAAATAAAATAAAATAAAATAAATAAAATAAAATAAAATAAAATAAAATAAAATAAAATAAAATAAAATGAAATAAAATAAAATAAAATAAAATAAAATAAAATAAAATAAAATAAAATAAAATAAAATAAAATAAAATAAAATAAAATAAAATAAAATAAAATAAAATAAAATAAAATAAAATAAAATAAAATAAAATAAAATAAAATAAAATAAAATAAAATAAAATAAAATAAAATAGAATAAAAAAAAATAAAAAAAAATAAAATTAAATAAAATAAAATAAAATAAAATAAATATACTTACTTATTTAGTTATTAATTCATTTAAATATCTAATTTGTTATAACAGCGCAATACCATTAGTTCCATTGAGTCAGCGCTTAAAAATTTGGCGCTGTTAGCCGTCACTAATAGGCTATTTCATACGTACATAAGTCTGAGTTGGCTTTACGTATGTATGTAAAATTGACGCACCAGTTGACAACGTGGATTTTTATTGTTATGATCATTAACGCAAATATGGAAGTATTATTCAACCGCTAACGTTAATGGTGTTGACGTTAAATAAGACTTTTTAGTTTTGTTTTTGTGTTTTTGTGATTTTGGTATTTGATATTGTTGTTTAGTGTTAGCTATTGTCGTTGCCATTTTGTAGCTGTTGCTCATATAAATTTTATGCTAATTTGCGGTAATAAAATTGTGTTCACCTATTTATGTATGTATATTATACCTTTAGTTATACAGATGTTTTGTATGTATATATTTATGTATGTATATATGTATGCAGGTGTGCATGCAAAGATAAGCTTACGATTTCATGGTTTTGCGCATGCTTAACTGACAGGTTTTGGCGCCGGCTGGCTTAGATTTAAAAGAATTTAGAATCATTGGTATTTATTTATATGTATCTCCTTTGAATTTTTGTTTTATAATTTAAACGAGTTTCGATATTTAACAATAATTTTGAATGGAAAACAATAGCAGTTTTTTTTTGCAAGCACTTAGCGACTTATGCATAAATACATAAAATAACCAAATGAGTTTTTTTTTTTTTTTTCAAAAATTGAAATTTCTTTTGTATATATGTAAATGAAATGTGAAGCTATTAAATTGTGTGCGTTTATAATTTATTCTTCTTTCTTGTTTTTGTTGTTATTTTCCAATTATTTTTAAGGTTAGCAGAAAAAATTTGATCTAGCTTCGAAATGACGTCCAATATTGAGCATATATGGTATTATCAATTTCAGGGCTAAATCGGTCTGCGTTTGAAGGCGTGTTCTTAAAACTTCTGATACGCAAATTCAATTGAAGAACCAACTATTTCAAAAACTTATTCAAAAATACCTCAGAATATTGACGGCTGCCTAGAAGACTGTGCATGTTTGTATGATTATTCAAAATACTGTGAATTCTTGTGAAATGTTTATATGAAAGATTTTGGAATTTTCGTAGAATTTAAATTATTTTTATTCATCTATAGTTTTGCATATGTATTAATGTGTGTACTAAAGAGCTGCATAAGTCCTAAAAAAGTTAACTTTTCATAACTCATACAAAATTTGAACTTCAACTCACACAAACAACAAAAATATGTACTCGCATGTTCGGATAAAATATGGAGCAAATATTGTTAGTTGTTGTTCTAACTGGTGCATTTACCTAAAAATACTCGCACAAGTACGCAACAAACTCGTTTGCTGTGAGTAAACACTGTTCAAGAAATTGTGGTGCGAGTAAATGAAGTTGCACTAGTGAACTCAGTTAACTCATAGTTTTTAGTTAGGCAAGAAAATCTGTACATAAATTGTATGTATGTACATATGCAAGTTCGAAAACAAAGCAACGCAGATGTGTACATACACATACATACATATGTATGTGCGCGTCCTAACCTGGCAAAAAATGCGATTAGTTTAGGATGCGTTAGGGATCAGTTGCAAGGGAATATGCGGTTAATGTCAGCTCACATTCGTTTGACATACATACATATGTATATATTTATACATACATATATATACCCGAACGGGTACAAAAGGACTAATCCACTTTTCGCCCAAACGGGTACTTTTAGCTCCTACTCTAGTATGAGCATTAGACTAGGCCAAATAAAAAAAAATGTTTTTTTTTTTTCAAAAATTAGATGACATCAATCAACATCAAATCAACAATACAGGCTAGCATTAGCCGAAAACAACAATAATTGCCTAAGATACATACTAGTTAACTAAATCCAGTTTAAAGAAATATCCGAACAATGAGTGCACATAAAAATGTGTGCAAATACTTCTTGTAATCGAATGTACTTGAAGTTGAAGGGGTGGTTTATTTGTGTTTATGTTACGAACGAGTCGAGTTCACCGCTAGCGAAAAACTACAACCAACAATAAATTGCCTGTATGTGTATTCGAACAAACGCAATCGGCGTCAGCGCAGAACTCGAGTTATGCGTTGAACTAGAAAGTTATTTGGTTTATTCGTAGCAGAGTTAACGCATGCAACTCTTTAGTGTGTACGCATAAAAGTTTAGTGTTTACTATGCGCGCGTGTGTCTATCAGGTTAAAGATAGTTTAATGATATTTCTGATTTTATTTTTCTCAATACGATGCCACGCTTAGCATACTGCGTTACTCATAAATCGATTTTATTAACATGCGGATTATTGTAAGAATTTGCTTTATGATTCATGATTTTTATTTTTTTTATTTTATAATTTGTTTATTTGTACACACTCGAAACTTTGTCTGCACTATTTCTTATTCTCGGAAATTTCCACCCCAATTCTTAATACAAATTCCATTTCCCTTATTCTGAATAAAAATTCCTCGGGAATTTTTCCACTTCTCCCTTTCCTCCTATTCTGAATAATGTTCGAAAATGGGAAAACCGGTTATGAGAGAAAAGTAGCTATTACGAATGTGAGTGAACGGGAGATTTTAGTGCCATTTATACAGAATTTTTTCATGATCAACACGAAAAGGAGAGCTCCAGAAAAATGTAAGTAAATGTTTTTCAAATTATTTGTGTTGATGCAAAGCCATCCAGAAACTGCTCAAGGATTTCATAAGGGAAGTAAAGAGGTGTTAAATAGATTTTGGCGGAAAACTGAGGAGGAGCTGAATTCGGCAGGACCACCAACAAAATGTATTGTGGAACGGAAGAAGGTCCAATAAGTATCGAAATGCGGGCTTATTTACCCTATAATACTTTTGAAATCTGCAAACGTCACAAAGTAGACTGAACATAGAAAGAAAACTGAGTGCTCCCTAGGAGAAAAGAATTGGAGGAATTTTTTCTAGGGAATAAAAAAATCCGAGAGAACGAAATTCCGCGAGAATATTTATAATTGGGCTGTTCATGATTTTTTTTAATTTGGTATGAATAGATACATTTTCGCTTAAAAAAATTCCAAAAAAATCTTAGGGAGAAAAAAAAAATTATAATTTTATACCGCACAAGACAAATGATGATAGCTCTTATCGAGGTATTTAATTTAATTCAGATTATTAATTTTGAGTTAAAAATATAAATTCATGTTGTGCAAGTGGTCCTAAATATTTAAAAATTTGTAGCCAAAGTGTTTGGTAGCGTCTTGTAGAGTATATACATATACATATCTATTTTCAATAAAGTGTTTACCTTGACACACCAATTGTTATAAATTTAAACAGAAACACACCCCCCAAAACCCCACAAGCCCTCTAAGTACAGCTGGCCTTCACACAAGAATTGAGAAAAATTAAAAATAATAAAAGAATAGAACAAACAAAATGTAAATTTCATAAAGTAAATATAACTACAAACAGAAATTTATGTACATGTATACCCAATAAACATAAAAATTTTAATGATATCGGCACAAATTCGAAATTCGAATTTCCAAAAATTTTCGAAATTAGGAATACATACTTGGTTCAGCAATTAAAAACAAATGCTCGCATTGCCAATGAAACCAAAAATCTTATAATCGCTTGTTATAAATGACTCTGCTGTAAATTCGAACTCGCTGATATCTTGATGTGGTAATATTATCAAAAAAAAGAGAAATCGCTCTTTGTGTTTATTGGGTATACATACATAGTTTATTCTAAGAAACTATGACAGCCGAAAGTGGTCCAACAAAGTTGAATTTACTTCACATATATACATACAATGGCAAGGAAATCAATAAAATAGTAATTTTGATGTGCTAAAAAAACCTTAATTCGGATTATGAAGAATGAAAGTTCGAACCCCTAAATTGGGTTCTGCATTATTTTGTTCCAAGTGACCACCAATTATATTGTGCAATATTTTTATCTATCAAGCGGAATTTAATCTACATTTTTGTTTACTTTTACACATCATAAACATCTTTCGAAATTGCGTTCTTTATTAAGTCTACATATTAGCGAGTAAAAGAAATAAATCGAATTTACCAGAAACGTGGCGACACAAATAAATTGCACTTTTCATTAAATAAAAAATTACGTTTCATCTATAATAGTATTTAATTAAAGAGATAGTTGTCGTTTAACATACAAACTTATCTCAATGTATTTAATCTTTTAAAAAATAGGATAAAAGTGGTCTGTCACGGAATTAAATTTTCTGGCACTATATGATAACATTATCTCACTAATTATAAAACGCCACACCAAAGGTATATGCAAGTATGTGTGTATATAGATTCACATTTTCAAGCATAGTATAGCATAATTAGCAAGGTCATTTATGACGCGATTTGAAATTGTATAAACTAAGGCCAACCCTCATAAATTCTTGGAAGATATACATGAAGGTATGTGTGGTATTTTACAAAATAAATTGTAGAAAACTATCGTGCTAAATAAATATTTTTTTTTTTTTAAATATATTTAAATACTTCCCCTTAGTTTATAAAAATGTCGCATTTGACAAGCCGCTAAATCGGGTGCGGTGTTTTACTAATTTTGGCGCGAACATGATATTTTTTGCGTTGCGATAACATTACGCACTTAATCTTATCATTGCATGAAAGTAAATGGCGTCTTTTTAAATTCTATGATATAATGTGACACATTTTTAACATATATGAAAAGGAATTTATGTGATTCTAAATGATACAGATAACAAAAAAAAAAAAATACTAGAGTTGTTGAAAAAAGTTAGTTTGGCTATTTGCTTAATTTACACGCTGTCGTAAAAACAGTTAATTTATTATTTTTGATGAATTTATTTGGCAGATATACATATATATCATAAAGGTATCGCGAAAGTTCTATTAATAGAACGAATGGCTTATAAGGAAAAGCTAAAACATAAAACATGGGCCCTTAGGGAAGCTAAGGAAGCAAACACTTCCTTTGTTCTGAACAAAGTTCATACCTTAAAGAAAGTTAAGTGATACACTCCAGGCTTAAAAAATAGCGTAACCAAACTTTTAAAAATATTATATAATTAAAGCTTTAAATAATTAAGTGCTTAAAATAAAGGCTATTTTTTATTCGTCCGCTCGCTTAAAAAAAATATTTGAAGTAGCAAAAAAAAATAAGCTAACAGAAATAATTTTGAATGCAATCCTGCAAACATTTTAATTTTAAAAGCAAAATTTGAAGTTATGACAACAAACTCATTTTGTTATTTTATTCATAAGTCGCTAAGTGCTTACAAAAAAAAAATTATAAATGAGACAAAAGCATTTTTTATGTATAGGCGCTTAGCAAGTAACAAAGAGGCAACATTTTGAAATTTTATAATTCTCTTAAAAAAAAAGTCATATGAATAAGTCGCTTGAAGCTAAGCAACTAAAATTATATACGCTTGTAATTTTAACTGCTCGCTGATGTTTTTTTAGCTTGCTATTTGTTCTTAGTCTCTTCATATGCATATAACTAAAATTTTGTTACAATACGACTTTTTTTTATTCGTAAAACAAAATAAGCTATGAGAAAAAAAAGTTGTATTTTATAACATTTGTAGGCATTAGTGGTTTTCTTTAAAGAAAATGCATGCGAATAAATCTGTTTGCATCATTTTTTGTTGCTTTTGTTTTGGTCTTACTCTCCTTGTAGCTTTCCCGCAGCTAATAATTATCTGACTAGCCCTTCTTATTCGCAAGTAGTCAGCAAGTTATCAACAAAAAAAAAAACAAAAAAAGTTTAAAAAAGTTGTTTAATAATTTCGAGTTTTTCTTAAAAAATATAATTAAATTAAGCAACTAAAATTATATGCGCTTGTAGGTTTGCTTGCTTAGCTACGGTATTAAAAATGGTCGCTTAGCAAGCAGAAAGTATTTTAAGCATCGAAGTGGCAATCAAAAAGGGCTCACATCTAACGCCCACCCACAAATATCTACATATCGACAAATATTTACATAAATTAATGTTAACAAAAACGGAAATACTTCTTCGCTCGATTCTAATAAAACGCATAAATTTCTGTTTTAAAATTCTTTCGGCGGTTTTGTAAATCATAAAAGCCAATGCTTCATTGGGCATTCGTGCCATTGGAAAAGCATTTCTAGCATACAATTTGTCTTTTGTTATGTATTTCCCGTTGACTCAATTAATTCTTGTTCGTTTTTATATGTATACAAAAATTTCAAAGATTTTTTTTCTGTTGATGGGTTCTGTTGTTCAATGTTTTGTTATTTATTTATTCACGCATTTTTGTTGCTTGAGACACTCATATTCAGTGTCATTGAACCATTATGCACTTCAATAAAAGCATTAAAAAAGAAATACTCATAAGTATGTAAGTATAGTTCGTAGCAGAATTAACAGATATAACTCATAATACAGAAAAAACATTAAAGAAATCAAAAGCGCGCAGCCACTCATAAAAGCTTTTTAAGATAATTCATTTTGTTGCTTTGCTTATCTTTTAATATTTTTTTTACTCTGCTGTTGATTAAAGAGTTCGTGCCTTTTTTTACTTGTTAAATGTTTTATCTAAGACATTTCACCATAAAGCCTGATATTTCATATCAATTAAGTTCACAATGGATGTATGCCTAATTTGGTATTCCTAATGGTGGGCGTAGAAAGTTTGTAGATAAAGAAGAGGCACCCAAATAGCGAACGAATTAGTCAAAAGTCGCTTAGCAGTCATTAAAAATGAAACATTTCGTTGATATGGTAGGTATTTTGGTTTGCAAGTAGGGGTGATGGTTGCTAACTGATTTCAGAAATAAAATTAATTGAAATACAATTTGTGTCTTAGAAATGTGAAAGAATGCTGCCGTGAAATCAGGAAGTGTTCTGTGGTAAGACTGGAAAAAAACTGGTCGTGAGTTATGATTTTCAATGCATCACTGCGCTGTAAACTAAAATTGTTTATGGTTAGAGGACTACTCCAAGAAAGTCAACAGATCTATAAGAGCTTAAAATTCCTCCAAGCCACTAGCATATTCTGGTTTTGGAACCCTACATTTGTTCCATGGAGCATTACTGACCTTGATAGTCTTCTTTTTTATGTATTATATGAATATGGTACTTTCCGGAACAAGAACCTTCTAATCTAATAATAGATCTAATGAGATATTTATGGCAAACCAGGGACAAACATTTTTGGCTGTGAATTATTATTATTAAATTTTTTTTTTAAATTCAAAGCTTTGTTTTTTTTTTTAGAAAAATTACAAAAGTATAATACAAAAAAACTAAAAAAAACATTTAACAAATCCATGTTAAAAAGATATAAAATGCTATGTGGATTGTTCCCAAATATGTTTTACTTTCAATTTTTGTATTACTCTTTTAAGCCAAATACGTATGTATACCATATAGACCAGCATATCATATTCCAATAGCCGTTCAGCTCGCATGTCATTCAGTACGTCGCACAGTCAGCTGTGGTCATTGTTCGATGTTGTCTTTCGTGGTTAATGAAGTTTCCGTTCAATATTAACATACCAAACGACAATACGAACGACCACAAGAAAATTTATACATACATAGCAACAAAAGAAATAATAGTATATTGATGTAAATTTCTTTGTCATTGTCTTTGACTTATTTGGATAAAATTATTTATTTTTTGTATTTTGTTGTTTTATTTATTTTGCATAAAAATTCCTTACACTGAACTGTTGTTTCGTTGCTCGTTAATATTTCGGGTTCTTTACGAAAAACAGTTATGAGGTATGAGCTATGCTAAACTCAAAAATTAATATTTGTATACAATACTAAAATAATTTTATAGAAACATACGTATTTACTACTTTACTAACTTCTTCTGCGCAAAATACTAACAACATATCAAGCATGTAGGGTTCACCAAAATTGAGTACAATAATACAATCTGTTGATTTAACAAGTTATATCCTTCAAGAGACCACTCATTATTATCTTCTCTTCTTTCTATGAACACTATTATAATTTTTTGCTGGGTGTTTGTTTCATGCCTGATAATAAGCAAATCAAGATGTCTAAGCATTTTTAGAAAAATGTTATTTCTTGTCTCGCTATCTGCTATATCTAACTCTTGCGCCGAAATAAATCAAAATGGCTATACGGTGTCCATCTTGAAAAATTCACAGCCCGCTTAATTGAATTTAAATAGTAGATTCTTTATTTTATCTAAAAGAAATGTCTGTCGAAAATTATTTTAAGCAACTAAATAAATGTAAATGATATGCAAAACTTAATTAACTCCCAGAAAGTATGTGTGTGTACGTGCGCAGCTGTACCCAATTTAGCAGAAGGGTAGCAACATAGATAAATAATAAATTGGTTGATTGTTGACTTAAACGTACCAGTTATACATTTTTATATATGTACAAATATGCAGATGATTAAATATAAATTTTCTATATAGCAACGAATAACTTTAGAGTATGGAGAAAAGTACGAGCGTGCAAATTAAATTTATATCACGGTGGATAATACTTAATTTTTGTCTGGACCATTTAAAAAATATATGTATGCTATATTTTAATACGGACCTCTGGCAATACATGGAAGGAAACAATATTTACTACGCCTACGAATTATTTAATGGCGTTAAGAGCATTTCAAACTTTAAGTAATCCTTCTAGCTATATACCAGTGCATAAAGCGGTTCATTCCATGCAGCGGTTTTTGTGTGATGCACGAACAAACGTACAGACAAAAATTCTAAAAAGCAACGGTGTATAGTATTTTTGTCTCTCTATATGTTTGTACGCGCATCACTCACAAACTGCTTGATGGAATTTAATTTACCTTTGCCCTTGCATGAATATGCGTCTATTTTAAAATTTAAAACATCCCACAGTGCCTTAACTCGACTGGTTTGTGAGCTTTCGACCAATATGTGGACCAGGATGACCCAAAATATAATAATACAATATGGGTATCAAACGAAAGGTGCAAATGAGTGTTGCAATAAGCAATGTGATTTAGTTTTATATCTCAACTGGTTTCGCAGATATCATGCGCTACATGACACACAGTTTATTATAAGTTTTGAGACGCAATGAGGCGTGGCCGGGTTTTATAGTTTACAATTTTATTATATACAAAGATTGTAGCTCACTTAATAGCTAAAACGAAAATAAAATCTGAAATTCCTTAAGTTAATACACACAGTGCTCTTGCCAAAAAATTTATCGCACAAAAGAAACATTGTAATAAATTTTTAATAATTTTCACAAGAATTTCTGGTATGCTAATGTGCCATATTTTTATTTTCATTTGTCGAGACAGATGTTTGTGTGCAATATATATTTACGTAGATAGGTATATACATATATGTCTATAGCTTTGATAGACATCAAACTAACAGCCAAGTGGTGCCGCTGACCCGCTTTGCTTCAAGTTTCGCCCACTTAATTTTTTTTTCTCATTTCAAATATTTTTGCCAAACCACTTCAATAGCAATAATATAAATTCTCATTTTTATAATAATATGTATGTATATAGAAAAATTGAATTTGTTTTTGATTTGAATTTATTTTATTTATTTTTCTTTTCTGTAATATTTTATTTGAGTGCCTAGCGCGACGAGAGAATGCACAGATAAGTGTTTGCAAATAATTGAGTGACCGACGTCAGAGCTTAAAATAAAAATTTTTAAGTTTTTTTTTCGCTTTTTTCATTCATTTCAAAAACAACAACAATCTGTGAAGGAACAGAACTAACGACGCGCATTAAAACCTTGTCACATTCCACACATGCAACAATAGCAACACAAACAAAATATATGTGCTCTCTGGGTATGTTGTGAAAAATGAAATCAATGAAATTGTCCACCTGTGCGCGAACATGGGACTGCCTAGTAAGGAAGCGCGCAAGTCAATAGTACAACTAACCGGTTGTGTTTTGAAAATTATAAAAAGAAGAAGAAAATTTTTATATTTGAATGTAATATTTTGCAGAGTGCACAGTGTATTCACGCTTGCACTTGTTTTACTGGGTGTGGCGGAGACATTCGGCGTGACTTCGACTTGCGGTGAGAGCTTTGGCATTTTTTAAACTTTTTAGAGCTTTCAAATAAGGAACATTGAGTTCGATAAGTGGCACGCTGAAGGATGTTGGGTTTATTTTGACAGTGTGGAAGTTAATCTGACAGAATAGATATCTTTTAACATTACCATCTGTCTGCTCTTCCCAGCCCCTACTGGTCTAAATTTTTATAAATAAGAACGGCAATTGTCGAACAAGGTTTGAAAAACGCGAATTTAAAACAGGTTGGAGTATATTTTCTTTTCTAATTTTAGTCAGTTTGTATTTTTGTTTGTACGCGCATCAGTTAAAAACTGCTGTATAGAATTGAAAGTAATTTTGACCAATATATTGCTAAGTACCTAAATTAAAATTTGGGGTACTTTTTAGTACAGTAAAGTACTTTTTACAGCTTTATACAGTGGTGGCGAGGAAAGTAAAATCATTATCTCTTTCTAAGTATAGTGAAATTATAATAAGCTGATATTTAGAGATAAAAATATCTGTTCTTCACCCAAGCAGCAAAATTGAACAAAAATATGTGACTTTTTTCTGTGTGTATATATGTATGTTTGTAAGCGCATCAATCAATAAATAGTAGACAGAATTGAATAATTTTTTCACCATTCTAGTGCTAAAGGTCTAGCTTCAACTATAGAATACATTTTGTTGTTACTTCTACACATACAGTTTTAGTTTGTGTGCGTAGCGTAACCTCGCGCAACCGTGATAATCTTTTTTTCTAACACACTAAATCATAGAAACTGAAATTGTTCAATAAAGGGCTTCTTATTTAAAATTTGTCAGGAAATGTCGTTTTTAAAAACTTTTTTTTTTTAATTAAAAAAATTGTGTGCCAAAAAAGTTTTATTAAGAAAAATCGCCATTTTTTATGCCGCGCTTCTCACAACCGACAGCTGGTTGAAATACTTTATGTATAAATGTACATCTGTATCTTGAAATTTGTTCATTTCTTTGCATTTTTCAACTTCCAATGGTTTAGCGCTAACAAAAAAGTACACCAAACCAACTTGAAGTGAAGTTAATGCTATCACTCTACTGTTGTTGTTGTTGTTGCTTGCGCTGCTGCTGCCATTGCTTTTAACTCAAAAAAATGTTTAAGCCACATTGTTTTTGATGTTTTCTTTTTTTTTTTGTTTTGCTTTTTTTTGTTTTTAAATGAATTCTTGCTGGTTTTGTTTATATGCGCACACACAGGTCTGTCATTAACAAAACAACTGTTGCGACCTTCACATACCAGAGCATACATATAGACATAATTGTTGGGTTGCCTGACTGCGTCTGCTGATGTTTGTTTGTTAGGCATTGTTATTGTTGTTGGCTTTTGTGATAATTTAACAGCCTGAATTGGTGGCGTACATCATCATAAGTCAGTGAGATTGTTTCGTTGACTGACTGAAATGCCAATATGATGCGTATACCTACAATATATGTATGATGGTACATACATATGTATGTGTGCAATATATACCCTGTAGGAAAAATTTCTTCTTGAGAGTTTCTTAGGGGATTTAAAAATTTAAAAATGAAAATAATTTTGCAAAAAAAAATATTTTTATAATGCTAAAGCCATAGTTATAATTGAACTAGTTGCTTGAAGCCACTAAAGCTCAAGTAACGTTGCTGCTACTCTTTGTGCTAGTTGGGTATTTACTGTGCAGGGTATAGATTTAATCAGCTTTCACATGTTTGTGTAAATATTTTCCTTTCAACACATACCTATGTAGCTATTTTTATTGCGTACATATGCATACATACATATATGTATTATCACTAATAGCTGGTATTGATTTGAGTTAGCATACCTTTGGCATAAAATCACCAAACCTCAAAAATAAATGGAAATTTTTTTATGAAGCTTTTTGATAACTCTGAAGTGCTTACTTAAAGTAAGTGCTTTTACGTTATCGTACTGAAAAAAAAATACTATATATATAGTTTATTACTTTTTGCTAGGCAAAATATCGAAACTGACGAAGTTGCAGTAAAGTGAAATAAAACAAAAACAGACAATCTGCTTAAGGATAACCGATCAAAGTACCACAATCATCTTGTTTAAAATAATAATAATAATGGCAATGAAATATTAACATAAAAATATACATTCACAAGCTTATAAATTGTATAATAATAAAAAAAAAAAAAAAAAAAAAATTAAAAAAAAAAAAAAAATATTAAAAAAAAATTGTATCACACATTTACGCCTTTAATGCATTGGATATCTCAACATCGCCATCGATCATCGTTCAATCTACGTATGTATATGAAATCATACCCACACAAACTGAATTGCGAAATTGGTTATTCACCTCGAAAATTGTGAACATTTTTCAACGTAAATGCATTATTGAACTTGCTTGTACGCCCAATTGCAATTAAAAATGCCAATGCATTCATAGATAGATGCATACACCAACATACTTCTGCACGTACAACGCAAATGAAAACAACCGAAAAAAAAATATAAATCAAAATTTTGTAAAATTTTCAGTGATTTTAATATATTTTTGAATATTTGCAGGTGTGTGTGTGTGTGTGTTTGTATTAGAGAAAACAACAAAGTCTCAACTCAAATTGCACTACAATTTTCCAACGCCAACGTAAGCAATTACAAACATCAACTGCATACATACATATGTACATACATACATTCAACTCTATGCGTCTATTAATGCCGGTGCAGTGAAAAACGACGCCAACTGCAGTGACGACGCCGACAGCGACTGTGGAATGCGGTTTTGACAAGTTCTACTAAATTGTACAGGCCAACAACTCTTTGAGCTCCGTTGCCTCAATTGCATTGCCTGCTGCATTGAAACAAGTAAATAGACAGAAAAGCAATGCAGCACCCAGCACAGCGAAGTGTTTGTGTGTGCGTTTGTTTGCTCATTTTGTATTTGAGATTGTTGTGCATTCTCTATGGTAAAAATGCATTGAATATATGTATGCAGCTGCACGCACCTTCCTCTAGCGCGAAAGAGGTAAAAGATTTCGAAAAAATTTCAATAGGCGAATGCACATCGCACAAGCAAATAGGCAGAGGTAGTGTGTTCACACATATGATTTAGGTACGGTGACCATAAATATTTTATTTTATTTTATTTTACTTTACTTTACTTTACTTTACTTTACTTTACTTTGCTTTACTTTACTTTACTTTACTTTACTTTATTTTATTTTATTTTATTTTATTTTATTTTATTTTATTTTATTTTATTTTATTTTATTTTATTTTATTTTATTTTATTTTATTTTATTTTATTTTATTTTAATTTATTTTATTTTATTTTATTTCATTTTATTTTATTTTATTTTATTTTATTTTATTTTATTTTATTTTATTTTATTTTATTTTATTTTATTTTATTTTATTTTATTTTATTTTATTTTATTTTATTTTATTTTATTTTATTTTATTTTATTTTATTTTATTTTATTTTATTTTATTTTACTTGATTTGATTTGATTTGATTTGATTTAATTTAATTTAATTTAATTTAATTTAATTTAATTTAATTTAATTTAATTTAGTTTAATTTAATTTTATTTTTTTTTTATTTTATTTTATTTTATTTTTTTATTTTATTTTATTTTTTTTATTTTATTCTATTTTATTTTATTTTATTTTATTTTATTTTATTTTATTTTATTTTATTTTATTTTATTTTATTTTATTTTATTTTATTTTATTTTATTTTATTTTATTTTATTTTATTTTATTTTATTTTATTTTATTTTATTTCATTTTATTTTATTTTATTTTATTTTATTTTATTTTATTTTATTTTATTTTATTCTATTTTATTTTATTTTATTTTATTTTATTTTATTTTATTTTATTTTATTTTATTTTATTTTATTTTATTTTATTTTATTTCATTTTATCAGACAAAAACAGAACGGATGGTCACCGTAGGCATGACTAAATTGCACCACTACAACTAAAATACTTCTAATGCAAGCAAGTAATGCATTGGGTGCAGCAACTGTAATGCATTGCAACAACAAAAGTACTATCATATTTATTGTGTAAAAGATAAAAGAATTTGAAAGAAAAAATCCAGAAATATTTTCATATGTAACATTTGATGTTGTGTGTCTCTGACTTCTTGGCTTCTTGGGTTGATATGTAAGCATGTAGTATATACATTTGTGGCTATGCAGTTGACGCATTTACAAATATAGTCGTGTATATAGGTTCCTAGTTGTGTAACATATAAATGGAATGTTGTTATACATACATACACATATACATACATATGCAGAGGAATAAGTTTGGAATATGCATATGGTTGGCAAAAAGAAGCCTGAAAGGGGAAGAAGACTGGCGAAGGAGGAAAATCCAGAGATGACGGAGTAGAGAGTGATTTATAATTCATAATTTTTTATAAAAGATTTCAAACTTTTAATTGCAATGTTTGGGAATTTTGTAGATCATTGAGTTTATATAGACTCTTGGTATTATATTGCACAACACTGTACA
The DNA here is from genome assembly GCA_951509765.1 of Sphenella marginata. Lineage (NCBI taxonomy): Eukaryota > Metazoa > Arthropoda > Insecta > Diptera > Tephritidae > Sphenella > Sphenella marginata. Next base: position 117,584,969 of record OX608079.1, on the reverse strand, counting down.
TCTATGTATGTATGCAAGTAATAAAATAAAATAACAAAAAATACAAGTAGAGCATACATAGAATTTGCAATAACGAACTGAACAAGCAACATGCGATGATATCAATGAACATAAAATCCAATTGCAATGCAACTGTAAAAAAGTACAAAAACAAATACAACATGCTTGCAATAGGAATCAAGAACTAAGAACTGAAATAAATGGTTGTAAAATGTGACAACAACGCAATCCAAACCGGCTTCCAAGCAAGTAAATGTGTATTAGCAGCAGTAGCAGCGAAAGCAGCATTAATAGTGACAGTGGCAATACTAACAACAACAACTTTTCCAGGCGTGTCTTTGCCATTACAATAACAACAACAACAATAAGAAAAATCGATAGAACATAACAAGAAGCGGAGCTTAAAGATAGCGAGAGAATGCATTTGGAAAAATTGAAAGAAAAAAAATTCAATGAAGAAAAACAACAACAAGGAAAAGAGTAGAAGAAAAGTCGAGAAAACTTTTTTTATATATACAACAGCTTACAATGTTTTAGACAGTTTGTCTAAATGTTGTAATAAAGGGGAATATTAAAAAAACAACAGAAAAAGAAAAAAAAAATTTAAAATATGAAAACAATAATAATGATTAAATAAAACAATAATGAAAAAAACTAAAATAAAAATTACAAAATTATTATTTTTTTTTAAACAAAGGCCGGTTTTGTTACTATTATAATTATTATTATTGTAATTATAATAATAATTATTATTATTGCTATTATTATTAATATTTTTATTATTATTATTATAATTTTTTTTATTATTTTTTATTATTTTTATTATTATTATCATTATTATTTTTATTATCATTATTACTTTATTTTTTTTTAAGTAAAATTTTTATGGAAAAACACTTGTATTTGAAATTAAAAAGGTGAAAACAATGGGCTCGACGAAGAAAAATGTTGAGACCAAAAACACAGCTAGAACAACAAACAAAAGCAACTAAAAAAATTTATAAAAAAATTTATGGAAAACTTCAATTAGATGACAATTGCACAAGCCCACTTTAGATTGTGTATTAATCAAGCCTCCACACTGTCTTTACAGCATTTGATATCTCGGGTCATGCACATGCACAACGTTATATACATATGTATGTGTACCCTGCAGGAAATTGAGAATAAGCATCTTCAGCTGCTAGTCAATAATAATTGGTCAACAATTACGACCCCAATACATTACTTGGATATTGAACTAGAACTAGTTTTGCCGTCAAGTGGTCTAACTTAAGGTCTGTGCTGAGTTAATCGCACTTTCTGCAGGGCACTTACAAATACACCGAGACTTTTATCATACAAAGTCACAATGTGAAAGTGAAGAACTCTAAATATATGATGTGGTAACTTTTCTTTTTGTGCTGTTATTGATGTCGTGAGTTGTCTGAGGAATGCATTCTGCGGTTAAGGCAAAGACAAAGCCAAACAAGCATTAATAAGCGTTCTAAGAGAGGGGCCAATTTATTCAAAATTGCACATAAAGAAAACCCAACTGGAATTGCGGCATCGTCGGGCTAAGGCTGTTCGTTCTGCAAGGAGAAGTATCAAGTTTTAAAAGTGTTTTCTCTTATGAATATTTTGGAATTATGGCGAATAATTTTAGTACAGGAAATGTCTTTTCATACTGAGCAATATCTTCCAAGATCTCGAAAATTTATTTCTAGCTGGGTTTTCGGTTTGCAACAAAGAATTTTATACAATTTCTGTACTTTTTATTGTAAATTATTTTTTTCAATAAACTACCCCTTTGATATGAATAAGAATTTTTATGAATCAACATTTTCCCACTATATTGAATTCACAGCAAAAAAAAGTACTTTGATCTCGATTTCGTAATGCCCATAATTTCAGTTTAGAAATTGTCATATTTCATTGTCACTTGAGCCTCTTGCGAAAATAGCAAATTGCTCAAGCAATTCGTCAAATACAATGTATTCAAATGTCTACATATATGTATATGTATGTGTTTGTATATGCACGTAATGACCACGCAACGATGATGAATGTATATATCATAGATGGGTAATTTGCGCTTTCATTGAAAATGAAACGAAATTCCTTTAATTTAAAAAATTTCGTCATCCTAAAGTTTTCGCAACCCCGAACGAAATGGAATCGAAGTGCAAGCATTGAAAGATTGGAAATTTTATTGGTTCTCAAGTTCGGAGATTTCATATTCCTAAATTTTAAACCTGGAAAGAATTGGAATTAAAGTGCCCTCATGTGTCGTCAAAGATGGCAACTCTGGATGGTCGGAAATTTGATGGATCCTCAAATTGAGAAATTTCATATTCCTAGCATTTGCTTAAACCTGGAACGAAATGGAATCAAAGTGCTTTCTTTGGATGGTGGGATGTTTTATGGGTTTTGAAGTTGACAAATTCTATCAAAACAGCGTGTTTGTAAACATGGAACGCAATGAAATCGGAATACAGTAAAATACAGTAATACAAGGTTGACAACTTTTTAAGGCTGGGACTTTTACTGCTTTTTAAACTGAGAAATTCTATAATTACAACGGTTTTGCAAACGCGGAACGAAATGGAATTGGAACGCGCTCATGTGTTCTTAACTAAGGCTGCCATTTCTTGCCAAATTAGAATTTTTACTGATACACATGACTTGAAAAACTCTTTAAAAGGTTTACAGATAGATTTCTTATTCATACTCAGCATAAATTTAGAACAACTAAAAATAAATAAATTTTGAGTGATTTTCTAATCAAAATGCAAATTGCCCATCTATGACCGGTAGATATGTAAGAACAAACGCAAAAGCTCTCAGCGCTTATGAATATATTGGCTGTCTTGAGTATCGATTTATAATAATTCTGCTGTCATACTTTTGGCATTTTTTCCTGCAAACGTGAGCAGAAAATAAAGTTTTCTGAAGGCAAACTCAAGCATAGTGGAGTGAGAGCAAAAAAAAAAAAAATAACAAAACCGCAAAACAACAATCAGCTTGTGGGCATTGTCCATTGTACCACCACACAATTATGAAGTATGTACGTCAAGTCTAAGCACTAGAACTCGCATACCACATTGTAGGTACTTAAGTGCAGCTTTAATGCTTATAAGCACTTTAAAAATTATATACATCTATCTAAGTAGTTAGTAAAGCAGCAGCGTACAGCTACAAAGTATTTCAAACATATTTGATTACATAGTTGCAGTGAATTTATTGCAAAGAAGTATGTAATTTTTTTTTATTTTTTTTTATTTTAAATTTTTTTATGCAAAGCTTGTAGCTACAATCGAGTCATTCACATTCTCGGCCATGGCTCTCCGCATATGTGCACGTCCGCGTGTAAAATTTGTGCTTGAGTAGAGATCATGAGTTGAGTATCGGATATCGGGCAATATTCGGTGGGGTGGTCTAAACCGTATTGCGTACTTCGATAAATCGTTGAACTAATTGCTATATGAGCTACATATGTGGACAGCAGCAAATTGCGTAGAGCTTTTAGATGGAGGCTTGAGCAGGTACAGATTTTATTATGTATTTGAATTTCGCATTGAAATATGCATTGGGAAAGGAAATATTATTATTATTATTATTTTTATTATTATTATTATTATTATTATTATTATTATTATTATTATTATTATTATTATTATTATTATTATTATTATTATTATTATTATTATTATTATTATTATTATTATTATTATTATTATTATTATTATTTTTATTTTTATTTTTATTATTATTATTTTTATTTTTATTTTTATTATTATTATTATTATTATTATTATTATTATTATTATTATTATTATTATTATTATTACTATTTTTATTTTTATTATTATTATTATTATTATTATTATTATTATTACAATTTTTATTTTTATTATTATTATTATTATTATTATTATTATTATTATTATTATTATTATTATTATTATTATTATTATTATTTTTATTATTATTATTATTATTATCATTATTACTATTATTATTATTATTATTATTATTATACGAATTATTGGTATTAAAAAATTTGGTATTATGCCGATAATAAATTGCGTGTTATCGAATGAATTGTTAATAAGTATGTCATTTCTAATATCGTGTGCGCGATAAAATCGAATCAAAAATGCTCAATAATAAATATTAGAAAATTTTACACAATTTTTTTTTTCTAAGTTTATTTGTTTTGAAAAAATGTTCATTGATCCCCAATTTAATATTATTTCATATTTCAAAATAGTTACAGACTACCTCAATACTAGTATGAGTCCAAAAAAAAAAAACTAGTAAGACAAACAATTTTTAATACGCTTGACTGATAAAGCATCTGAAGTATATCAAAATCAAAATAGTTGAAAATATACTTAAACAAGTAAGGAAGTCTAAGTTCGGGTGAACCGAACATTAAATACCCAGCGTTAGTTTTTAGAAAAAGGGGGCGTGGTTTTCATCCGATTTCGCCCATTTTAAAAACCAATCTATGCCGAGCCTAAACAATAGCGAATTTGGTGGGAGCGGCCACGCTCCTTGCTTATAAAGCTTTAACCGCTTACATGAGCCAAAAGTACTGAATCGATCTTTTCAAGGGTTATACCATGTCCTATATATAACTTTGGAAAAGAAGGCGTGCCATGCCCATAACTTTTAACGTATTTTGTGAAATTTTTCGATGTACGGATATATGTGTCCATTAATCAATATTTACATAATTTTAAAAAAGTGGGTGGTGGCACGCCCACGGATTTTATTATGTTGTTTGTCCCTATTGAAGATCAGTTTTCATTGCAGATCTTTATGATACTTTCACAGTGGCTTGTTAATAGTGAAATGTTGATATTTTGTTTATTCACTTGTGGGCGGTGCCACGCCCATTTTCCAAAATATTACCAAAAAACCTTTAAACATCACAAATAACATCATCAGGTGAATGAGTGTACTGAATTTTAGCATTATATCTGTATCAGTTAAACAGATATTGCATATTCCGGTTTCCTAACTCTCGTTTAGAGAACTTTAGTCCAAAAAGGGGCGTGGTCGTTCACCGATTTTTCTTATTTTCTGTGGTAGTACTCTACATAAACATAACATACCTGGAACCTAGTTTCGTAAACCTATCTCAGATCGTTCTGAAGTTATTAGCAGTCGAATTTGAAAATTGCTTGACTCATAAGTGGGCGGTGCCACGCCCACTTTCCAAAATTTTGCAAAAATAATGTAAAGAATATGAAAATTGATGTATGTACAAAATTATATTATTATAGCGGTATCAGTTAATTAGATATGGACTTTTCAATATTTCCACCTCCTTTCAATATAACTTTTATAAAAAAGTAGGCGTGGTCGCCAAACGATTTCGTTTATTTTCTATATCTGAATTTAACACAACAATAGTATGCCCTCTACAAAATTTCGTTATACTAGCATAAACTGTTCTCAAGTTATTAGGAGTCAAAATTTTAAAATTTCTTCAAATATATGGGGGCGGTGCCACGCCCCTTTTCAAAAAATTTGGTAAAATCCGCCTAAGAACATATAAATCAATACATATTGCAAATTTTATCATTGTAGCTGCTTCTGATATTGAATTAACCCGTTTTATACGTTTTTCGAAATTTTCGATATCGAAAAAGGGGGCGTGGTTATCATCCGATTTCGCCCATTTTCAATAGCAACCTACCTTGGCCAGAAAGTAACCTGTATGCAAAATTTCATGCAAATATCTCAATTTTTACTCAAGTTATCGTGTACACGGACGGACAGACGGACAGACGGACAGACGGACGGACATGCCTTAATCAATTCCTCTTTTCAACCTAAGAACTTTCATATATGGAACTCTATATCTAACTCGATTATTTTGTGCCGTTACATAGTACCATTATGTGGACAAAATTAATATACCCTTGTACTAGTACTAGTACGCTGGGTATAAAAATATTGGTTCAATCATAAGGAAGCAAAAAATTTATATGTCGTCGATAGGAATGGGAAACTATCGATAGTATTAATTCTATTGCAAAAAATATAACAATTTTTTTTTTTGATTGTACAACAAATAAATGAAAAACTTATTGAAATTCCCATGTAAAAGCCAATTATAGCCTTGAATTCCAAAATATGTATAAAAATTTGTTGCTTGAACAAAATTGATATGAAAACGTCTACATTTCAAAACGCTACAAACAAACAAAAAATACCAACAAAATATTGCAATTTTTTTGTTGTTGCTTTTGAATTTTCGCTTTAATGCCATTTTGCAACGATTTTCTCTTACGCCTTGCATACCACAGCGCTAACATCACGCCATAAAAATGCCAGCCATGAATATAAAAAGAAAATGAAAAAAAAAATTTTAAAAAGAAATAAAAGGAAATAAAGACGAAAAAACACACACAGCAACCAAAAAAAAAAAACAAAAACAAAAAGTACGAGCAAAATAAACGCCAACAAATTGCAGCTTCCTCTCGACAACTGCATACCAATGCGGTTTGTATGCAATGTTGTTGTTATTGTTGTTGCTGTCGTTTTTTTTTTATTTTATGTATATTCGTTGGTTGTTGCTGCAATGCTAAAAGCAGCTGCTAACAAAATACGAAAATGGTGACTTGCAATACATTGGCTGCTTGCTGGATGCTACTTTTGCTTGTTTGTTGCAAATTTTTTATTTTAAATGAGTGGAGTGCTGCTGCTACTGTTGTTGTTTGATGAGTGTTGTTTTAGCTGACAATGAGTGTTGTAAATTGCATTCATCTTGGTGTTTTGAGTTTTTTTTTTTGTTTTTTACACATTTTTTAGTGTTTTTTTTTTGTTATGATTTTCGTATGTAATTTATTGTTGGCATATTTGCTTTGACTTTAATTTCATAAAATTTACACAACGCTAGTGGCATTTACTAAGTAGCCGTTGTTGTTGTTATTGTTGGTTTTCTTGTTGCAGTTCCTTTATGTGTAAACATTTTTGTGCACACCGATTTCGCTAGTTGTGAGTGCGTGCGCCATTATTGGCGTTAATCTTTTGTGAACGGAGAAAAGGAAAATTAAAAAAAAAAAAAGTGTTCAACTGATCCACTCCATTTTTCTTGCAACAGCAAGAAATAAAATATAAAAAACAATTTGTTTTTACTCTCTTTTTATTACAACTTTCAAAAAAAAAAAAAACTTTTGGCCAATTTGCTACTATTTTTTAAAATTTTGAAACAAAAAAAGAAAATAAAAAATTTAATTTTGGCTATTTATTCACAATTCGTTAAGTACTTGCCAATCAGATGCGATTACCAAATATTTATTTATTTAAAATCGAGCGGATTAGCTTAAAGTGTTGAGTGAAAAAGCTTTATTTTAAGTATTTATATCTCAAATGAGCTCAACTAAATAATAATAATTCTTTATAAACAAAATTTGTATTGTTTTTATTTTTTTAATAATTTTGTTGTTGGTTTCTTGATAATAATATTTTTTTTTTTCTTATGACTTTACTTAAGGCCAAGAATAATAAATTTGTAGCAAAAAAAAAAAAAAAATGAAAAATAAAAAATAAAATAAAATTATTTTTTATCTTATCAATTATTATATTATTCAAAATACATTGTCCACGGACTTTTTTCTTTTTGGGTCCATTTTTGACTCTCCGGCATGATTTTTGGTTGTGGGTTTTTTTATCAAATTTTATTTTTTGTTTGACAAATTATATTTAAATCAGTTGGTTGCTTGGTTAGGGCTAATAATTTTCAACTCAGTGACAAAAGATTGCGCCTATTTTTGCATATTTCATATACATATGTATGTACTCTTACCTATATGTATCTATATGTTTGTATCTACAGTATGGCACAGTCAATATGCGTCCCTTTTTGCAGTCGATCTGTCTGGCGTGTCTTTGGTTGTTTCTGCTTTGTGGCACGCTATCGAGCATCTTGACTACAACACATTAAGCTACTTAAATGCACATACATATGTAGATATGTATGAAGCTGTGTGTTATATGACAGCAATCGGTAGTAACCACATTCTTTTCGTTTATTTATTGCTTTATGTTTTCATAAATATTCATCTACTTCTTAAAGCATTCATTGAGTTCATGATAAATTCCTTAAGAATGCAGCACAAGAAAGGAAAGTAAACAAGAAAAATAACCAAAAAAAAAAACATTTCAAATTATTTTGATTTGGAATTCAGCTGTTTGGCCCTACAATAGCACAAATTGTTTAAAAATTAAAAAAACAAAATAAATGTTTTAATCTTTTGTTTTCTATTTGATATCCCCAATGGAATTTACTTACACATTTTCACAAATAGAAATGCGCATTTCAAACAACACAAAAACAAAGCGCATTAAATTGATAAGGTGCATACCAACTGAGATTAAACGGCATTAAAATACGCCAATAATAAAATAAAACATTTTAAAGAAATTACTTTAGCTCATGGAATTTCATTGGTATTCACACAGCCAACACTGTGTCAGACATTTTTAGTCCCAATTGCTGAAGTATGAAATTTATTACAATAACAAACTGTTGTTTAATTCAACTAATAATTTTTTTAAATCCATTTACGCATATTATACAAACTGTCCAAAATACATATGTACATATATACCCGCAATGTCACTTGATTGAGTGAATCTTCTAGAGCCTAACATGTACTCCCCACAGGAAATGTTCTAATTGTGGGTTTAAGCGGAAAAAGGCGGCATTTTGATTGCTTAAAGCAGTAAACGCAATTAATTGAGCATTTCTCGGAAATGTATGAAGAATGCTACGAATTGTTTATATGAAAGTTTGAGCGGTATATATATGTATTATGCATTAGACTGAATAAAGAGCTAAGTTTTTTGAATGAAGTTGAATACTTTGAAAAATTTATGAACAACAAGCGGTTTCTATAAACTTAGAATAAGAAATAGGGTCCATTGAAAAATCTGGTACGTGGCGTATGAGCAACATTAATAGCGTTATCAGAGAGGATCTCTCGAATTTTGCCGATTTTTAGGGAATTTTTCGATTGTCCCTTGCAAACTAAGGTGCACCCTAATGTAGCTGCATATAAGTATTTAAAATGAGTTAAATGTGGGCGTAAGCAGTATGGATTTTAGGACGACCTGAAGCACTAAGTAATTGTACAATGATTGTTTTGTTGTTGTTGTTGTTAGCAATGAGTTAAATAATTAAAAAAATGAATTTTTGATTGAAAGATTTTATAAAAACATTTTTAGTGATAAGTTACAATCACCTCATATTTGCAAATGTACATACACACACTTGTATTTCTATACATGTGCAAATATATAGTAATATACATATTTATTGTTGTTGTATTTATCGCACATTTTTACTCTCCAACTTTGTGTATTGGAAAAGTCTCCACGTGGCAATCACATCAAATGCCGCTAGCTGATGCTGGTTAAATTACAACGCCATACAAGCAAAATAAAAATGTTGCTGCACAAACACGAATAGCTATGTATCTATGTGTAAGTTTATATTTTCGTAACCCAATAAACATTTTTGTGTCATATCAAGTTGAATAGAAATTAAAAGATTTACTCTCAAAAACAACTCAATTAACAACTGACAATATTCTCAAATTATAAAAACACGCTCATAGCATATAATTCGGGAATTTTATTTTATACTGAAATTGTAAATGCTGGCAAACGCATTTTATTTTTTAAAATTTCCAGAATTTTTTATTTGATTGTTTATTGGGTTGTTTATGTTTGCCGCTGAGCGGTTTTTGCAACTCAAAGCTGCTTTGATAGTTTATGTACACGTTCAATGTATTGCAATGGCGTAGTTGTACACCAAATATATACATATGTACACACTCAATGTAGTACATAAATAAGCTTTCATATATACATATGTACATATGTTGCATCAAGAAAATGGAAAACCATGCACAAGTCCGCTACATCTGCATAGGAATACAAATTGCATTACACTCAATTGCACTTGTTGCACTTGTTGCACGATAGGATGTAAAATATGTACATGTTTGCTTTTCTTCATATACATATTTATATGAGTATATACATACATGTCGCATATAAGTACATACATATGTAAGTGTATACATTTTAATTCATTCAAAATTGTTGGTTGTTGAAAAACCTGTAATTTTTTATTTGCTTTCTTGTTAAATTTTTTATTAATCATTGAAAACTTTGTTACTCTTCAATATCTGTGACTACTTATCCAAATTTAAAGCTCCCGCCAATTCCTATACTAGGGATAATATTCGTCTAAATTATTTCCTGTTCCTTGCCTTCATTTTCCATTCTTTCCTTTGATTTAGTAGTTGTAGTTTTATTTGGTTGATTTTACTTTATTTTATTTTGTTTTATGTTATTTAATTTAATTTTATTTTATTTTATTTTATTTAATTTATTTTATTTATTTTATTTATTTTATTTATTTTATTTATTTTATTTATTTTACTTATGTATTTTATTTATTTTATTTATTTTATTTATATTATTTATTTTATTTATTTTATTTATTAAATTTATTTTATTTATTTTATTTATTTTATTTATTTTATTTATTTATTTTATTTCTTTTATTTATTCTATTTATTTTATTTTATTTATATTATTAATTTTATTAATTTTATTTATTTTATTTATTTTATTTTATTTTATTTTATTTTATTTTATTTTATTTTATTTTATTTTATTTTATTTTATTTTATTTTATTTTATTTTATTTTATTTTATTTTATTTTATTTTATTTTATTTTATTTTATTTTATTTTATTTTATTTTATTTTATTTTATTTTATTTTATTTTATTTTATTTTATTTTATTTTATTTTATTTTATTTTATTTTATTTTATTTTATTTTATTTTATTTATTTTATTTTATTTTATTTTATTTTATTTTATTTTATTTTATTTTATTTTATTTTATTTATTTTATTTTATTTTATTTTATTTTATTTTATTTTATTTTATTTTATTTATTTTATTAATTTTATTTATTTTATTTATTTTATTTATTTTATTTACTTTATTTATTTTATTTATTTTATTTATTTTATTTATTTTATTTATTTTATTTATTTTATTTATTTTATTTATTTTATTTATTTTATTTATTTTATTTATTTTATTTATTTTATTTATTTTATTTATTTTATTTATTTTATTTATAGCTTATTTATTTTATTTTTTTATTTATTTTATTTATTTATTTTATTTCTTTTCATTTCATTTTATTTTTTTACATCTATTCGGGAGAAGATTTGTAAAATGTTTCATATTTACTGCAAACGAACTTTACAAAAAAATTCCCACAGCATAAACAGCTATCTTTTTAGCCTTCCTCAAGCTATGCTCCGTTTCATATTCTCACATTTCTTTATGCGTACATTTCTATGTACAAACATATTGCGTTGCTCTCGTAGACTTGCTCGAATACTTTTGCTACTTCGTTTAATTGAAGCACTGCAAAGACGTCGTACGTACTCCACTCCTTTTATGCATTTCTTTGCCATTTTCGTTCGCAAGCGATTCCTAGCCTTTTGCACACTTTTTCAAATTGTAACATAAAAGTGCACATAGATATGTACGAGTACATAGATATTTATAGCGTTCACATACCTACAAACATGCCTAGTTGCAGCAGCTTGAGAATTGCAATTTCAATTGCACTTTAGGTCATTTTGTTATTACATTTTCTTGCTACAACCGTACATTGTATATATTCTATGTATGCTTGCAATGGGGGCAAAAAAATAAGCAGTAACAACAACAACAACTAAAAAAAGCATATACATATGTAGTTTTAAAAAAATGGAGCAGCGATAAAAATGGCGCAACAGCAAGTAATAAGAACTTGCCAATAGCAACTGTAGCGCTTTAAAACAGACAAACATACAAACATGAATGCTGTGCAATGCAATCACAAAAGTTGCGGCGGGAGCAATGCATCCGCTCGCTGTTGATATGAAAGTATGTAATAGATAAAATTTTGTATGGCAGCATATTCACATGTTCTTATGTCTGCAATACATATCTTGTGAACGAAAATATATATATATAAATTGTGCGAATACATATGTACGTACTATGCAGAGAATCTAGAGTGAAGCCAATAAAAAGTTCTATAGGAAAACATTTTTATTTTTGACTTTAAAGTAATTTTTTGAAATTTTGCTAAATGAAAATTTCTTCTCATCATATGATCATATCACATGACAAAATCACATCATGTTATCATTTGATGTGCATATACCTCTCTTGGCATATGATCTTTTGATGATATCATCCTTAATATCATGCACACACTTATATTACTTTAAGGTCGCTGCAATATATCACGATGTGAAGAAAACTTTAATTACACCAGATTATTCGACCAACTGTGATCACATCACATCATGTGATATCATATACATACATTGGGGTTGCATATTCGATTTGTAGCTATTGGTTATCTACTAAATGAAAATTAGATCACAACATGTGATACCATGATGTCAGCCCTTCATATCACTCGATCTTTCACACATTTTATTAAATGGTTGTTGATTTTAGCATATTAACTAATCACGTGATCGCCTTCATGTGATAGCGACGTCATCTTAAGCAGGTATTCCGGTCTAATAAAAATTGGTTGGTAAATTTTTTGATCACATCACATGAGCTGACCACATCATCTGACTCTGTAATTTCAGGTCTTGCTAACAAATGATCACATCATATGATATTATCATAAGACAATTTCCGATTACAAGAGTGAAAAATAATGGAATTATTAAATAATGCAATTGCACACAATAGTGCTCGTGCGCTCTTCTATTGAATTAGTGCTTAAAGCGCTTAAATAAAAAAAAATCGTGTAAATATTTTGACACTTTTGCGCTATAAATATAAACGTAAATAAATTGAAAAATAAAAGAGAAAAGATTGTAAATGGGTAGGCAAATATGTATATGAAAGTAAGCTATTTGTAAATATGTATGTTAAGTACATAGTTGCTTTACAAAAACAAATGCAATAACATATGTATGCACATTTCACAGATGTTACATCACAATTTGATTGATGTCAAATAAGCGAGTTGTCATTGACGAAAACGAGGCAAATCAACAAGCAACAAGAAAAAAGAAAAATAAAAGAGAGAAATGAAAAATTTTGCCGGCAATTAATAAGTTCAACTATCAAGTGGCATTCATTTATCAACATTTTATATATTTTTTATGTATGTATATGTATGTATGTGAACACACAGGTATGCATTGTTATAAAAATTGCGTCACTCTAAGATAGAGATAAAAAACTTTATTGTTTCAGGTGTTTTTTTTAAGTTTGAAATTGAAAACTTTTCCAAAGGTATTCAATTTTTAAGTAAATCAATTTTTTTTTCGATATACCTAGTGTTTCCTAGAGCCTTGAAACTTGCATTTAGTGAGGTTAGAATTCTGATTTCTGATATGAGTTTCAGAACATATTTAAAATTTTAATTTTGACAGTGCTATAATTACAATACTTCAGTGTATGTATATGTACATATGTGCATATGTATTTGCGATAAGCTTATGAGTACGTCAAGATAACTGCTGTTATAAATGTGCACGTTTGTCATCAAATTAAATGGCAAAGGAATTTTTATAACATGTTTTTGATTCAAAGGTGAAAACAAACAATGAACAGACGGCAATTGGAAAAACAATAACAATTGAGGTAAAGAATAATCAGGAATTATTATTAGATCTTTTTCTCCCCACATATAAGCAAATATTTTAGTTTAGTTAAAAAGTGTGTAAAGATTTTAAAAGTAGAAGTGTTTTATTTAAATTATGAACATTTTAAAAACAAAAAAATTTATACAATTTTTTCGCATTAAAAATTTTATAAAGCTTTTAAAAAGTAAAAATTTATTTGTTCAATTACACAAATTTCATTGCATAAAAATTAAAAAAAAAACTTAAAAATTTGAATTTTCTTATAAGTTTTTTTGCGAAATAGAAGTAAATATTTTATTTATATAAAAAAAATTGTGAAAATTTTATAAAAATTTAAAAAATAAAAAAGTTGTATTTTTAGCTGTTAAATAAAAATGAAAAAACAATTGTTAAAGTATTTTTTTTATTATTAGTGGTTTTTATAAATATTTTTTATTTTGTTTAAAAATTTTGTAAACTTTTCTAAAAAAAATTTTAAATATAAATGTTTTCTGTTTTAATTTCATATCATTTTTAAAAAGAATCAAAAAAAATTATTTATTTAAAAAAAAAAAACCAGAAACACATCAAAACGCTAGGCGCTTTTAATTCAACACAAGTCCAACTTCAAAATTCTAAATTTTAAACTTACGAGCTATTAACAACGAATCTAGCATTAATTCATTCAGTTTATAGCCTATAATGTTTAAAGTATTTAGGTAATAACCATTTGAAAAAGGCAAATACGAAATTAATTTATGTCAAAAATATTTCCATTTACATTCCAAATATTCTGCCGTAACATCTTCGCACTGAAAACTTCAAAGTGCAACGAAAATAAACAAAGCGAACAAAAAATTCAAATTCCTAAAAACTATAATTTTTCAATGCATGAGTGCACATTCCAATCTATTTACAAGCAGATTGTAGTAGTTCTACGAACAAAATACCAAACATATCTACAAACCTGTGTATACATATATCAATACACATTAGCTGGTGCAACGATCGCTTTACGAATGCTTGAATGCTTAGAAGGCAATCTTATAAGAGAGCGAGAGGCCTGCATAGACAAGACAAGTCAAGACAACAATTTCAATTCATTTATTTTAGAAAACTCGTAAGCTATATGATAGTGGAGACAGAAATGTGTGTATATATAGAGGTGTATATACATTAGACCCTGAAAAAAACTGCAGTTTTATATTTTTATAAGATTTTCTAAGGGTTTAAGTTTTATTTACTATATTTCTAGAACAGGATAATTATGCGTATAGAAGCTTAAAGTTGGAAACCTTAATAGTGTGAGATTTATTAATTTTATATGGACAGACTGCTGTATAGGTGCTGAGTGGTAATTTTTACTATGTATGCAAGTTTGTATAGTTAGGCGGTCAAACATGTTGGCCAACAGATTGAATGACGTGCTAGAGTGAGGTGAGCTAAGTGCATGCGAGCCTGTGTAATGACTGTGGAATGTGCAAACTTGTATGGCGTTACACATTTTTTTGTATTAGAAAATATATATTTAATTATATACCACATAATAATTAATACGTACATATGTATTTCCATATATATGATATACGCTATACTGCGTTTCATAATTATACTCTTAACACACTTCGAATTTTAAGGGTTTTAGAATTTTTATCTGTCTGTCGCGCATCACTCAAAAACTGTCACATATGTATAACTAAATGCAATTTTCACCGCCCTGTTAATAAATATACAGCACCAAGTTAAGAATCCATTTTACTGCAAAAAATATTTTATTCTCGCTGTATGCAGTGCTGGCAACATGCAGAGGGAATTTTTTATGAATAAAGTAAAATGGAAATTTTCCGTTGTGTGCCCAAATTTATCCAAAAATGACGGAAAGACCACTAAATGATTCCGAATTGACTCCGAAAATTATTCCGAAGTTCCGAATCGGCTCCGAAAAGAGCAACAAACCGTAGAGCGATTCACTATTTAATATGTGAGTAGTTGGGCTGTCACTAAATGATTCCGAATCGACTCCGAAAATTATTCCTAAGTTCTAGGTGGTCCCTAAATACTGCCGAATATGCTCTATAAAAACTCCGAAAAAATCCGAGACTCCGAAAATAACAAAACCTGTAGGGCGATCCACTAACTCTCTCCCTAGGACATGCTCAAACAAATGTAAACAATTCAAAGTGATCAGAACAGGTATTAGTCGCATCCTCCTTTGCAACGCGTCCCGAACTGCTTCCAGACTAATCGCATTTTTTTGCCGGGTATGTACCTGTGCCTGCGTACACCGCTCAAAGTGTTTGGAAAAATCGAAATTAACGAAAGCAAAATAAGGCAAAAATACAACAAAAAAACACACGTAAATAAAATTTAAACAAAACATTCCAATGCGATGATTAAGAGTCCAAGTATAGTTGAACTCGAATGTGAAGTTGTGTGAACACATTTACAACAACAACAAAAAAAGCCACAATGAACAAATAGTACAAATCGTACAAGCAGTTTCAAGCAGTTGTTGCAGGCAATGAATACCAACACGCGAATAGCAACAATATAAAAAAAACAATTACAACAAAATTCAATAAATCTACAAGTAAACAAAAAATAGAAATTCATAAAAGGAAAAAAATAAACGCAAAAACTGTAATTGAAATACAACTTAGCGAATGCTTGTGGGCAAAAAATTTGTGAGTATGGAAGTGGAATAATTTGCCTGTAAAAAAATTTGAGTAGTCTAGGAGGAGTTCGGAATGAGTCGCAAACGAGCAACGCCAGTTTTGAAATTTTTCTATGGTTTGAAGTGATCTGTTTTGTAGTATTTCTTTAAAATATTTTTATTTTCAATATTTTTTTTTTTTTTCTTCTCTACAGATATTGGGGAACATGATTTGGCTTAAAATTTACTCGCACACACACACAATTACACACAACAAACACATGCAAGTTTCACACAAAACGAAAAATGCACGCATTTGGTAGCTTGTGATGCGAATGCACTCCAAACACCAAGTTTCCCAGCTACGCAGTTCCCCCAGTGAACTTTTGCAATAAATGCAGCGGCAATAAATGCAGGCAAATATAACGTAAGCGTGTGAGTGTGTGTGTACAAGTTAATTATAAATAATTGCGAATGTTTATGCGATGTGTGAGCAGCTTTCAAACTGTACGCATATTTTTAATTGAATTTTTATTTTTTCGCAAACATTTGCGTATTCGTATTAGGTGGCCATGATTGTGTGAGGCTTCGTCACACACCCAACTAAAAATTGAATTATAAACATACATACATATACATATGTATGTATATTTTATATTTGATTAAAGACTTTCACTGTTTCCAATTTTTTTTGTTTGAAATAATTATTTATTATTAAAAATTGAACATAATTTTTACTACTGTGTATGTAAAATAATTCTATGTACTTGTGTAGAAAAAATTGAATAAGAAAAATCATACCAATAGGTCCAATGTTTGCTCTCACGAAAATTTTTGACTTAATTTTATTCGGAACATAGCGGCCACGAAACAGTTTATGATTATTTTAAAAAGTCATAAAACACCGTGCCGAATTGAATATTTAATAGTTAAAATCTGTGCTAAATAAATACATGTATTGTTGTATGCTTGTGCTAAATTTTCTGGCTTGCATGTAAATAAATATTGATGGTTCGATAAACAAACAAAAGTACGAGTACATGAAGACAATCATTTGCATATATGGTGGTGTGATTTGGAATGTAGTCATAAACATTAGAGTGGGGTAAAAAATTTTAATTTTTGCGCCTAATATACTTTATAAAACAAAACTATATACAAAAAATTTGTTATCACCAATTTAACACATAAGGATTAGAAATTTATTCTATTTTATTTTATTTTATTTTATTTTATTTTATTTTATTTTATTTTATTTTGTTTCATTTTATTTTATTTTATTTTATTTTATTTTATTTTATTGTATTTTATTTTATTTTATTTTATTTTATTTTATTTTATTCTATTTTATTTTATTGTATTTTATTTTATTTTGTTTTATTTTATTTTATTTTATTTTATTTTATTTTATTTTATTTTATTTTATTTTATTTTATTTTATTTTATTTTATTTTGTTTTATTTTATTTTATTGTATTTTATTTTATTTTGTTTTATTTTATTTTATTGTATTTTATTTTATTTTATTTTATTTTATTTGAATCAACCATTTACTTCCAAATGATGAGTAAAAAACGGTGTTTTGCTTAAATTATCTACTCCCCACCCTAATACATATCTAAATAGTATATCTATTTATATGTTTGTTTTGTTCACTTTTGATTGTTAATTTTTGAGGTTACATACCGATCACGCGGATCCAGCCACGTTGTCTTCTTCGTGTTATGATCGATGTAATAAGTTTTACCATCAAAATCGGTGGCAATATCCCAACCATCTGGCAGTGGATATTCACCATGATGTGCTGCCGTTGTATGCTGATGATGATGATGATGTTGTTGTTGTTGTTGTTGCTGGTGTTGCTGGGGATGGTGTTGTGGCTGGTGGTGCTGTTGTTGTTGCTGTTGTAGTTTTGGCATAATTTCAAATTGAAATTCCTGCACGTTGTCGACGAGAAACTTTTTATGATTGCCAAACAGAAAAATGGCGTTGGTCGATGCTTTTAGCAGTTGTTGCTGTTTTTATAAGTGTTTTATATGTTGTTTTTGGTGTGACGTGACGGTGATGGTGCAGCTATATAGTTATTGGTGGCACGTTATTTTGTTGTTGCTCAAGCGATAAACGTGATAAAATACGGCAACAACAATTTAATGAAATAAAAAAAATGTTGTGCTTAAAATCATAAATGGCTGACGACGACAAAATTAACAACAAATAACGTCAGTCAAGTAAACAAACAAATTAACGCAGAGCGAATAACAACAACAATATGTTTTAGTTGTTGAGCTGTTTTTTGTTTTTTTTTTTGTGTTGCTATTTCGTTATTTTTTATGTTGCTGCTGCTGCTCTTTTTTTTGCCAAACAAAGGTTTCTTTTTTTTCTTCTTCTTCTTTCGTCAAACGCAGCAGGCAATTTAAGGTAGCTGAGCGTTTGTAACAACAACTTTTGCGCTAGCTGTTACCAACAACAATAACGCAAATGATGGCGGCGACAACATATTTGTGGTGCTAGTTTTTGTTGTTGCTATTGTGTTTGTTATCTGTTGTTGCTGTTGGCCAATGGGTAAGCGCGCGTAGTTTTTGCGTTGTTCCGCTGGCTTTTGTGGTTCGTTTTTTAAAGTACAACAACTCACAATGCTTTAACTGAAATTTGCACTTGTTTTTGAAAATTTTCTTTTAATTTTCAGTTTTAAACTTTTACGGGTTTCTTGTTTTTTAAAACAGTTAAATAGATTTTTATAATTTTTCAACACTTTAATTGATTTTCATATAAATTTTCTAGTGTATTGACTTTTAATTTTTAATTTTGCTCCTTGCTTTTCTTCTTTTGCTGGCTTCTTTTTGTTGTTTTTTCTTGTTTCTTAGTTGTTTTTCGTACAAAATTTACACTTCTCTGCACATTTTTAAAATAATTTTCACTTATAAAATTTTTTTCCTGTGTTTCCGTTTATAAAAAGCTTATTTTTCCTTTATTTTTGATGTAAACAAATAAGTTAGTATTCAATTTTATAAATTATTTTTCAATTTCTAGTTGTTTCTTAAATCAGCTTGCACTTGTTTTCCAATTTTCTATTAGTTTTCACAGTTTTCAGTATACATTTTTTGTTTGTTTAGTTATGTTGTTTTTTTTTTAATTGCAATATTTCAATAGTTTAATAACTTTATTTGTGGTTTTTTTTACTTATTCTTGAAAATTTTAAAACAATTTTAAAATTATTTTTATATTCTCCAGTTATTTTAAAATTTTTCTTATAGAATTCACACCTTTTTTTCAAATATTTCGCTTGATTTTAGTTATTCGGCATTATTTTATTCTATTTTCTTCACTTCATGGTATTTATCTATTTTTGTTTCTTATTTAATTTGTTGTTCAAGAAGGGGTTCTCTTGTTTTGCAACTTTTTAATTAATCATAAATTTAAATTTCTAAACTTTTTCCATGTGTTTTTTTATTTTTATGCTTTTGTTGTATGTGTTAATGTTATGATATTTTATATTTTTCTTCAAACTTTTTTACTCAAATTTTTACTTCAAATTTTTATGTAGGTATTTTTTATCTGTTCGCGGTTTCACTTGAAAATTGTTTAAAACTTAATTTAGTTTTTCTGAAAAAATACAATAATTAAAAAAATAATTCAGTAAATTTTTCTCCGATATATTTTTTTTAAATATTTTTATTTCTAGGTATTGCAAAATTACACAATCAAAGTTGCTATAACATGGTGATTGTATTTGTTTAGATTTGTACATGAGCAAAATTTTGCTTATACATCTCTTTTCCATTAAAACACACAATTCTATTAAACTAACAAACAAACATACATACATACTAGACACTTTAAGTTATATATACATATGTACATGGCATTATTAATCTCTACACTAGTTATCCATTTGTTTGAACGTTCCGTACGTGAGTCGCACATAAAAATTCTTTGACTTAGACACGACGCGCGCGCTTATTTCAACCATTTACTTGAAGATTTCTGGTGTAAACGTGCGTTTGCCCCACACTGCTCACAAATATACATACAGACAGACAGACATACACATATGTATGGATATGTATGTGCCTAGAAATGTACTACAATCAAATCGATCGTTTGCGGGCGTTAGTTGGCTCTAGCTCTAGCTAGCTGACTATGTGACTGACTGGTATGTACGAGTAGTTTGGCCGCAATGGCTTCTCGTTTACTTGCTGTGACGCTGTGGCTGTGTTTGGTGCCAATAACAACAACAAAAAGTATAAAAGTTGATGCCAATATGTAGGTGCAGGCGGTTGTGGTGGTCATGGTGGCCTCATACACTCATACACATATGTGCATACATACATACATTACTATATCAGTTAAGAGTTCTACTAGGGTGGTTCTGATTGTTTTTTTTTGGAAATGACTGCTGGGCAGATTTATCGCAAAATGATTGCAGCAATTTTTTGAATTCTTTGACTGGGACTTAAAAAATGAAGTCACCATTCAAACTTCATAATGCGACTTCGAATTATTGTTGTCATTCGTTTTTTGGTCTCACTGAAGTCAATTGAAGTCATTTGGAGTCATATGGAGTCATTTGAAGTCAATTTACCTTTGGCATACGAGACGTGATCGTAAACTATTTTTGTTGCAAATAGTTCGTGACTTCACTCGAAAAATGAATTCAGTAAGTGACTTCTCTAAATGACTTCAAAGTCGTGACTTCAAAAAGACTTCAGACTTAATTGGTTCATTCTTTATTCAAAAAGCGAGTCAATGAGTGCATTGGAAATTTGAAGTCTTTGAATAAGACTTCAACTGATTGCATTAACATATGAATGCATTCTTTGCAATCCTGCTGCTGGGTGGTCAGAAAATTAGTAAAACAAAAAAAATTATTATTCAATAAATTTATAAAAAAATAATAAAAAAGGTCTTTATTGTTGTCTTCCAATATGCACAATCGATTCTGGTGTTATGAACCAGGGTGATCCAAAATATGTTAGCACATAATGCGTATGGTGATTAAGATCGAGTGCGGTTCCTTATATGTAGGTACTCAATATAAGAACTCTTTTAAAAAATCTAATTTTCTTGCACTTGTTTCAAGCTTTTTTTTTTGACAAACTGACGGACAACCCTTATAGTGATACACATTGATTGCTAGTCGACTGATCAACACCTTACACCGCGCTACACTCTTCCTCATACAAATATTTTACATTTGAACACACATGTATGCACATACATACATACATATACATATATGTATATTAAGAAATATTTTGAGTATACATTGGGGTCTCTCATTGCTCGTCAAACCACACTTTTTTTCTTGCTCTCCCCCACTGAGCGCTGAGCACAGAGCACTCTATAGCACATGCAAGTATGTTTGTGTATGTATGTGTGTGTTTATGCTATGCGGTTGTTTGTAGCTCGTCATTTGTTCGCTGTTGGATCGTTTCAAAATTGTATTCGTGTGCTCCAACTTGTTGGTGTCTCATTTAGGCGCATGGGCCCCAAGCATTTGCCAGTTAGTGCTATCTCTTTTACTGCATTCCATTCCATAAAAAATGAATTATTTATTATTTTTTCATTTTACAAATGCACATACATTCATACGTATTACATTTATTTTTGTGCTATGGCGAGCAGTTCGTTTTCAAGCGTTATATATGTATGTATGTATGTATGTTTGTTTGTGAGTAGGTATGTTCGTATATTTGTTTGAGGGCAAATTCCTGTTGCTCTGGTATTTTTCTTTAGCAGTTTTGAATATAATTTTTTTTTTTGTTTTTTTGTTGCGCGCATTTATTAAATTTTAAAATACACAATTTGCACTGAATTTTATGAAAATTTTGTAGTTTTCGGAGCGAATTTTTTCTTTCGTAATTTTACACAATTTGAGTTTGCTTAAGATTTTGTTTGCTCTAAATTTTTTTCAGTTTAGTTGCAATTTTCAGCACAAATTGTATGATTTTCTTAAAAACTCTTGTTTTCTGTACTCGTAAATATAATTTTCTTACATTTAATGGTTATTTTTTTTTTCAATTTCATAAACACACCAATTTTGATTCGTTTAAATTTATTCACTTTCTAATCCATGTTTCTGCTTATTGTTGAATGCATAATTGTAATGGATTTTATGTTGGTTATTTCTTAAGTCCGCGTTCACTTTCCGCAACGAGCTGAAATACTAACAACTAGCCGTTTATGTTGTGAGCTACGAACACGGTATGATCATATTGATCGTGCCCATTTGCTTTGGAAGCAATGGATTCCGTTGACTTTTTGCTGGAGCTGTGCATGTATGCTTCGATATGCTCATTTAGTGCTCATGTGTTGGAGCGTAAGAGATCGGAGAGTGGTGTTGCCATATGAGTAAACAAAAATGATAATATTATTAAATCAAAAAAATAATTATGTATTTTTAGAACAGCGCTCGTGTATTGTAACTCGAATATTGTCGAACTGGAAATCTTAGTGCGCGAATTCGAAAAATATTTCTGCCCAATAAGCCCCGGTGCTCTTTTCCATTCTTCTTCAAATGATATTCCTTACTCTCATTTAAACCCCCTAATATTCCTCAAAGCATCTTCTATTTTTCAGCTCCCACAGACTTGGTTTACCCCGTCGAACCTGCGTCGTGAATTTTAGTTAGAAAGTGTTCGCCACGAGTTCGTTATTGAGCACTCTCTGAATTACAAGTAGTACCTACACTCCCAGGAGACTTTCTGTACATTTATGATACCGTCAGAAATATTAAAACGGAGGCCAAAAAAAAAAAAAAACTGGCACTCATAATAACATAGGTTCCTATAGTTGGTTCTTGCTGCCTGATTAAGTCAAGCTATTGTGTTCCAGACACACATATCTTTCGAGGTAGGACTAGAAGGCGCACTTAGTCATTAGTAGAGAAGTAACAAGCTAACCTGAATATACCCCTAGCATTTGGAAGCCCGACAATCATGTCATATGATGAAAGTCAATTACGCCTGTAAGGGATCAGGATCATCTAATAATTTCTGTCTGCTTGGTCCTCCAACATATATTATCCGAAATAGACATACACGAGAGGGACCAATTCATGCAGTCAAACTACATAGTAAGATCTCCTCACCTAAACGAAGAGCATACTTTTAAGGCAGTGAATTAAATTTGGAATAACCAAGATTGCACCGAAGTCTAATGGACGCTGTTCCCATTTTTATATAGAAATCTAAGTAGATTCCTCCTCAATTAAAAAAATCGACTATGAAAAATGCTGAAACTGGCAGGAGGATCTTCTGTGTCCACAACACGACTCACATTTCTGGAAGCACGCGAGATGAGGTGTATAAGTTTATCTTTCTTTTGGAAAATTAAGAGGTTTAAAACGGAGTCATTCTAGGAGGAGTTTTTTAACATTCTGCTGCAACAAATACGAGGGAGTTGGGAAGAGAGCTAGTACCAGAGTACTCCAGAAAATTCTTATTCACAAGAAAAAAAGTGGTAAAATATACATATGTGGGGATGTCCAAGGAAAGGACTACCCACTGAACTTCTCGCTTTGGTGTTGAATAGGTATTTCGTGGAGTAATTTTTTCAGAGTTTTTGGAAAGTATTCTTCGCAAAGGGTGTTCCATGATGAAGATGGACATCCTTGGTTTCTAATAGTACCCTATTTAAGTATGGACGTCAGTAGTCAATTGATTCTACCTCCTATTGTATTGAATCCCATTAGTAGCATGTCACTGCATGTTTACATTCACATTTTCTAAAGTTTAATTCTATTGTACCTACACTCGTTCTTTTTTATATTCATTATACCTAAAGCTCATATATGTATAATACTTTATTTCCTTTCCTACGGTGCAAAATTTGCTTACGTTTTCACGTCAGCTTAAAGGTATTTAAGCAATTTACATTCCTTTAATCAGACAGATTTGTCGCCAATTGAATTATTATTTCCTCAGACTTTTTTTTTTAAATACAAATTTATGTTTGCACGTTTACATCTATTGTACGTAGGTAGGTATTTAAATACCTAAATACATATCTACAAGTCGTCTTGAACTTTTTATAAACAAAGGCCAACGATTACAGTATTAAAATTAGCCCATTTCGGTCGCTGAATAACGATAATACAATCAATTTATTTACTCATTTCAGCATTCCATTGTTAATTCGCATAGAGGCCACATGGTAGCGCTGCTGCAGCAAAAGATTCACACACAAAAAATAAGAGAGAGAGAGAGAGAGGGAGAGCGAGAGCGAGAGAGAGATAGAAAAAGTGAGGCAGTGAGTGGGAGAGCGCGCGGTAGCAGAAATAATGGCTATTGCTGTATATAGTACGTGTGTAGAAACTATCTATGAGATACTATTTTGTTGGTATAACTAGTTATGTCTAAGCATGCCCTGTAGGAAATACACGCTTAGAATATTATATATTTGTGGTCATAAGCGATAACAACCTAACTCGACTTAAGAAATTAGACCAATTGGGATTTCTTCTGGCGATTTTTTGTAACAAAACTGCTTTATAACTTAGGCAAACATATTGGATTTAATTGTTTATAAACAAAATAATAAAAGACCAATTAAAGTATTGAAAAATGTCTCGATGTTCCTGTTCAAAATCGCCAGTAAAAATTTCAACTGGGCTAATTTCTTAAGTCAACTTAGGCTGTTATTGCTTATGACCACAGATATATGTATATGTACAAGTCAATGTTATTTCAACTATGTGTAGGTTACAAATTTTAGATCGAATAAATTTATTAAAATCAGCTGATCACCGCAGCGGCCCTTTCATGAATATTATTACGCATGTCTCAAAAAACATTTATAAGATAGTGACAACAAAATTCAGTTTTTTAGAGAGATTGAAATTTTCACAAATTTTGATTAAAAGAATTGCGCCATAGCATAGTGATAATTCAAATAGAGCCCATACTTCCACAAGTATCTTTAATACATATTAGTTTAAGAGACAAAATCCATTTCGCACAGGGTAGGCATATAAGAAGACACCCATAAAATTGTGTTTGTGTGCATTAAAGAATACGAGTTGCCACACAAAATATTTAAGACCTAAAAAATTTTGAAAAAATTACCTATCGGAATATAGATATGTAATGTCAGCAGGGATAACTTCCGCCCAAAATCAGCACTAGCTTTTATACCTAAAAGATGAGGAAACCCAGGTTTTTGGGACAATACAAATTTTTGGGTTTGCCAGTTTTCATTTTTAACTAGCCCTTTTCTTGTTGTCTAAGCCGCCGGACTTTTTCCCTCAAGACACAAACTTAATAATACATACATACATACGTAAAGCTTATCCCAAGGCGAATTAATATAAGGTGGAAGCCAGGCGAATTACAAACACACATCCATACATTTTCAATGTACTTTGTTTTTGTAATTCGTGGGACTAATGTCAAAATCGTATGGCGGCTAAATGTGTAATGTCAAAATTTGAGAAAAAAGTAGCTATCAGCTGATGGGATAATGCCACCTTGTATTAATTCGCCTTGGCTTATCCCCGGCGACAACTATTTGAAATGTGACCACTCCATTGTATTTTGCCGAACTCAATATTTTTATACGGTAGCAAAACAAGCTGAGTACCTACATGATCCCCAATAATACGCTCACTTCATATTCTCTGTGCGCTGTTTGAGGGTGATTGTAGAGAAGTGCGGGCGTAGGGCGCAGGTGCATGCCGATTTGAGCGACTCACTCCAAGTTACGATGAATGTTTTGCTGTCGCTACTGTCGTTAACGTTGTTGCTGAGTATTTTGTTTATGTACGAGTGTATGTTGTTGAAAGTGTGTACGAATGTGTGTGTGTCCGACCACATTCCAATTGACAACAACAAAAATATGCAACCTTTACGACCCATACAGCCTACCCAGCAAACAATTGTAGGAGTGCTCGATGATTGTCGACATGTCTGCGCGCTCTCTTTTTCCATCGTTTTCACATTTAAAAGCCAGCTGGGTAGTAGTGTTTCTCTTGCTGAGTACCCATATGCGTGTGTATTTGTATGTACATGTGGGCAGATAGAAAATATTTTAACTTTATTTTTGCTTTATTTCTAATATGTATAATGTCTTCTTGTAATTTTTCTTTTCATATTTGTAAGCATATTTATTAGTATGTATGTTTTGGGATTGTAAATTTTTGCTTTTTTACAATGCCGAAATTTTCAGGATGTGAATCTACAATCAAGCGAATGAAATAGTCACTATTCTCCTATAAATAGTTTGGTTAGGAAAAGTTTCAAAAGCAAAAATCGTAATTTTATAAAGTTCCAAAATATTTGAAAATTGAAAAGCCTTTTTGCTAGTAACAAAATCGAAATTACTTTCGTTTAAATAAAGAAAGCCTTTAAAATCCAAATATTTATTGTATATTTTGAAGTTAGATAGTTTCTTAAAGAGTTTTTTTATTTTTTTCAAGCTTAGATGTTGTAGAGCACCCATATATCCAGATCCCTGTATTGTAGGATCAGATCTCGGGATTTTAAAAATTCAGAAGATTGTCATCCCTAGTAGGTATGTATGCAGGTTTGAATGTACATATGTATGTATATAATGTGCATTCACTTATTTAATACACCTCTTGCTGGTCGACTTAATCAGGCACTATTCTTATTTAACTCGCACTCACAATGCTGCATTGTAAGTATCTGTAATGGTTCAGTTATGCTTGCATAGCAGGGCATAGCATAGCAATACATAGCACGTAAAAGAAAATGTTGATTATACTTCGCACAACGCACAACCCCTCAAAATCAGATATTCGCAAAACATACAGAATTTCATGAGCTCGCACACATTCTTTAAGCTTTTCTTCTTCCATTACAACGCTTTTATTTGTTTTTTACTAAAATTTATAAGAATAATAAGCAAAAGCTTTGACAGTAGGTATGTTAAGTTACATAGAGATCAAAATTCAACAGACTTCTATGCCATGCTCTGCGTTGCCATGCGTTGTATAATCGAATACATGTAAAACCAATTCAACAGATATCGAAAATGACAGATCCCATGCAATGTATTGCTATGCTATGCAAGCATAATTGAACCATAAGAGCAAGTATGCGGGACATATGTACATATGTATGTAAGTACCCTGTCGGAAATATATAACACTTCTGGATAGCAGCCTGCCTGATCGAAAAGCTAATACACATGAGGCCAAGGTAGTCAAGTTTTTGAATCAAATTTTCAATTAGACATTGTTGAGTAAATATTGACTTACATAGGTCGGTACACAACCAAATTCTGAAATCGGGCGTTTCAAAAGAATAAAATATTGTTTGTACATTAGAACAACGCCCTACTAAATTCGCCACACCCGCTCACAAAGCAAGATTTACCCTACAGGGTATGCAAGTGTGTGTGTGTGTGTGTGTATGCGTAGCTGTGTACCCGCATGTGTAAATGCCGTAGCGCTGTCAGGCATTCAGCAGTAAACAGAAGCGTAAAGTATCTTTGTAAACAAAACAATCAACATTTTATCTGACATTTATGTGGCCCCGCATTCCTTAGCTGAATTGCATGGAATGTTTTTTTTTTATTTTTTTATTATTTTTTTTGTTTATTTTCAACATCATCTTTTGCTGTTGTCGTTGTTGCTGTTCGTTATGTTGTTATTGCAATTTGGTATTTTTGCTATTGCTGTTGCTCGCTCATGCTGATTCGATATTTACACAAAGTACGTAATATGCGCCGTTTTTTTGGTGAGGTTGCAGCCAACCCCCCCCCACACACTTTCCACCGCAAACGTTTGTTGTGTCCCATAAGCTTATTAACTAGGGGAGTCGCATTCGCAGTCTGACTGGTTGGCTGACCGGGCACACATTTGCTGTACATATACTCACACGTACGAACAATGCAATGTTTTTGTTTGCAATTCTAAATAAGAAATGTTGCAATTGAAACTCGAGAAAAAGTCAAACTGCACATTTACAGCACATATATACATACAAACATGCATTTGCTTTTTCTCTCGCAGATATATCTTTGTATGTACATATGTTTTTATGTACAGTTATATATGTATATATTTGTTTATTTGTATGTAGATATGTATTTGCCTTCTCAGTGTCAAATTTGCGCCGGAAGAAGTCAACGCAGTCATCGTATTTAATGCGGTTTACATACATACATATGTACATTAGGGTGCACCTTAGTTATACATATGTCGGGGAAAAGCAACATCGAACAGCGATTCAAGCACTTCAAATGAAACCTGTGGCCTTTAGTTCTTTTGGCACCATTGTACCTATGTAAATTTAAAGGTTTTAGCGGAACCACATTTTGACCGATAACTCTTTTATCGATAAATATATCGAAATATAGTAAATTTTAAATATAAATATAGCCTATACTAGCTTCCGCACTATTAGCTGTCTGCACCCGAAATTTCATGAAAATCTGGCGCACCGTTCTCACGTGATTGCGTAACAAAGTCAACCAAAAATACAGACTCACGAGTCCAATTCAGTGGTTTAGAAGTAGAAGACTCCCTCACAAACTACCTACGCAACTACAATATACCTACTCAAGTTTAATACATACATACATACATATCTGGTGAGAGACTCTATCAAAAGCCTTAGTTGAGTAATAAGCGAAATCAGTTTTAATCCCAGATTTGAAATACGGAGTGATAGCAGCTACCTTCCACCTATCGGCAAAAATACATATTTAATATGGAAAATATTATCCTTGAGTTTATTAAAGTTATAATTTTTTAGGGTGTTTCATGTCCAGTACATTAAAAAAAAAAAAAGGTTCACCCTAATGTGCATACATATATGTATGTTATTCGAAGACGAACTTGCAGTTAGACCAATGCAATACAAATAGCTATGTAATAGAAAATGTTTGTATATCTGTAGACTTCTCAGTGCAAGCTTAAAAGTATGACTTCACATAGACAGTCAAAAAGAGAGAGGGAGGCTAATAACCCCAAAGCATGCAAGGAACTGAATTCACATACATAGGCAAATCTATGTATGTAGGTACCCACAAATGTGAACACATTAAGCGAGCCCTTTTTAACAAAACTAGAAATTTCAAAGTTAAAGTAGCTCAAAATTATCCAGTTATAGCATGTCATAAATAGATAAATCCATTGCGTCACGGCCGTTCGTAGACACTGTAACTTTGGTAAAAAATAAGGTATTGCGATAGACTAGGTGACCTTATGGTTATTGTACAAATTTCAGAAGGACAACGCTAGAAAAAGATTTTTTTTTTTTTTTTTAAATTACCCACAACATTACATATGTATGTATGTATATAAAAACATGTGTCAAGGGGTATATAGAAGAACTATAAATTTTCTTTAAAAATTCGCGAAAAATCAGACATTTTTATCAAAATATTAAATTTTTGGAGATGTGCACATTTATGTTCGCCACTGTAGCGGTACATAAATATATATTTTCCCTTGTTTGTATAGCTTTTCAACTCTCTTACAACTTAATATCTGTCAACAAAACTCGAATCACCCCACGAGGTTCTACCTATTTGATGGCAAATCTCTTATGAAATAGCTATCCATACTTTCGTGATAATGGTCAGCAGTCTAGCTGTTGTTGTTGCAACATTACTTCCCCTTTGCTCAATAGACACGCCCGCTCATACGGAAATGTGATCTTCCAACGGAAGTCTTGGAAAACTAACAATTTCTAATCTATATTGAAATTAATGTTAGAAGAGTCTGCTCTGTCCAGCAATTAAGATGATGGTTGCTGAGCTAGGGGTAGCTCTGTCAGAGAGCCCAAAATAATTATTTATTTTCCGTATAATTTCTAAATCATTCGTAAGAGAAAGACATGAACTAACTAAAAAAAGGAAAACAAGAGAGAGCAAATAAAATAAAAATCACATTTCAACGATAAAATAATATAAAAAGGCAAATCTAATTGTTCAAATAAATATCTATAAATCAACAAAAAAAAAAAAAAAAAAATATGTTGCTATATCAACAATTATTTTAAACATTTTAATTTTATTTAATACCACTATTTTAGAGTGGTAACAAAATTATTTTTACCGAAAAAAAGATCATGTGGCAACTTTTCCATACTTTAAGCATTCCGGCGGTTAATTTCGTTACCGCCAAAATATGTGGCAGCATATTTTCCCTGCGATATATTACGCGTTTTGAAAAAAATTTTGCGGAAAGAAAATATCACCAATTATGAGCATACAAGAATATACAAACACTATTTATTCTTTTTTGATTATCTATTAAGAGTTTTTAGTTTCAGACGGCCTTACCACGTAGAGCATTTTTTTCACGAAATTAGTTAATAATAGCTCGTTCGAATTCATATTTTATTGGGCGGGTTAAACTCGCCCCAAAAACACAAATATGACAGTTAGATACCTTAATCAAATTTCAAGAACTCTGACGTTTACAATGTTGTATTTATTTATTTCCACATCTAAAAAAATTTCCATTTAAAATAAAATCATTATTTGCACTACTTGACATTTTGATTTTCACATGCATCCACTATCTAATTTATACGGCTTCACTTGCTTTTGATATTCAGGCACATTTTCAACGCGATTTATTTTTAACAATAATTTATACATACAAAGCTAAATACACAAATACATAAACAATAAGAACATTTCAACTTTCAAAGAATTATTTTAATTTAAAACACTTTTATAAAGTTCCCCTACATTTAATACTTTAAGCCGACAAGCAAATAATTTTGACACTTTCAAATGACTGCCATAAACGTAACTGTAAATTTGGTATAAATCTGGCCTATTGCAGGTGATGCATGGTCAACAACACTGGCCAATACTGCAGCTGCGCAGTAAAAATAAGGTGGCCATATAATTTTAAAAATATACCGAAGGGTTTTATGGATGCGACTGCGAGTTGAAAATATCGATTACTCAAAACTGATTTATTTTGTTAGGAAATAAATTGATCTGTTTTTAAACAACATGAGCGATTTTCGAAATTGGAATAGCTAATAGACGTGAGAAGTTGTCAAATAGCCTGATTAGGCAGGAATTCGTTGTGGAGGATAATTTCTTGTATTTATCGGGACTATTTTTGCGACATTTAAAAAACAAAGGTGCCACACCCCTTTTCTAAAAATTTGGTAAACTTGTCAAAAGGTAGAGCAACAAAATAAATCTGCAAAGTTTCATTACTGTAGCTGTTAAATTATTGAATTATCTAACTTTAAACGTTTTTCCAAAATTTCCATATGAAGGGCTCAGAACCAAAAGGATCTAAGTGACATATTTTTTTGAAATGTACCCATATTTGTATAGTAAAATATAGTGTTTATTTGTTGGCGAAGAGATCCGAGTCATTTCGGACATTGTAGTGCGATCTATTTCCCATACAATAAACGCTCTACCCAGATTTTACATAGAATTTTCAAAAGGCAGTAAACTTTAAACTTGAATATCTCAAATCAATTTCGGAGTCACTTAGATCCATTTGGTTCTGAGCCCTTCATATCGAAAAAAAGGGCATGCTTATGGTACGATTTTGCCCATATCAACCTACCTTGGCAGAAAAGTGATTAATATCGGACTAGGCAATTTTTTGCATGGTGGTTCTCAGATCTTTTGCTGCACCGAAAAATAGAAAATTCGTTAACAGAATTGTTGGACTTTTGCTGGCGTATACGGGAACGCACCTTTAAATTTATAAATGTAGTGCAAGTTTTTTATTTTAGCGTGCACTGCGCCATCTGCCGGAATATAGTTATAACCTTACCACTACACAGCCCCTAAACAAGCCAACCAGTGTCATCCAATCTGGTCGTATGTTGGCTATCAAACTGTTTAATTTTTTATAGCACGCCACAGTTTTTTTTTTTTTGGCAAACAGTTATAACAGCCAAAGACATTTTTATAACTTTTTACCATATTTACAAGAACGTAGAATAGAATAGATAAATCTATGTTACTTTTAGCACTAAATACCATTTTAGCTGTTTTTCATTGTTTTTTTCCCAACTTTTTTTACGATAGGTTCCCTGCAAAAAAGTGGATTAGTCTACGATGAGTCCGGGATGAGTCGGAAAATGGTTGTATGGGTTGAAGCGGTCCCTTTTGATTGAGCATGTCCTATGAACAGACTTGTTGGTTCCAAAAGGATACTTTCATGCCGAAAAGGATAGTGTCAGACACATTTTTTCATATATTCAACTGTGTATCCGAAATAAAAAGCGTATTTCAGAGTAGTTAATTGAACTTCGGAATAGTAAATTGTGTTTCAAAAATTATAAAATATATTCCAGAATAGTCTATTCAGAAGTAGTAAAGTGAATTTCAATTTAGTTAATTGTATTTCAGAAATCGTACAATGTACATATTTCACAGTAGACAGTTTCACTTCCGAAACCATGAAATGCTCTTCTGGAATCCCCCGCATTTATCGAACTTCAGAATTTGTATACTGTACTTCAAAATGAGAAAATATTTATTTAAACAGAAAACTTATAAGCCCCATGACTTATCAAATGCGAATCCTTTTTAGGACAGCTATTTTAAGTTGTTACAACAACAACATCAGCCATAATAATCACACTTGTAACTTTTTTGCAGGGTATTGCTTTCCCTACTCTCCTAAAGCGGTTTGTACCATTCACTACAAAAACACTTTTCGGTCACGCCATTCAATTTCCTGTGTCATAGTTCAATGTTATAAAAACTAAAAATTCAAATCTAACTTCTTGTGTGAGTTTTTAGTTTAACTTCTTCTTTTATTTTTACAATGTGATTTCCAACAAACAACAACAACAAAAAAGTTATTGTGAACATAGAAACTTATCAATACTTTGTAATAGTGCAAAGTGAATAAAAGTCAATGCAGAACAGTGGACAGTGCCAACTGTACGTGCGACATAATCGTTTTCTTTTGATAGGGATCATTTCATTTCAACTAAGGCAACTTTTAGACGTTTCAGTTTTGCAGCAGAAGTTCAACAAATATGTATTGTAACATTAGTAATGTACTTTAGAACTGTAAATTTTTTTCAGAAATCAATTGTATTTCAGAAACGATAAATTGTACCTCAGAAAAGTCAATTTTATTTCAGAAGTCATAAATTGTATATCAGAAACGATAAACTGTATTTCAGAAGAATCAATTTTATTTCAGAAACTATAATTTATATTTCAGAATAGTCAATTTTATTTTATAAATCCTTAAATATATTTAAGAACAGTCAATTTAATTTCAGAAATCGTCAAATGTATTTCCGAATAGTCAATTTTGTTTCAGAACTTTTGGTTTTTAAAGTAAAACCGATTATTCTAATGGATATTCAGAAAATTATTTAAGGCTTCCGATATTCAATTGACAAATCCAAAATACTTTTTACTATGTATTTCTGAAGTACAATTGACTATTCTGAAATTAATTTTATGATTTCCTATAAATGTAGTAAAATAAGGAAACGCTCAAAAGCTTTAACCGTCTAAAACGGAACTTCATGAAACGAATATACGCAAACAACAATGAAGGAGGAAAAGTTTATTTGAACTTTTTTTGTTGTTTTTGTTGCGTAATACATTGATTTTGTCAGTTGTAATGTAATGCAAATGGAAGGAATGGTCATGGCTATAAAAAGTTTAAAGACACGTAGTTGTAAAGTTATGTCGAAGAGGCGACTAAGGATTTGTATCTATATAAAATTTTTATGTTCCGCACAGATGACCAACTTTGTTTTGTATTCAAATAACATAAAGTTTCAATAAAATGAAAAGTTAAAGCTCAACTGTAATGTCAAAGGCAGACAATTTTTATTGTTTTTTTTTTTTTTTCATTTTTTACAAGAAAGCGTTTTTTTTAGAATGCAACAAATACAGCATACTTAAACTGTCAACAACTTCATGCGCCATTTACTATTTGTCAGCTTGGCGTAAGTGTCTTTCAAAATCATTAATGTTATCCTTAGTTAGTTTGTACTAGATGCTCTTTCCAAAGCGAAACATAATTACTCAAACACTTTAACAGTTAGATCAAAAAGGTTAGCTTCACAAATTGATTGGCATGCATTTCTAGGCTCTGCAGTTGAATCAACTAGTTTTTAAATTAATTCACAACTAGTACGAATAGTAGTGTGTTTTAATTAAGGACCGTAGGTACATGGTTCGGTGGGCCAACCATCCTTCTGAGTTGAGATGAATTGCCTAATTATTAGGTATCACGGAGCGAAAAATTTCGCTACCTCGGAATACCGATGTCATCTGTGAAAATTTAGCTTTTCGGAATTATTTCAGATTCTTAGAAAGCTTCGTACATTTTACCGTGTGACATTAACCGTTTATTTCCAAAGAGGGTTCCAGAATGAATTTTGTGGTTCGCCATACAGTTTTATAGTTGTGAGTATTAGATATCTTCAAAGTCGTCTCCGGAAAAATCAAGTTTTGCGATATAAGCGGGCTTGGGATATACTATTTCATTTTAAAAAATGTTAAATATATTGCAATCCTTTTTAGACATTCTGAGAAGCAGGACTTGAATAAGATAGCTAGATAAATACCAAGAATTTTTTGATAAAAGCGGTTATGAAAAAAATATATATATGTAATACAATTAGGTGGCAACCCTGTGTGGTAAAATTGCATAGAAATATATTTTTACTGATATAAAAGTTAAAATAGTTTTCGTTCGATACCGATCCTGAAATATTCCACCTAGTTAAAAAAAATTAAAATAGGTGGCAACCTTGAAAAACATTCTCAGTGGCAACGCCTAAATCATACAAATTTAATAAACAAATATTTAAGCATAACTATTTCAAAGCTAATTATACGCTATTTTGGGGAGAATTAAATTAATAAAAAAATTTATAAAAACATTTTTTTTAAATAGGTGGCAACCTTGGCAACACCTAAATCTTAAAAGAGCTAATTTTAGCTCTATTTTGGCGAGAATGAAATTTACAACAATTTTATAAAATTTTTACTGAAAAGTCTTCGGCGACACAAAAATTTTGCATCGCATTTTGACATTTCATTTGGCGAGAGAGTTGCAAGTTTCTGCTGTTGGAATTTCACTAAGAAAAACTTGAAATTGGAAAACAGCTGATTGTGACACAGGAAAACAACAACAAAATGTTTAACCAAAAAAGAAACAAGAATTTTGCTTACAAATTCCTGTTTAGTGGAAACTTTTTACTTTTTGAGTTTTGAGAGAATCATTCTCACCTATTCCCGATGCCACTTTTTAGTTCCTCATGGCAATTAAGCAGTCTTCATGCAGTTGTTGTTGTTCTCTGCCTTTTGGGACTAGTTCGTTTTCGTTATTTTTTCGAACCAATTAAGTTCACTCCTGCAAACAGCTGTACATACAACCAATCTCTGCTGTAAATTTGTAAGCTTAAAGCTGTATAATGTTTAGGTGCAAACTTTTGTGGCCTTTTCAAAACAGCAAAACTTTTCAATAATTTTATTAAAATTTCACTACAAAGTGCCGAAGCATTAAATTGCGGTAAGCAAAAAAAGTTAAGCCGTTACAGAGCGCATTTTCGCCCCCCACCAAATCAACTCTCATGCTCACAGCCGTGGCACTTTTCACTTGGCGCGCGCCGCCACGCCACTCTGTTGCTAAGTCGTAAACATTTAAGTGGCGTTTGTTATGAAAGTAATTTTGAAGAGGCTGAAAATAATAGATTTTAAGTGCAATATGTGTTACAACCACATGAGAACACTCGCCAAGTACATACCAACACAAACAACAAAAGGAAAAGTTGAAGTGTTGGTATGGAAAATTTTGTATTTTGTAGAATTTTTGTTGATTAATTTTAAGTGGCAATTAAGCGGGAAATGCAGCAGCATAAAGGAGTATTTGTATAGCAAATAGGTGGTTGAAATTTTACAATGCTAATCACTCTAGTAATCACTTGTTTTGCTGCAATTGCCTACCGTTGGTGTAAAGTTTGAGACGCGTACCAATAAAGCTTCCAATACCAATATAGCTTTCAACACGCGATCATTTCCAAACTGCGTAATTTTCACCATTCGAATATCAGCCATTTTGTCTTCCAAAGGAAATAATTTTTTTAAAGCTTTGCTTGTTGTTGCTTTGCAATATCCCGCTTGTCATTTAAAATTCATTGCGTTTGTTGCTTTCATTTCTACGACTAAGAAACTAATTAGCAGCCAGTAGAGCACAAAATGTCGTCAAACCATCATATTAATAATAATAAGCATACTAACAACAATTGCTTTTTAATTTCCTACGCTCCCATCTTCACATCCTACCCATAGCACACACACACAAATTGACAAAAACAGCGCAACAAAAGCTCTCAAAGCCAAGAAGCATCGTTAATATTTTTGTTTTTTTCGCCATTTTGTCTTTACCGTAGTTGACATTGCTTACCAAGAGAATGTCAGCCACAACAATTTCACTGCATCGTCGCTGCATCATTACCACCACCACCACCACTACCAATACAACAACAACTACCAACACTTGAAACTTGCCTGACCACTTTGAATGTCACTGCAGCGCTTCGGAGCTTTGCTCGTGTGCGCACACTTTAGATACCATTACAGCTAATGTACTTGTACGTTTTGACGGCACCACTGCGGTTATAAGTTTAATCCTATTGCTGTTTGCTCTTTTAGTTGGCTGACATTTCTTAGCTGCGAATTTCCAGTGTTGTGGTAGGAGTTGCCACTTGGTTTTATTTGGCTGAAATGTGATGCTTCTTGTGAGGTTTCCTCTTGTTTGGTCAGCGAACAATAAAAATGACCGATTAAAAGTATCTTCAGGGTGGCAAAGCTCTTGGTATGAGAAGAAAACTTTATAAACCCGCCCATTACGTTCTGTGGCCATATTTTTCAGACTTTTGTCCTGTGGTCTGGGCTGAAATTATCTATTGTAGGCTATCGAGATCCGATCCCCCCGAAGTTGAGTGCAGGGGATATTTTGTATATTTTGTACCAAGTTGTACCAGAACGGACTGAACCAAAAATAACTTGGCCTATGTCCTACAAACAAATTTGTTCTTACTAAGCATGCTGGGATTAGCAGCCAAGATTGGAAGGACTTCCATTCAATATATGCAATCTTCACAAATTTGTTCCTTTTCAAGCAAACATTTTGGTGCGTGATAAAAAGCTTCTCACGGCAATCTCGTTTGCAGTTGTGTGCTTGAGTTGACTTTGCCATCGAAGTCGGATATGCTTAAAAAAACTTTTCCAAGCGTGAGAGTGCTCAAGTGCGAGTATGTAATGTAAGTAGGTTGATACGGCTGATGCTAAGCTCGTGTTGTTTTTGGTCAAACAAAACATTCAGAATTCATTAAAGTGTTGTCGAAGGCATTTGCGCTTTGGTGCAATGCATGGAGTGCGACAAAGTGAAGTGTCAAATCCCTGCTGGTTTTACGATTTGTAAACTTTCTGCCTAAGATTGCGCTCAAGATTACATAAAAGGTTTACATGTAGTATGTTTGAGTGATTGCTTATTGAAATTTTTGCGCTGTAATCTACTTTTACTTTGTTTTAGCTGGAGAGTAAATTTGAATTGATTTTATGAATTTTTTTGTTCAAACCACTTTTTATGCATAAAGTTACTAAAATAGCACACTGTAAATATTTCAAGCAAGTTTTGAAAAGTTTAATCCACAAATGACATACTACTTTTAATGCGCCACTTTCGTTAGTGCAACCAAATCTTAAGACATTGAAAGTTTTTACATGATGCATCACATTTCATACATACCCTGTAGGAAAAATAGTTTGTCGTGAATAACTTTGGATAAACGTCAAACCCTACGAACTGAATTAAAATTCTACAGTTTTAATTTGCTATCAAAAAAACTTTTTTTCTTGAAAGGAACTTTTTTTCCACACTTTCCATCAGGATTGCTATGGCGCGAGGCTTATAGGGATTGATATCTGTTCATCGAAAGAGGACTTTATTACTCAGTAGATTTTGCTGGAAGAATCGTTCGCTTCTTTCAAACTACAGCTTACTTATTGGATTGGAAGAAGGTGGTCGGAGGTACAACACCAACAGGAAGATACCGGGGATTTAATAAATTGAGTTCAAGGAAGACTTCCAATAAAGCATATTATGGAGTAGGATATATTTTTAGAAAATATCGTTCCAGTGCAAAAAAAAAGAGGAAGATCTCATCATTCTTTTTACATTCGCGAAGGGTGCCTATACTATTTACTTGCTGATGGAAAAAGTTTTACACTGCAATGAGCCGAAAACCAAAAAAAGGTCCCTTTAGTGACACAAACTTAGACTTACAGCGAAGATTAGGGTTTTTAAAAATACTTAAAAGTTGGTGGGGGGAGATTAAAATTTAGTTGGGAAGAAATCGCGAGCTGATGTACTTGCATAAATACATATGTAGGCCAAAGTCAAAGCATCTAATCGTATGATACTCCGCACCGCTCAAGAGATACTTTTATAATAAA
Organism: Sphenella marginata; assembly: GCA_951509765.1. NCBI lineage: Eukaryota > Metazoa > Arthropoda > Insecta > Diptera > Tephritidae > Sphenella > Sphenella marginata. The sequence continues at coordinate 117,546,233 of OX608079.1, read as the reverse complement.
AACGCTTTAGAGTAAATTGCCTAGGGACTAGTGCATTTGTAGTAGCGCTGGTTCTTCTCTAGAAGCCAATTCCCCCCGCATTGCGACAAAAAGTGAATACACATTAATAAAAGTCCAAAACAGTTTAAAATATAATAACACGATTTCCCTTCAATTTACTCAAATTCCGTATGTCTCTTTCTGTCTGTCACAGTATCTAAGTGAACCATAATGCCCTACTTCCTATCGCTTGACAAACTGATGCTCTTAATTTGGAAAATGCATATTTATTATATAAAGTACAGTGAAGCACCAAACTAGTCAGAGAGAATACTAATTTAGAACTACGAATTTCTAACTCATCTCAAACTAGTCCGAAAAGAAAAAACAAACAAATATGTAAGCATAAAAATTTGTAAAATTGTGGAGCTTAGTAGACTTTGACTTGAAAAATCCCAGTACAACCAATTTCTTACATTTAAAATTTCTAACAGCAGAGCTCTCAACTGTGCGGACCAAGTAGGTTCGTTTACTTTGAAGAGATTTTAACTAAGTATAAGAAAAATGTAACAGTTCGATGACTTTACATTGTAGAAATTTCAAAAAATTATTTAGAGCTATCATTATTGAGCCAATAGAATCTACAGCAACAGTTTTTAGAATTTTTGTTTGTTTGTCTATATGTTTGTACGCGCATCACTCAAAACCTGTTGAATATAAATCCATGCTACTTTTAGGTTGTATTACTAGATGCCCAATTTAAAGTTTAAGATGCCCCTTACTGCTATAACTCAACTAGTTTCAGAGTTATCAAGCAATATATCGACCAGCGTGATACAAATTATGTTAGGACAATGTGGGTATGAAATGAAAGGTGTTGATCAGAGCTGAAATAAGCGCTTTGATTAAGTTGCATAACTCAAATGGTTTTAGAGCATTGGTCGGTAAACCTAACCCGTGCGGGTATTATGCTCTTCACATACTATATTCTTATACTCTTCTGATGAAAGAGAAAAAGCACTTGCGGCACAGTGGTACGTACTGTCGCTTTGTTGATTGTTTTATGTGATAGTAAATTATTCGCGATTTAAAATAAATGAAAGAGCAATTCTAAATAATTTTTCACTGTGAAAAAAAAAAAACGCCGACCACTGTTTTAGAGATATAATTATTGAAATTAGAATTAGTCCATTACAAATTCTTAGATTTAGCGTTTTCTAGTTGTCACTAAATTTAAAGCACACATTTTTTTTTTTTTTTTTTTTTTTTTAATTTTAAAATAGTTTGAGGGCAGCAGAAGCTGATAGAGTCGATTTCGCTTTGCTAAAAAATTCAACAGTTGCGTTTGACGACAAATAAAAACAATTGTCGGCCCAGTTGACCTTATCATTCATACCACTTTTGAAGTAGTTTACAACTCGTTGATTTCACTGCTGGGTAAACATTTGTACATTTCAGAAATTTTCCATATTCTTATAGCATTAAATGCTTGCTTGACCTCAGCTGTTTTGTAAAGCAGTGGAGTGAGTAAAATAGAAATCGTGTAGCAAGTACCTGATGTGATCATAGTCTAATCCAGTTGTCCAGTTGAAGTATGTAGTGTGCTAGTAGTTTAGAAGAGGAGCTTATTCATTTATGCTGAAATACAGTTTTTGCTTATAACTAACACATATGTAAATATACATTTTTGTTTTGATCCTTAAAAAGTTATTTATGCTATCCAGCAGCTCACAGTGGGAAAGTGGATTAATAGAGAAAACAATTTGTGTACCAATGTATGTGTGTATGTGTTTTGCGAAAATTAAATTGCTTGGCGAGTAGCAAACATTTGTTGACATGCATTGAATCTTAAATATATATGTACATATATATGTACATATAAATGTTGTGTAAGAACTGAGTAGGTGGTTTGGATAAAGAAAAGCGTAGGTTTGTTGGCTACATAAACTGCTTAACATTTTTGTGACCTTTTTGCTTAAGAGCATGTTGACCAATTGCGGTGTTAAGTAGTAGAGAGAAGATTGAAAAGGATTAAATCCCTAGACAAATGTTTTTTGGACATGCATATGTTAAATTGAAATTGAATTGAATTCTGTGGTGAAGCACTTAACTCATTTGGGAGTTGTACCTTTAAAACTTTTTACAAAAGCAAAAAAAAAAAAAACAAAAAATTGCTATCTAAAGCTGTTTCATTAAAAAAGTTCTTTAGAAACTATTTTTTTTACTTTTTTATCAAGCACACAGAGTCAGAGAGTTTAATCTCTACTTATTAATGTGTTTATCTCTTCTTCTTCTCATACTTACAAACAGCGGACCAAAGTTCTAATAACATTTCATTTCTATGAAAGGTATAACATTTGTTCGTGAAAGTTAAAAAAACGCTAAATAAAGTTGCGGGTGAAATTTTAAATATCCGATTAAAATGCTCACCTGAAAAATTATCTAATTCAGCTTCAATGCTAAAATTTATAAATTTTTTTATACCAACCTTCTGCTATTCCATTCCTTTAGCATCCGCAAATTATTATGTTTATAAATAACAAGCAGAATTTACTGCTGCACCGCTCAGCTTTACTTGTGGCACCAAAAAAAAAAATTCAGATAAAATAACTTAATAGAGAAGAAAAAAAAAAGAAGAAAAATACCATTTCCTTCATTCTCAAAAGCAAGAAGGGAAAATAGTGCAAGAAAACTAAAGTAAAATGAAATGCAAAACTTGCTCCATTTCAAAATTATGCAAATATTATAAACGCTATTTAATAGTGAATATTTTCTTGGATTTTCCTTTGTTATACTTGAAACTTAAAGTAGATCCATTGTATTTTGGCGCGTTTACTACGTTAACATATACATTAATGTTACCAATGGCACTTAAGCGTTTTGTAACGCCACGGAAATGCAGCGATCATTTTGCGTTTATCCCGCACTTTGAACGAACTTACATACTTTGGCATTCAATTTAACAACTTCCGCATTGAATGAATGGCGTCCATGCGTACACAAATACAAGTGTGAAAAGGACAAAGAACAGTGTTGTTGTAATAATAAATGTGTAGAAAAATGGCTAAAAGGGGTAAAGTAAAAGGGTCTTAACTGTTGAGAGCGCTGAGCTTAAATTTGCAATCATTTTAGAATTACTCCGCGATTGTTTTCTGAATTGATCATTGTCCCAATATCTCAAAAAATATTCCAAAACAATCCTGAAAACGATTCTGAAATTAGTTGAAAAAAACCGAAATGATGCCGGGCGCAAATGGATCTGAAAAAAGGCGCCCCTTCACAAGTCCAATTTTGTTCAATAATGATTACGAACTAGTCTCTAAAACTCAAGTAAAAGCACCACAGGGCATCTCAGTTCATCCTAATGAGGAGGTGGAGGTGGTACTCATTAGAAGTATAAAAGGGAACAACCAACTTTAAAATAGCCATTTACTTTGCAGTAGCCAAGAAAAATATTTAAAAGGTATATTTTAAAGAAAATTGACGGAACTGGAAGGGTACCACCTGAACAGATTGTGGTGAAAAGAGTATTTCAAGAAAAATAGTACTATTCTTACTTTAGTGTTGCCACGTGGAATTTTTTTACCAGTTGCCACCTAACTAAACTTAAAAAAAAAACAAAAGACATTTGACGTTAAATTTCAATAACAATATTTATAGCCAAGGTTGCCACATATTGTTAAGTATTATAATTATTATTTGAATTTTTTTTTAAGTGTTGCCACGTAGAATTTTTTAACAAGTTGCCACCTTAATTCAAATCAATTTCTTTTTAAATATGAAGTCGAATTTCACCAGAAATAGGTTTGAAAAAGTTGACCAAATAGCGTAGCCACCTTATCCTATTCCATTATAAAGGCCACTTACTCGAGCGTTGCCACGTAGGTTTTCCGAGAAGCTGACTAGCTGAAATAAAAAAAATCAAATGCGTTATGTCATATAATGTCAAGAGAAAGGGTTGCCATGTAATACCATTTGAGTCATATTGTGTTATACGGCAACGTCCAAAAAAGGCATCGCCCATTTGCTAATGTAGAAAAGGTGGCAACACAATTTTGCAACACTATTTTTCCAAGTACAAGAATTTGTGGTCAGTGAAAATATTTTTTTTTTTTTTCTATTGAAGATTGAGATTTTAAATCGAAAGCTACTATCTACTATAGAGTTACCGGTTAATGTCGATTTATGCCGAAACCTTTTAGTGTAAGCGGAGAAAATTAAGTCAGTCAGCGGGTCCAAATGAGTTTCCAAGGTAAAAAAGAGCAGTTCAACAAAATTTTCTAGTATGCGTTTACACTACTAAAAACAAATCTAATATCATTTTTCCTTTTTTCATTCCCATTCGAAGAATACCATTGCCAAAGCAACACAATTGCAACACTGAAATAGACGTAAGCTAGTCAGTGGTTTCAAAGTCAGTCAATTTACCAGTGACGCATTGCGTACAAAGACTTAACACTTAGCCCTATCAACATTGGTGGCAATAAAACCTTGCATTCGCGACGCTTTCACCATTTTATGCATCGTAATTCTCTTTTAAATGCACTCTACACACCATGAATGTATGAGTGTATGTTTGTGTATACTTTTCATACCAACACACACAAAGGCAATATCGCACTTCAACGAAGCGCTCCACGATATTGATGTGATGGGTTTGCTATTCCAGGAATCGGATCTTTCGAAAAAAGGTTTGAATGGGATCAAAAATAAAATAAATTATGTACCTGATTTCGATAAAAAATCCCAGTAAAAAACTGCGGTCTCCTTCTATCTCTTCTTCTGCCTATAAAAATACCTTCAGAGCCGAAACATCCTAAATCATTCATACAATGTGGTCAAACCCAACAATGGGCTGGCATGTTTCAGCGTTCAAATTTCTTTACTGTTACACTAAGTCTCTTTTAAACAGACCTGTTAAATCTGGATTGAAATCAAAAATCTATTAAATTGAAGTGGTCTATTAATTTAGTTTATTAATTATAATAATCGAACATTTTTTTTTAATTAATCGATTAGAATTAAATTTTGTGTTCCATTAATGTGAATTTATTTCGAATTTAATCCTAGGATTAATCAAATTAATCAAAATTTCAATTTGCTTAACATTTCTGGTTAATTGATTATTAATTAATTTTAAATATTTCAATATTTATTAAAACTAAAAAATTTTACAATTTTGTGTTTTTTTATAAATTCATCCAAAAAAAAATTTTATATTCGAAAAACACCATAGGAGTCATACATGAGTCAGAAAGGAGTCCTAAATGGGAGCGTTTAAGCGCTTTATGAGCTCCCTTCTTGCGATAGTCTTCCGATATGAGCTCGATTCCATATATCATGTGAGCTTGAATAAGAGCCATATGGGACACCTTTTCTCTCATAAACGGCACTTATTAATCCTCGTTAATTGCAATTAATCAAACATTTTAATCAAATTAAAATTTTGATTCGTTTAATTAATCCTCAGATTAAATGAAAAACGAAAAAAATCCTCATAATCGAACTTAAAATTTAATCCTAATCGATTAATTAATCTAAAAATGTACGATTATCATAATTATTACAAAAATTAACAAAAAATTTAATTCGAGTATCAATGATTGAGATTAGTAATCATTATTTAACAGGTCAGCTTTTAAAGTATAATTTTGGTTCTTCGAGAGAGCACTTTATTTCGACTCATTCCGAAGTAGAACTTGTTTACAGGGGTGATTGTTCGTTGTATTTCAAAGTGTTCCCAATTGTGCCTGAATATCCGTTTGACGCTACTTGTTTGACCTTCAATTTTCTACCCGTTTCAGTACTCGTTTCCCCATATTCGAATTCTTCGCTTGGTGAGCACACACAACTCAACAACCAGCAAAAAAAAAAAACTTAAGCTTTACACTTGCTGTCTCTTTCCATTTATTTATTTAGTTTGCTTTTAGCATCAGTTCTTTAGCTTAAGTTTCAGTCCTTTGCATTTTCTACTTTTTTCTACGCTTTTTAATAAATATAAATGCAGTGGCTTACTTTGGCGATAGATAACCGATTCAGTTTGCAAACGTGCTGCATGCGGATTTAGTTTAGTGAAGCATCGTCTAAGTGCTCCAATGGAACTGCCAGCAAAACCATGAAACAAACAAATACACGCATTAGTGAATAGGCAAAACGAACCAACGCGCCAACCAAGCGTCCAACCAACCAACCAACCAACCAACCAACCGCCTAACCATTCAACCACTGCTAAGCGTTGTTGGAGTTTTAAGAACTTCCTGGTTGCGTGCCCGCCACCTTCATGCTTGCATACAAACGCGAGTAGTAGGTTCACCAACCGACCGCACATCCACACAGCCCCGGTGAAACCAATGCCACGCAATCATTCTCAGCTAAATGTCTCTCTTGGGATTTACATATCTACATAAATGCTTGTGTGGTATTATCAAAGCTTTTGCAAAAATTTGTAAGCTCCACTGCATTCGTTGTGATGAATGGCATACTAAGTGAATTTAAATTTGTTTCATATTTTTGATTTGAATTTTTTATTTTATCGAGCGTAAATATTTAATACTAACAATTTGGAATTTATGAAATTTTATTTATGAAATGATATTAAATAATTTTATGCGCTATTTAGAAAATTATACGAATAATTTTGTTGAGAAAAAAAATTTAATTCGCAAGTTTCGCAAGACTTTACCAAACAGTAAAGAAATATTTTGTTTGACAACTTTTAAATCATTTCTACATCAGCTGCTTGTTAACCAATTATCACACATGCACACCCTCTTGCCACAAATTATACAAAGCTTTAATTACATTAATGATAAGAAATACTCGGAAGCTGAGTTAAAGACGACCAAAGTGTAAGCAATTGAAAATGAGTGCTCTAATAACATACTGACCGTAATCGTTGTTGATCACTAATTAATATTAAGAACCAGATATGGTTGGATAATTGCTAATGGGATGAATGTTGTAGCATATTTATTAGAGATGGGCAATTGCTATTATAAGTAGATCATATTAAAATATAAATTTGTTAGCTAAATGAAGTGAACTATTAATGATTGATTTTAGTACAACTACCTTTACAAAATCCTTGAACAATGGTTGCGAGGGCATATTCATCAGACCTGTTAAATCTGGATAAAAATTAAAAATCAATAATATTTAACTCCTCTAATAATTTAATTGATTAGATAATTATTATAAACGAACATTTTTAGAATAATTAATCGATTAAGTTTTGGGGTTGATTAATAAGGATTTTTTCATTAAAATATTCGATTAATTGCGATTAACGAGGATTAATAACAAATTTTAAATATTTCAAATTAAAAAATGTTTACAATTTTGTGTTCTTTTTTTAAACTCATTCAAAACAAGTAAGGAAAGGGCTGTCTTCGGCTGTGCCGAAGGCTTTATACCTTTCATGATTGCCAAACCACACTTATCGGAACAATCGATTGTATGGGAGCTATACGTTATGTTGGTCCGATCTGGCTGATTTTGCCTACATATGTTACATATATAATATGTAGCAAACTTGCAAAGTTTAACGTTCCTAGCTCTTAAACTGCAAAATTGATAGCCCAAAACCCATTTATCGAAACTATCGATTATATGGGAGCTATATGTCATGTTGGTCCGATCTGAGTCATTTTCACTATACACGTTACAAATGCAATATGTACTAAACATGCAAAATTTTACGTTCCTAGCTTTTGAATTGCAAAAGTTATAGGCCAAAACCCATTTATCGGAACAATCGATTGCATGGGAGCTATGACATGTTATGGTCCGATCTTGGTGGTTCCGACAAATGATTAATCCTATGCAAAATGGCGCCTGCTTGCAAAATTTCATCGAGATATCTCTAAAAGTGAGGGACTAGTTTGCGTTCAAACAGACGGACGGACGGACGGACGGACGGACGGACAGACGGACATGGCTAAATCAACTCGCCTCATCGGCCTGATCATTTCGGTATACTTAATAGTGGGTCTATCTCTTCTTCTTCTCATACTTACAAACATCGGACCAAAGTTATAATACCATTTCATGTTCATGAAAGGTATAAAAATTATATATTACCAGTAAACCATAGGAGTCAAACATGAGTCAGAAAGGAATGTGAGCGCGTATGCTATTTATGAGCTCGACGTGAGGGTATTTCCCTTCTTGAGATGGTCGTCCGATATGAGCCTGATTCCATATATCATATTAGCTTGAATAAGAGTTACATAGGACACATTTTTTCTCATAAACGGCACTTATTAATCCTCGTTAATTACAATTAATTAATATTTTAATCAAACTGAAATTTTGATTAATTTGATTGATACTAGGATTAAATTTAAAAACGAAATAAATCCTTATTAATTGAACACAAAATTTAATCATTATCGATTACTTATTCTAAAAATGTTCGATTATCCTAATCAATCCATTATTACCAAAATAACAAAAAAATTAATTTGATCACCAATGATTAAGATTAATAATCATTATTTACCAGGTCGGATATCTACATACAAGAAATGTGTGCTGGTGTGTAGAACAATTTAATTGTATATGACATTGTCAACAATAAAGTACTCTGTTCTTAGAAACAAATATTTGTTTACATATATCTTTAGAAATGTCCTTTTACAATTGCAATAATTAAGTACAATTACCGCAAATTAAGAGCATGAGTTGTAGAGAAACGCACACAAAAGGAAATGAGCCGAAGCTGATTGCTTTGTGTGCCTTTTGGTTAAAATTAATTTAGTGAAATATCTTAAGTAACAGCAACAAAATTACACTTATATATACAAACATATGTATTGATCTATTAAAAACTATCTACGACGCGATATATGTATATTTGCACTACGCTTGGTGCTTTTGCGACCCCAAACGACCATGATTTTGATTAGAAATGCAATCGGATGTGCAATCTAACCACAACAACAGCTCGCCCGCCACCTAATTAGTAAGTAATACGACTCAAATGTATGTGAGTGTGAGTAGGTACCCAGCAAACCATTTATTAATGGTGTCTCTTAAAAACCTGTTTAAAAGAAGCTTTCATGAATAAGACTTTGGCAAGCCCTCTTATTTTGATATTAAAAAAATGTTTTAGTTTGTAAATATATGATTTTGAAGAATAAAAAAACTTAATTTGAGAGATTCGTAGTCGCTGGAAGGTAGTTTTTGCCACTAATGGTTACTTTGAAACGACCTAGATTTCAAGTATCTAACCCAGTATTATTAGCGTCGTGGTTACTAGTAGTTGGCTACCTTGAAGTCTTCAAAACTTGAAAGTGACAAATGACGATGAGGGCGACTAAGTCATGTTACTTAAATATAACTTAAAAGTGGTCGGTACTTTCGAGTAACTTTAACAACTTTCCTGAACTTTTTAGCTTAGTCATTGTTAATTTAGAGTTATGGAACTTATAAGTTATATTTAAGAGTGACGATAAAGTCTCCGCTACTGGATTAACGAAAATTTTTTGTCAATCATTCAAATGAGGCAGGCTTACGTGTAAAGTTCCATGGAAGTCGTAGTTACCACGCCCCTACTTTATTGCGTCAACGGAGCTTTTCGGTCAATGTGGGATCATGAGCGTTGATTTTTTGGATACCTCTCGCTAGCCATAGCATCATTTAACAATCGCTTTGCTCATAGTCGAACACTTACAAAATATTTATTTCCATTTACAATTGTTGGCTGGGTAGTTCCCAAGTGGAATTAGCCTGATACGAGTAGCAATGTTGTGTGTATGCGTCATATAAATATTCATTTGCTCTGAGTAGTTATTGTGAAGGCAAGAGAAATGCAGCCAGCTTATGAATTGAGAAAGCATTGCTACACTTCCTACACAAATGTTGTATTAGATGGATTCGAGGTTGGAATGGCTAGTATTTCGGCAGCTGCTTGTAAGCAGGAATTTAGTATATAAAGGTATTGATTGGGATGCATTTCTTGTTATGCTAATGTTAGGGTGACTTCTTTGAAGAAAATAGCAATGTACACTTGTTGAAATTTTTGTGCTTCCACTTACTTTGGGTACGAAACTATACTTCAAGTTTCCACGCAGCGGAGGTTTTAACCACAAAAAATTTGTTTTTTAAAAGAACTTTTAAGTATTTAAGTTATTTTTCGAATTAAAGACAATTTTGTTATTTTTGTAAAATATATATATTTTTTTTTTTAATTTTATTTTCTCTTAGGATTGACCATTTTTAATGCTAGATAACTTTCTTCCACTTAAGTGCACTTGTCGAAAAAATGGTTGAAATGAAAACAATAAAAAATAAGCAAGGAAAAAAAAATTATAAACGTTTACATAAATTCACGTATAATTTTTCCAAATAAAATTTATAATTAAAAAAAAAATTGAATTTGTTTTTTTTTTTCATAAGTCGCTAAATGTTCTTGAATAAAAAACGCTTAGTATATCATAAATCAAAATGTGATAAAAATAGAATACAAATTTCGGACACTTCTCCTTTTCCCGATAATATATGTATGCATATTTTTAATTTTTTTTCCACTATTTTTTTTTAACCAAACACAGTTGAGTTGAAGATTGCCCTAGCAAGCATGCATCCTTTCCATATACATTTGGTTAAATAAGCACTGTAGTGTATGTATATGAAGCCGCATAAGTCTATATAATTACTTCGAAGTGATTGTGTACCATTGAGGCAGGCATGTGTTTATTAAACTGGGCTTCGGCTAGGTAATTCAATAATACAGTGCTTTATTGATAGATGAATGGGAGGCAAGATTTGAATTCAATGTTGTAACAGTTCATACGAGCGCATATGGGAAATTGAAGCTAGTAGCATAGGTTGGAAATATGAAGTAGGAAATTAATTGTTATTAGTAAATTGGCATCATAAATTTAAGTTTAGTAAGTAGATAATCAACTTAATTTGAAACTAAATATTTTTTAAATTTAAGCTTAATACATATCTCTGTTTCCAAACTCTTAAAAAAAATACCTTTTGAGAGCGCTATAATTATGAGAATCAATCAAAACGATATCGCAATATTATTCGGCATAGCGCCCAAGGCAAACAAAAGTGATGCTGCCATATTGTCTATCACATATGTTTTACCACCTTATCACCTGCTTACTTACATAAATATAAAATACTACATATTCCTCCGTTTACTGCATACATTCCTTCTTAAAGCTCATTATTAAGTGACTCCAGCAGCGAAGCTTACATCAAGCTGCCCATTAACTGTTCAATACGCTAAAGAAGTTTAACGATAAAGGAGGTGAATTGAATACCAAAATCGATGCAAAGCCATAAATCCATAAGTTATTACCATGGCATTTATACACGTTTGCTTTAAGTTGTAAACATATGTACATGCAGGTTGTTATCTTCCAATTGGTGATGGGTGATGAAATTGTTGGAAAATTCTTTGCTTTCTTATACATATTTTTCATTTCCTTGCATGGACGATTTTCTTGATTCTTCATTTCTATATGTATAGAGAAAATATAAATTAAGAGAAAATATAAATTAAGTTTTGTGCACATGGTTATGGTTATGCTAATGTCAATAATTATGGTTACGGTTAAGTTTACGATTTTGATGAAATTTACTGTTATAGGCACATAATCATGCTTAGGGCCATGGTTAAGTTTAGTGTTATGCTTACGGTAACTGACATAAGTGTTACCACTTTTGTCACGATTGCGGCTACGGTTACGGTTACGGTTGTGGCATGGTGTATTTTATGTTGCTACAGCGGATGTGTTCATCGGTTACCACGATTAGTACAGTTATTTTACAAAAAAAAAAAAAAAATAGTTCTCTCTTTAACAATAATATCTTATGTTTGATTATGTTATGAATAATGCCACCTTAATTGAAGTACAATTTTGCAAGGGTTAAGCTTACACTGCACATAAAGTAATACACATAAAGTGAGATCACAAGATATAACAAAATTTGAGCATATCATATGTAAAAGTAATTGATCTTTAACATAGCATAACATAATATCTAACATTTGGTTATGTTATGTTAAAAAAAATGATTGTGTGTCAACTTAGCTTTTGGATATGCTAATTAGCGCCATATGAAGTAAGAAACATAACATGACATAGCATAACTTGATATGGCAACACATAAGATAGCATGTGTCACATAACCAGGCCTTTAATATGGCATGGCATAATATCTTAAGTCTGGTTACGTTAAGTTAGGTAAACTGTGGTTAGTTTAATAAATAGCAAATATTGTAGCAAACTTAACATAGCATAACATAACATGACATAACGAGACATGATAACACAGGTAAAGGAATATGTAACATAACTTGAAGCTTAGTAAAGAATGTCGTAATACAAAACAAAATGAGATATGAATTAACATCCGCCATCGCAAGCAGGCGAACAAAGTTTCACCACGATGTGATCCATCACCAGTTAAATAGTTAACCATAACTTACTAAACATACAACAATCTTGGTATGAGTTTGTGAATTCTTCACAAGGACAACCCTCCCTTACAGCGAATATATTTCAAGATTGCCAGACACGCATAAATGCAAATAAGTCAGTGCTCAGTATTTCAGTAAGTATTAATTCGTGAGTTTCATGTGCTACACGCTGCGCTTCTTATTTCCATTTCCAATAGTAAACTCAATTCAGGAAATTCGATTTGATGCTTTCTTTCTTTTTTTATTACATATTAGTATGATTACACATCTGTAGGAGGTCTTACAAATGCTCCACACGTAATAATCATCAAGGGTTCAACTACAAGCAGATAACAGCTGAAAAGTAAAGTGAATACATGCAGAGACACACACACACATAGTCTCAAATATATCTATGTATAGAATGAAGTTGGGAGCTTTTAAAACTTTCATTTGCAAATAAATTGGCAAGGTTTTTTTTTGCCGCATCAGACACTTTTGTTTGGGTTTTAAGTATTTCCAAAGCATCACGCGGCGTTGTAATATATTTTCTGACTATTCACTGTTTAATTTAAGGTCATTGGGTATGCATAAGAAGCCTTATGTGCGCCAACTAATCAGTATTTATGGCTGTGTGTAGGAGCAACTTGTGTTAGTTATTTTTACACAATTTCACTAACTGGCTGACTTATTTATATACATGCAGTAGTTGGGAGCGATTAGCAGGGCGTGAGGTTAACTTAATATCCCATAATATTTAGAACTGTGTTAATTTATCCGCGAATGACCCCAGGTTTTTTAATGTTATTGCAACGCGCATAGAATAATTATGATTATGGTAATAGTTATGGTTATGATTATGATTATGGTTATGGTTATAGTTATGACTATCGTAATATTTTTGATTATGGTTATGGTTATGGTTATGGTTAAGGTTGTGATTATAGTTATGGTTTTGGTTATAGTTGTTATTATAGGTATAGTTACGTTTGTGGCTATCGTTATGTTGTGTTTATGGTTATGGTTATGATTGTGGTTATGGTTATGGTTATGGTTATGGTTGTAACGTTACGGTTATGGTTACGGTGGAAATCACTCTATTAAATCTGTATCAAAAGTCATATTGAGACGTTAACTGGGTCAAAGCAGAAACTTTATATAACCACGCAGAGCGTTTGTAGTACTTTCCAAAATTGGCTACTTTTGCTCGATTTAAGTAAGCTTCGCTGCACTTTTTATGCAAATCTACAGGCCCGTAATTCCCCATACCAATAACTAAGTTAATTAAGTTTGCATTATTTCGTTTATTTTATAACGACTTGCACTACCTCTTATACGCTCTTGAACGTACTTATACATACTTCTGTACTCTTGAAAACTTTCACCCTAGTTTATATTAACATTGCGCAGTCAGCTCAAACGCATGGCTGACCAATCTTACATTCGCATTTTCTATACAAAATAATGGCTTTTGGTCAACTTAATGACGTTTAGCTTACGGTGCTCAGCGCAAATCCCCCCTTTTAATGATTGTTTTTGTTTTATTTCGTACAATAAAAGTTGTGCAACAGTGCCACGCTTATAACGACGGAATACTGATTTAATATGCAATGCAATACTCCCTCCTCAGTCATCAGCACTCGCCACTTAACGAGACGCATCAGTGGTAGATTATCATGCTTTCATATTTAAAAACTGCCCCGTTGGGGTTCAATTCATTGTGATACGAAATTAAGCTATGTTGCTGCTATGCAGTTCCGAACCTCACAACAATTTAATATGCACGTTGATGTTCAGCTGGTAAGTATGCTTGCGTTTGTTTTAACACTTCTGAGGTTACGTATACGCAGTGGTGTACGGCTGGGATGCAACCAACACGTAATCTGTTTTTCGCTTGAAAAAGGAATGCAAAGCCAAGAGTTAAACACATTTTTGAAGTGAAGTGCAAAATTTTAGAGTTCAAAATGATGGACATTCGGTTTTATTATATCTTAGAGTGGTCCGATACACACATTTACTATCACAAACTCAAGTTCGATCAGTTTGTTATGGTAGTCAATTGTCGAATATTTGCGTTAGTAAACTCGTTCAACAAGCAATAGTTTTATCCTCCCCCAAAAACCCATATTTATGCTAGCAAACTAAATACCGCAATTCTACTTGGCGTGCACCTTAATTTAGCCTAACTTTCGTACGTCCTAATGTATGCGCGTTGTATCGCGAACTTGAGTTCAACAACGAAACTGCAGAACACCCGGTGGCATAAATTAAAAATGTGCACCTTTTGTAACGGCTTGAACAGCAACGCAACTGCACACTAACACACATCTGCGTTGCACTTGTGGCCAAATCGTCTGTGCGCAGCATCTGAGCGTTAAGTGTGTTCAAGTGTACGAAGCTCCGGGCAAGTGGAAATATCAGCGAATGCCCCAACTCATCCATGGAGTAGGTTGCATGAGAATGTGTTACACTTACATATGCATGTATGTATGTGTATGTACTGGGAATGCTGCGGAGCTTCGATGCCGACTCCGAAAAGCAGTTCTGGTAATTCGAAGCTATTTTATTTTATTTTTGTTATGTTATGTTATGTTATGTTATGTTATGTTATGTTATGTTATGTTATGTTATGTTATGTTATGTTATGTTATGTTATGTTATGTTATGTTATGTTATGTTATGTTATGTTATGTTATGTTATGTTATGTTATGTTATGTTATGTTATGTTATGTTATGTTATGTTATGTTATGTTATGTTATGTTATGTTAAGTTATGTTATGTTATGTTATGTTATGTTATGTTATGTTATGTTATGTTATGTTATGTTATGTTATGTTATGTTATGTTATGTTATGTTATGTTATGTTATGTTATGTTATGTTATGTTATGTTATGTTATGTTATGTTATGTTATGTTATGTTATGTTATGTTATGTTATGTTATGTTATGTTATGTTATGTTATGTTATGTTATGTTATGTTATGTTATGTTATGTTATGTTATGTTATGTTATGTTATGTTATGTTATGTTATGTTATGTTATGTTATGTTATGTTATGTTATGTTATGTTATGTTATGTTATGTTATGTTATGTTATGTTATGTTATGTTATGTTACGTTATTTTATTTTTTTTTTTTGCAGCTGCATACAATGTTGCTTCAACCCTGCTACAAATTTTATTTTCGGTCCCTACACCGGTTAAGGTTTTGGTATCGCTTTCGTAACATCACACCATAACTGCGTGTTGTACTCTGCCAACAAATATTTCTAAGTGTAGAAATATTGATTTTGAAATCAAAAATTGACGGTCCATTAACTTTCAATTTCGGACGTGAGCATCATTATATACATACATACATATGTACGTATGTACGTATATTCCATCCACTCTTTTCTGGATGTGTGTGCATTTGAGAATTTAAATTAATATGTATTTTGAAGCATATTTATGGTAAGTTTAGTCATACGAGAAACGAAGTTCTAGACTGGGTGAACAGTTTTTTTTTTTTTTTTTTTTTGAAGTAAACAAGGTTTTGTGGCATGGATAGAACTCAATATATGTGTAGTATATTTATGTAAGTTTATGTCACTACACATTTGCATTATTGAGTAGATTTAGCCGAATGTCAGTTTATTCCAAAGCAATAGCTGAAACAATCCCTAAAACCATAAAAAACAAAACATTCTAGCTACAAAAAATACGCAAGTGCCTTAAGAGAAACATAAAATATCATCTACAAGAACAGACAAAGCAGGAAATAGAGTGAATGAAAATAAAAAAATAACCTTTGCATTTCGAAGCAAAATCAGCGAGCATAAACCCCTTATAAACATAAATTCCATAGAAATGGCTGTGACAAATTGTTAAACATTGAATAATCAAGTACGACGCAAATCACTCAATACATAACAGCTTAGTACAGTAAACTAATGCCATTCGCAAAATTTGGGAATCAAGAACGCGCAGACATATGTAGTTAAGGGTGCAATGGTGCGTATGATTGCTTTTATCAGTAAAGCTTTAGTGAAATTCATTCAGCTAACAGCGATGGGCATAAACTGACTAACTTCCGAGCTAAACGTTTACTACATTTGTTGTCTACAACGTGAATGGCAAAGTATTTGTAGTGCTGAAAAAAGTTTTTATACGAGGTAGCGTACCTCCTTCTTCCCATTCTTCCTTCTCTTTCTCCCTCTCTCGCACCCCTTTAAATCTGCCCCTTTCCCTTAAGCACCATCCAAAGTCACCGAAACCCTGAGCTACATATAATTCATACATTTTTTATTTGGTAAATAAGTGCTCACTGCTTTTTCCAAATGAATTAATTTATTCCTTTTCAACAGCTTAAGCAAAGAAAAATAAAGCAACAATTGCGCTCCATAGAAAATAAAAATTTTTTCACACATAGTACATGACCGAGATGAGATAGTGCAACTGTATAACTTGTATTATTTTTTGCACAAAATAAACTAACCTTGACAAAGGAGTAAATGAACAGCAAAAGAAGAAAAAAAAGAGAGAAAAAAGAACCATTTCACTTTTGAAAAATTTCATTTAAAATATATAGTTTTAAATTTGGGCAACAGCTGGTGTTGCAGTAGCTCACGCACGTGCTGATTGCTACAAGTTACGGACTCTCAACGCTATGTGTGCGTGTGTGTGTGGATAACAAAACATGCACTCAATGAGCAGAAGACAAATGGAAAGACTCCAGAAACTAGAAGAATTGTGTATTTGAGGAGAAGCGTGGGAGGTAAACTACTAACACATACACAGATACAAACATACCAAAATGTTCATTTGAACGCATCACTCGTGTATGAAATCGCAGCTTAACTTCTGACACTTTTATTTTCTCATTTTTAGGTACAGTTATTGTTGTTGTTATAAAAAGATATACTCATAGCTGTGTGCGGAAATCTGAGACTAATAAAAGAAAGCTTTGCGCACTCTGTGCTTGCTACAAGTAGTTAGTGTGAAAGAGTTGAAAAAGTGGAAGATTTGAAGCCTTAGGATGGAGAACAGAAGCAAGAGGAAACCTGGAAAGGTAGAGAGATTTCGTTTTATTTTATTTTATTTTGTTTTTTTTTTTAATTTTTTTTTAACTTAACTTAATTTAATATAATTTAATTTTATTTAATTTAATTTAATTTTATTTAATTTAATATTTCTCCAAATATCAATTTTTCCACCAAAATCGAATATAATAATTAAAACCAATTATTATTGTTCACTGGGTCTCAAGCTTGCAAATGTTACAAATAAGTAAATAGAAAGACCGTAAAAACCAAAAACAAAATTAATTTAATTTAATTTAATTTAATTTAATTTTATTTTATTTTATTTTATTTTATTTTATTTTTTTTTATTTTATTTTCTTTTCTTTTATTTTATTTTATTTTATTTTATTTTATTTTATTTTATTTTATTTTATTTTATTTTATTTTATTTTATTTTATTTTATTTTATTTTATTTTATTTTATTCTATTTTATTTTTTTTTATTTTATTTTATTTTATTTTATTTTATTTTATTTTATTTTATTTTATTTTATTTTATTTTATTTTATTTTATTTTATTTTATTTTATTTTATTTTATTTTATTTTATTTTATTTTATTTTATTTTATTTTATTTTATTTTATTTTATTTTATTTTATTTTATTTTATTTTATTTTATTTTATTTTATTTTATTTTATTTTATTTTATTTTATTTTATTTTATTTTATTTTATTTTATTTTATTCTATTTTATTTTTTTTTATTTTATTTTATTTTATTTTATTTTATTTTATTTTATTTTATTTTATTTTATTTTGTTTCATTTTATTTTATTTTATTTTATTTTATTTTATTTTATTTTATTTATTTTATTTTATTTTATTTTATTTTATTTTACTTTATTTTATTTTATTTTATTTTATTTTATTTTATTTTATTTTATTTTATTTTATTTTATTTTATTTTATTTTATTTTATTTTATTTTATTTTATTTTATTTTATTTTATTTTATTTTATTTTATTTTATTTTATTTTATTTTATTTTATTTTATTTTATTTTATTTTATTTTATTTTATTTTATTTTATTTTATTTTATTTTATTTTATTTTATTTTATTTTATTTTATTTTATTTTATTTTATTTTATTTTATTTTATTTTATTTTATTTTATTTTATTTTATTTTATTTTATTTTATTTTATTTTATTTTATTTTATTTTATTTTATTTTATTTTATTTTATTTTATTTTATTTTATTTTATTTTATTTTATTTTATTTTATTTTATTTTATTTTATTTTATTTTATTTTATTTTATTTTATTTTATTTTATTTTATTTTATTTTATTTTATTTTATTTTATTTTATTTTATTTTATTTTATTGTTGGATTTTTGCGGTCTATTTTGTTTACATATTTGTAAGTTTTTGCAAGCTCGAGACCAAATAAACAATAATTCGTAATGAATTTAATGAATTGATGAGCCTGGAAACTCTGAAACATGTAATCCTATCCATCGCTGTTGATTTTTTCCTTTGTAATTTTTCTCCAATTATCAATTTTTCCCAAAAAACTGACAATTAAATTCATTACGAATTATTGTTTATTTGGTCTCGAGCTTGCAAAAACTTACAAATATGTAAACAAAATAGACCGCAAAAATCCAACAACAAAATACATTGAAACCATAGCACGGGTTTACGTACATATGTAAATATGTACAAACAACAAGACCAACACACATCATAACATATAGGCTGCATGTCTTAAGAAATTTTGTGTATACAGTTGGCAAGAACAAACAAACAAAAGGGAATTAATTGAAGTGGAGATAAGTGCATTGTGACGTCACAGGGCATCATTGCTTAGTGTTGGAATTTTCTAACAGCGGCTTTGGTGCAGACACGAGTTCGAATCCGTGTCCGAAAAGGGATCTGATGATGAGCCTGGAAACTCTGAAACATGTAATCCTATCCATCGCTGTTGATTTTTTCCTTTGTAATTTTTCTCCAATTATCAATTTTTCCCAAAAAACTGACAATTAAATTCATTACGAATTATTGTTTATTTGGTCTCGAGCTTGCAAAAACTTACAAATTATTTTATTTTATTTTATTTAAACCCTAAAAAAATAAATGTATAGGGCGATATACAACAGGCATATCATCATAATCCCCAGAAGAGATTTTTGTTGTGGTCGAGCTTCTCCTCCAATTTGTGGTGTGCCGCTTTTATATACCCCAAAGGGTGCAATTGATATTCTAGTCAGGTTTCCAAAATTTTACTACAATCATATACATCGCATGCTGTTATCACCTACATGCCATTTAAATTTTAAATTTAAGCACAACTCAAGTTTTTGCACGCTTCACCCTCCCTTGGGGGAACGCAAACTTACCGCAACGCTAAACCTTTGCATAGCCTCCCTTAATATACATTTACAACAAAAAATACCTGAGGGAAATTTTAAGCTAACTCATCTTGAATACTTCCCCTGTTTTGAGAGATGAGTACGATATTTATTTTCCCATTTCACTTCGTCATTATTTTCATTGTTTTTGTATGTCGCTGCGCGTAGTACAAATTGCATGGACTTTCACCCCCAAATATTTGCGCTTTCTTGCTACCCTACCATTCAAAATGTTTGAAGTTGTTTATGTTATTTTTTAAACATTTGAAAAATTTTTTAACAATTTTGTCTTTGTCACACTTTATGCCCTGCAGTGTGCACTTTAGTTGTTTTAGAAGGAAATGATTTTCATCTTCAATTGCTATCTTTAGTTCTATCCGTTGTTGTAGTTACTTTTCTCTTTTAACATTTCACTAAAATACAGTTACGCGTTCAACACTTCAGGCTAGATTTTCCTCTTGTATTTGTTGTAGTTGTGTAAATCCGCCATTGCGACAATATTTGTGTTACATTTAGAAATTGTTATTGTTAATAAGTGGTACGGTTGATATCAGCGACAGTAACAGCGAAGCGTGGATGAAGCTCACGATGACAGCTGCACGCTTGAAGGCGATTGATGAGATAAATAATGGCATGGAACGGTAGGGGCGCAGATAGCGGGAATGAATTATATTGTTTGAGTAGGAGCGCGTGTTGTTGTCATCAGATAAGTAACGTTAAGTGAACGCATATGTGTCAACTCATTGACGACTTACACAGCGCAATGGAGCCAGTTCTTCAATCATATCACTCATATGCTCCGTACATCAAGGCCATTTAACTGTCATATTTGCATTGTTGACATTTTGCCAGCCACGCCAGACTTTTGTTTTATTTTGCTGTTTGCTTTTACGCTTTTCTACGTTTTCTCATTTATTGTTTGTTTTTTTTTCTTTTTTTTTTTTTTGTTTGTATATTTTAATTTATGATTATTTGTTTATATTTTTTTGTGTTTGTTATTGTTTTTTATTTGTCTGCAAGACACTTCCTCGTTCCATTTGCTTTTTATACGTTTGCAGCTCATGCACGTAATTCAATTTAGCCATTTTGATAGCTCCCAATGGCACAATCGCATCTGGTGGTCATTAAAGAGTTGGTAACTGTGGGTAGTAGTGTCATTGATTGCGTGTTGTTGTGGCTCATTTAACCCATAGCATGGCATAGCTTTAGTGGAAGACTGAGGCACCCGCTGTGCTTATTATAAATTAAGTATAGTAGGGAAAATATTTGTGAACGGTTTGAGTAGCGCAAAAATTTGTTTACTTGGCTTTGGATGCCAAAGGCTATTTTTATATTGACGACTTCGTATAGTTGTGCTCTGTCAGAAAATTAGAAGCTATTTTGATTTCTAAAAAATATTTTTTTTTTTTAATTTACCTTTACCTTAGGTGTTTTAAAAATTTACAAAAAAAAAAAAATTTGCTGCACACCAAACATATTTTTTTATTCTAAAATTCAAATGTCAAGAGACCTACAGTGGTGGACATATATGTACAAACAGTAATTGTTGTGCGATTTTCACAAATTTCGGCCTTAATAAAATTATTTTAAAGATACAAATAACATTCAAACATATTTTAAAACAAAAAAAAAAAACAAAAAAATACCGACAAAATCTATAATTCTTGGAAAAATTTTGTAATTAAAAATAAACCCAAAACTGGTGAAAATGAAAAAAAATCGGCCATGATAAAATTTTTTGAACAGAAAAAATAAACTAAAAAATTATTTAAAGCAAAAGTAAATACAAAAAATAAAATACAAACAAATTTTCTAATTCTTGACAAAATTGTGTATTAAAAATAAAACCAAAATTCTTGAAAATGAAAAATTTTTTTTTTTAATATTTAATTTTTATTATACTTATTTAATTTTGAGCTCTAGGCCTTAATATTTAATTTTTTCACAGAATTTTTTTAACCTTTTGGAGTTTTCAATTTTGTAAACCAATAATTTTAGTATACACTTTTTGTAGAACAATAATTTGTTGTGTCCCCCCAGTGTTGCAATATTTGCTCTATTGCCTATGTTTGTTTTACAAAATATCTTCCACGTTCCATAAATCAAGTTGCAAAACAAAATGTCTGTCATATCGATTTGGTCAGATATAATTTTGTGGCATAAATCTCATTTTGTAAACAATATGCCAAATTGATTGTAACGATTGATAGAAGATGTTAGGTTTTGAGGTCTTAATTGGATATTCGTATTTAACAAATTTTGAACAATGTATGGGCCATGTAGTATATATTTACATATACATATGTATGTGTATGTTGAAAATAAAATCTGTAGGTATTTGATTACTATTATACATACAGACATTGCGTCAGCAATAGAGAAAATAAATACAACATTGGATGGATTGCAAAATTGACCAAACAAAACTAGCAAGTTTGATGGTTAAACTTCCGATTTAACCGAGCACTAAAAAGTATTAAAATTTGAACCATTTCATTCCCTTGAGGCAAGCAATATTATGCAAAAAATTTAAAAAAATATATATACTGAATCAACATTTTTTAAGTGCACTCTCTACACTATCCAATCAGATTTGATGTAATCTTTGCTGATGAGCCTAATCACTCCCAGGCAATGATTGTCCTATTGTAATTGTTATTCTTCTACGTAAACACCCTGAAATCTTTGCTAGATGGCGCTGATAAGAAGTGCTTTCAAAATATTTTTTTAAATTCCTAAGTCAACATTGAAATTTTAATTAACTAATGAGTTTCTATTTTCTCCAGTCCTTAGTACAGGCAAATGAAATCCAGGCTTGTTAAATTCCCACTAACATTAGTAATGTTTAAATCATTAATCTTCATTTTTATTTTAATGATTAATTAGTTTTATGCGTATTATTCTGAAATTATTTATTACTAATTAATTTATTATTTCATTCAAAAATAATCGTGATTAATGCCTATTAAAAAAGTAATCAAAATCAATTGAAAAAATTGTTATTTAGTTGTTTTAGTTTTAATCAAGTCAGGTAATCAAACAAATAAAATTAATCAAATAACTACAATTAATTGAAGTTAAACAAATAACTAAAATCAATCAGTCAATTAAATTTGATTATTTGATTTTTTTCAATTACTGGCCAGACCAATATAAATTTGATATGTACATACCTTTAATATGAAGGAAACTAATGGCAATGCACATGTAAGACTAATTTCTTCAGTGAAATAAAAGTCTTAATTTTTTTTTTCTTAGTTTTTACGGTTTACGGTACTTTTGTGATGTACTCCATAGTTTAGCTCAATGGCCTAGTTTATTTTGTTGAATAAAGAAAAATAGCATTTTCTCAAACTGGTCTAATGTAGATTGATATTTATTTATGTATCTCAGTCAATGTCCGAGTCATTGGTCAATTAACAATAAATCACTTAATAAACATTAACAAGATTGCTTTGTACTGTCTTAGCTTGATCAATGTCTTTACTTTACAAAAATGACCGCAACCGACAGGAGGAAAAGCACAAACAAAGAAACATACATATAAGGGCTTAACATGCTAACAATAAAAGCTCACATCTAAAGGGCCTTGTTTTTTTCAAAACACATAAATAAATCAAATTGTTGACACACATACACACACACACAAACACACATAAATACGTTTATAGCAAATTCCCGCAACACATCTCCTTCTACAACAAACTCTTTTGT
This sequence comes from Sphenella marginata, assembly GCA_951509765.1. Lineage (NCBI taxonomy): Eukaryota > Metazoa > Arthropoda > Insecta > Diptera > Tephritidae > Sphenella > Sphenella marginata. The sequence continues at coordinate 117,522,703 of OX608079.1, read as the reverse complement.
ATTTAAGTTTAACTTGGTTTGACAAGGGGTCTGCTTAATTGTGCACGCATGCCCACTTAATCAAAAAAACAAAACGGACATATCGGATTTCTACAAGGTTTACGACCGTCTATAGAACGTGTTTATATGCGTAGCGCCTAAGGAATGGCACAAGTGCAGTAAAATCCTTTGTGGAATTTTCGCTAAATATAATAGCTACTAACTGAGCTCATAATAGCCAACATTCATCTTGATTTGTACAATGATTGTCAAGCACACTATTTATCTATATTCATGTATATACCTACATACATACATACATACATGACACATATGCACACTCTCAATGGAAAATATGGAGTTCAAGCAATAATTTAGGCTATTTCCAACAAATTATCTTTTGTTTGCATTTTATGCTGACAAATGTAGATGAAGTGTGTGCGAATGGGAAATTGTATGCGTAACGGCGAAAAAAGGGACATTTATACTTTGCTGCCTACAGCACAAAGATTTGTAGGTTGTAACGGCATGCACAAATCGAGGTAGAAAAAGCCTGATTTGTGTAAATCAAAAGTCTCCGGAGGAAATGCGTAATTTATTACCATAAATTTTTTAGAAATATTATACAAACTTTGAAATTTATCACGTGAAGTTTGAAATGGTGGCAACCACTTTTTTGTAGGCGGGGGGAGTGGCCCATATTTCCCAAAAATATATACATACCCAGCGAACTTTTGAGCTTAGCGTTAAAGTTTCGCAGACACCGACAATAAATTGTGAATATTAAGGAAGCACAAACAAAACACAAAATATGTGGGCGTGGCACCGACTACTTTTTTAAAATTATATATAGCCTATGTGAACCCAATAATATATTGTAAAAATTGCATAAAGATCGTTTGAGCACTTTCGACGCCTATAAATGGCACACAGACACACATTCATTTTTGTTTATAAAATATGAAAAGAGGCGTGGAAGGTTCACCTTTGATTATATAAGTTTTGAAAATAATATTTTCCATAATTAAAAATCCGCTTCAAAATAAATGTCAAAAAGCATACTACCTTTATTACATACTAGAATTTAAGGCAAAAAAATCTATTAAATCAGTTAAATACCACGCCCACTTTTTTAAAGTAGATTTTCAAAAGCACTTTAGACAAAAATACTGGGAAATATATCCTCCCAATATAAATTTGTATTAACTCTATTTTAATTTCAAAGTGTCGCTGCCAATAAGATGCAAAAAGTATACATTTACGAAAAGAGGCGTGGCAGTGCCCCTTTTTTTAAACAAATGTTAATCAATGGCTGCGACACCCATACTGATCTGATGTATTTACTTGAAAAATATTTGACAATAACATTTTATTTATAACGAGAAGAAGTTGTAGTAAAAGTAAGAAAACTTAGCAGACAACCACGCCCACTTTTGTTAGTAGTGCCCATATGTGGGATTGTAATTTATTGGACTGGGTGGGCATTAATAAGTATTCGACTTTTTTTTCCAGCTAAGAAACCTATTTTGTATTCGACTTAACTTTTTTCGAGTCCAAGGTGACGTGATCACATGGGATGGGATTTACTAAATTAACATATGTATGAATGGGGACGAGACTTAGTTAAGAGTTAGTATGCCAGAGCATTATACCCAACTCTAAATAAAACAAACAAACTCGATGCCATTTATAAGAGGGGAAATGTTTCGATTTTTAGAATGAAACTTTTGCTTTGAGTTTCAGCTTAGACTCAACAAAAAAAAAAAAAATCAAAGCGCGTGTTTATTAAAGCGTCATATCAGCAACACCGAATATAAAACTACCAAACTATCAGGAACTATGTATGTATGTATGTAAGCAAACATATATGTGCGAAATGTGAGTAGGATGAGTAAATATGTAAACAGCACACACGTGGCAAGTGGCTGAAGCACAAAAAGGCGTTAGGTCGGTGCGCACATATTGAAGCGTTTGTGTACTTGGCACTTAAGGCGTTGAGCTCGAGTCGATAAGAGACATAGCTGATGAGCATGTATGTAGGTATGGGTAGAATGACAAGTGCTATTTTAGGTTAACAGAGAGCCCCCACAGACAGCAACTGCGGCTGACCATAGTCACACTAAGCCAAGTGCTATTAGGTTTAACGTGGTGTGTGTGTGTGCATTATTGAGAGTGGTTATGGCGGTCTTATTACATGTGGCAACTTATGTATGTTGTTGGAGTTGTTGTTGTTTTACTTACTTTTTGATTTTATTTACGCTGTATTATTCGAGTTTGCTTTATTTGCTTTGCTTTTTCAGTTCATCGTAATATAATCTATAAAGCTTTTTCGCATTTTGATGTTTTATCTTTTGGCTTCAGCCATTGGCACGTTCATGCCTTTATAGCCATTGATTGCGTCTTCTTTAATTTCATTGTTTATTGTATCAAATACGTTTTAAACTTTTTTCATACCGATTAGCTGATCAAATATAAGTTTTCATTTTCAGTTTCGTTGTTTAACTTGAAAGGCTCCTTTGACAAATTTCTACAGCTAGTAACGATTACGTAACTGCCACCAAATATATGACTTTGAAGAATAAATTATTTTACTTAAGTAGCTCGCAGTCGCTGGGAGTTAGTTTGCCAACCTTAGTTTGCCTTCTAAAATTGAGAATGACACACGATTTTGGGGGTGACTATATTATGTTACTTAAATGGAACTTTAAAGTTGCAATTACTTGTAAGTTAAGTAATAATGTCCTTCGCGTTTTGTGTTACTTAGTTTTCTCTTTAAAGTAAATATAACTTAAAAGTTATATATTTTAAGCTGCCGACTATATTGCGAAGTTTTAATTACTTTGAAGTTGTGATTTTTAGTGAGTACGACTTCAAAGTTTTTTTTTTTCTAGGACACCCCAATTTTTAGATCTTAAAGCGCCATTGAATTTATAGAGTTACTTAGTATAAAAGAGAGTAGTTCCTAATACGTTCCCGTGACTAATAGCTCAACACTTTAAAGTCGGAAATGCTCAAGCGTCTTGTATATCGAAAGATGGAAGCGTTTTAGTTCATATCAGTAGACGGAAAAACATAAAAGCTAGTCGAAAAATTTCAATGCGAATTAGAAGTGATTAAAAATACTCGAATCATGAAACAATTTGAAAAACTGACTCATTCTATGGTATCAGCAATAAGCTACTTCATTAAGCCTGGCAAAGAAGCTTCAGCTTAGTTGAAGTGAATGCAACCATTTACACAGAACAGCAATGACCGCTACTCGGTTAAAGTGAACCATCTCCGAAACACCGAAAGAGGCAGGCTTCCTAAGTAATCTATTCATACTGATTAATTCTGAGATATTGAGTTCACTTTCCTGCATGCTGCATTAATCATTACATGAAATTTACGTTTATGTGCTTTGCAAAGTGAAATACTAAGAACTTATGTGCATATCTTCAGCTTAAAGTGCAAATTGTTGAGTGTATGAGGAGCGTAGCTATATCCTGTGAATTAATGTTGTTGCATTTTACAGCTCCTGCTTCCAGTATGATGCATCAAAGACTTTGGACAAGCTTATGTTTAATAAATTATGCGTACATAAATTTGTTTGGATTGCAAGTGAAAATGTTGAGGCAGCCATGAGACTGCGTTGTTGGCATGGAATGCAAGGAATTTTTCAGCTTGAGGGTGTTATGGAATATGAGACGCATTGAATGGGAGTATGTGGGACGGTGCAGTGAAATAACGCCCAAGGAAATAACGCCCATGGACGTTATTTCCCATTCAAAAAGGAAATAACGCCCATGGGCCTTATTTCCTTTTTAAATGGAAATATCGCCCATCTGCAAAAAGAAATAAAGCCCATGGCTCTTATTTCCTTTTTAAAAGAGAAATAACGCCCATAGGATTTTACGCGAGCAACACGAACTATTGATTAGCATTTTTTTCACAAATTACCCTGTGAGAAAAGAGTGGGAAACGTGGCACGCGGAAAGATATCACCGTGGCGGTAGCCACGGCTATGGCACACACCCGGAGTTGGAATGGCGTAGCCCAGGGTTATTTTTTGAAGCGCGGCTGAAGGCCGCCTACGCGGAAAGGTGTCCTGCACATAAAAAACGTGGATGGGGCCCCGAATTGGGGATCTGACCCCGGACAATTTTCGGTTTTTCACTAATAACTTTTCACAGAAACAAAATATTGCTTTTCCCCCTTCGGATTATAGTTACGGAGGCCCGATCCACGATTTTTAGGTGCAGAACACCTTTCCGCGTAGGCGGCCTTCGGCCGCGCTTCAAAAAATAACCCTGGGCTACGCCATTCCAACTCCGGGTGTGTGCCATAGCCGTGGCTACCGCCACGGTGATGTCCTTCCGCGTGCCACGTTTCCCACTTTGGTTAACGTGAAATTTGTGTGTAACTATTCAATAAAATACAAAAAGAATTAGAATATTATTGTTTCATTAAAAAAAATGAAAGAGCAATAAGGCCTTTAAGACTTTATTTCTCTTTCGAAGTGTAATAAAGCCTTTTTTGAAATAAAGGCCTTATTTCACTTTCAATAGTGTAATAAGGCCTTAAAGGGCTTATTTCACAAGGCGATATTGCACCCCGCCTTATAAAAACATAACAAATATGTTCAAATTTATTGAAATAAAGAAAACCATATACTTAATTCTTCAATCAGCTTGTTTTAATTCGTTTTTAACGTCCGTGGGCTTTATTTCTCTTCGAAAAAGGAAATAACACCCATCAGCAAAAGGTGATAACACCCATGGGCTTTATTTCCTTTTTAAAAAGGAAATAAGGCCCATGGGCGTAATTTCCTTTTTGAGTGGGAAATAACGCCCATGGGCGTTATTTCCTTGGGCGTTATTTCACTGCACCATGTGGGACATGGCTTGATTAAAATGCTTTCTTTGAGGCATGGCAGACTGTGCCGAAAACTTTTATGGGTTTCATTTTATACGTAAATTGATTATGGCAGTCTAAGTATTGTGACTTTATGGGTCAGTGATGAAAGGTTCGCAATTTATTACGTTGGCATTAAAATGGTAGGAAGTTGCTTGCAAGTTTTCTTTGGCTGTGGTAGGTGAAGTCCTACCCAGCTAACACAAATAGTTCTTGAAACGTACATAGCTGCAACCAGACCTGTTAAATAATGATTATCAATATCAATCATTGATAGTCAAATAAATTTTTTTTTAGAATAATTAATCGATTAGGATTAAATTTTGCGTTCGATTATAGATGATTTATTTTGTTTTCAAATATAATCCTAGTATCAATCAAATTAATCAAAATTTCCATTTGTTTAAATTTCAGGTTAGGTAGGTAGCTAAGAACCAAATATTACTCATACGACGAGGCGTCCAGAAATTTGAGAGCCACAATAAATTGAAACTAATTAACACATTTATTTAGCACAAAACATTTAGCTGGATGTAATTTGAGCTCCCAAAAAAGATTACAACAAGCATAAGACAACAACACAACACAGCTCAAGAATGCCTTTGCCAGGCAATCAGCTACAAATATAATCAACCTGCATTAATGATAGTTCGAAGGTAAAGGTTGTTAAGTTAAGAAAAAAAGTAATAACAACGTTGACGTGAATAAAGCCAACAAAATTACCTGCACTACTTTTATTAATATTTAAGACAGCGACTGATTTATGGATAATAATATATATGAAGACATTAAAGCTGTAGCCAAGCTTAAGGTAAACCTATTTTATTACAAAGAAATACAAAAAATAATTGCTTAAGGTAGCTTATATTAATATAGCTATAATTTTTTATGTTGAAAGCATAATTAAGCGCTAATGAGTTCTACTACCAAGACAAGATACATGTATACACACATACGAGTCCTTATACATGGTCACACATATACAAACGCAGATAAACTAAACGTTTTAAGAACACTGCAGAAAGGTAAGAAGTGTTTACTAGGGGAGCACTAGACCTCTAAACAGTCAAGCTAGTGCAGTCTTGCTTCCAAATTGACAAATAAGCTTTGAAGAAAAAAGAGGAAAGGAAAGACTAAGAAGAAGTTAAGAGATACTATATGTATATGACAGGGTTAGGGAAGAGGTATGCCAGATATTGTGTTAAATACTAAGTAAATTAATTTACTAAATTATTTTTAAAATTAAATTAAGCCAAAAAAATTTTATAAACATAATTTCAAACATTTATAACCGCTAATTTTGAAATAAAAACTGTCAAAACTAGTCACTAGCAAACTGGTCTCAATTCAGCCATACAATTCTAGTTAAGAAGTAGACATTTTGCAGACTATTTTTTCCCTTACTCCGCTACTGACTTCTACACAGAATTGTAGACTTTCCTGTGGCCATAAAAAGTTTTGCTTGGCCAATAATGGTCCACTCGTAAAACTTGCTGAACATATTTCATATTGCTACCTTAAGCACGAGTATATGTGTATGTATGTGTGTACCACACGAGAATATAATTTGACTTGGTTATTAATAAAAATTTTGTTTTTAGCTTTACGCAGCAAATAATATTTTATAGGTCGTAAACATAAAAATAATTAGAAGAGAATAGTGTTTTTGTAATGCAGAATTAATTGTTGATGTGGTAGTGAAGAAGTTTTAATATCGCGCAAGGAAATTTGGAAGTATGTGAAAGTAAGAGAACTGGAAGTTATGGTAAATAAGGGACAGAAGAGTTAAAAGTGAAAACGGTTAAGTTGTTGTTTGCATGAATAATTAGGAACATTCTTGGGATTTTTTGGAATTATTTTACTGAGCAGAATATGATTCATTCATTACATCTACAAAAGTATACATTGCTTTAAACAAGTGGCAAGCTCTTTTATAAGAATGTTAGCGTATTACTCATGTGACGTTTAAGCTTACTTATGTTACAATTAAAATGGCCACCCCTTAGCCTAATTTCATATAGATATGTATGAGATGAGCTTCAATAAGAGTCGTACATATATGACATGTTTTGTCCTCATAATCAGCTCTTATTCGACGGTGACTCATTTATGAAGCACTTTTAGAGTCATTTATGAGTATTACAAATTTCATATCGACAGCCACACTGCAAAACCCCGTAAGTCACTATTTTTCCAAAAATAAGGTTCTGAGCCTTTCCCATAGATCGTGATATTTCGCACATTAAAATTCAGTCAAAATCGGGTTACAACTTCCCGTTTCTTTCCAGTGGTGAAATGAAATAACCGTCGCTCATATACATACGTTATAATTATTACAGTTTTTTCCCTCTCCTGAAAACTTTTTGGTTTTGAACATACAGGGTTTTGCAGTGTGGCTGTCGATATTATAATTTCATATTATATATATTTAAAAAAAAAAAAAAAAAAAATACCAATATTTTCTTCAAAGCTGCTTTTTTAAATTAACGAGTGGCTCATTCGTTTGATCACAATAAAGTCATAAAGACACCTACATATATAATGCTATTTCTGTGGCTCATATTCCGCCTATATATTTTTGGACTCATTTTCGACTATTAAATTAAGAATGCTCCTGGAAAATTTAGTGGGTTTTCTTGAATTAAATTCATAAAAGCTTCCAACTATGTGATTCGGTAGCTTTGATGCTACTGCTAATATAGCTCTCATTACTTCTCTCTCGCTAACACCTTTCTTAGCTTTAACAGCAAAAAAGTACTTAATCCAAATATCTACCGTAAGTATTTTCAAATATTTAGATATATATATATTTACAAAAATATTTATATGTTTTCGCGTAAAGTGAACAGGTGCTAAACTTTTCGCATTAAAACGTAAACATTTTCTCCACCCTTCAGGCAACTGCTGCTTGGCTTAGCAAAATAAATAAGTAAATCACCTTGTGCGCTGTGGTCGTTGTAGTGTTAAAGTGAAATGTGTAAATATTTAATGGAATGCACGCCGAGCTGTCCTTATGGCTTACTTTGTTTGCAAGTTTTGTTAGTGCGTAGGATGGCTTAGCGAAACTTTTCGGCCAATGAAACTTTTGCTGTGCATAATTTACAATATTTATAGCATTTGATTTTGAATTTTAATGCTTGAAATAACAAAATTTACTTGCCGTATGCTGCGGTTAGTAATCTCTTTTAAATCAACTTTTAAGAATTTATGGCGATAATAAATTAAGTTGCATAATTGAAATATAAATTATTTTGTATTATCCTGATAATTATTGAGGATATTCATTTAAAGGGATTAATGGCTTTGTGCCTAATATTTTAAAAATTCTCACAAATTTAGGTGTCATGAACTGTTCTCAAACAAGCAAACAGCATACTGAAGTAAAAGTTATTTTTATAAAACGCTGAGTTTTTGCTTACAAAACGTTGAGACACGTATTGAGGTATGATCCTGTATAGTATCACGTGACACCAACAACACACAGGCAGTCTTCCGATGGAAATCTGAAGCAAACTTTAGAGTTCTGCTCAAGCTATAGAGAAAACCATAAGATGGCAGCCCCAAAATTTTCCTGGAAACAATTGCCTAGAATATTTCAACCCTCTAACTACCTCACACAAAATATTATAACATAAATTTTTGAAAAAAAAAAAATTCGAGTTTTTAATATTCTGCCGATCTGTGCCTCGTGCTGCAAATGTTAACCCTTTTTCCCAGTTTTTCTAAAAACACTTTTTCAAATATTTTTCTAATTAAGGTGACCATAAAAATGGCTGTCCCAAAAGCTGCTCAGATTATCGTTCCCAATAAAATTTTGTTTTGGAACAATTTTCTAAAATGTTTTAACCCTCTAACGATCTCACAATACCAATACTTACTATTACTTTAATCGAAATTTTCGAAAAAAGTACCAAAAGGAGCTTTTTATGAGACCGCTTTCTTGCTTTAAATATTTTAAAAATTTATTCTTCGTGTAATATTACCATATGCGCTCTAACTTTATACTTGGATACTATATGAATGTTAACAATTTTTCCACTTTTTCAAAAATTTTTCTAATAAAAGTGACTATGCAAAAACTTTGGGGAAAAGCTTCAAACAATTTTACTTTTCCAAAAAACTACAACTAATTGTGGAATTAACGTGGAATGGCTCATGCGTATGCATTTATTTCTATATTTGTACAATTTCCAGTAACTTAAAATGCAAAAATCCATTCGTTTGAGAAGTAAATATTATGCATGTAGACGCATGTGTTTTACGAATGCAAATAGCTATGTGTATGTGTGCGCTTGTGTGTGTGTGTGTGTGCGTGTTTGTGTAATAAACTTCCTGTTATTGCGCTCTTTTGCAATTCTGATTACATAAGCCCATGTAAATCCGGAACATCAACAAATCCGAGCTTTTGCAATTGCTACAGAAACCTATATGAATGTATGTGAGTATGTATTTTGCATATGTATGCGTACACAATTAGAATTGCGTGTGTGTGTATGTGCTGCAGGGAACTCAGTAAGTAGTCAGATAAATTTGTACTAGTTTTAAAGCTGTAGTGGAGAAAACATTTGGAAGCATTTTGAGTGGAATTTTTTTTGGAGAAAGATAGGAATTTCTCTTAAACCTAAACTTTCAACTTGAATGATGATAAGAAGTAAAATTATATTTAGCAGTAATGGAAAAATGCATTGAATAAACCGACATAAATGAAAAGTGTTTAACTTCCTTAACTTTAACTCCATTTAAATTGTTTATGCGTTTTCTAGTAATATTTTTCTAAACCGTACAGTGATCGGTCAGTTGCAATTCCACTAGATGTTTGAAAATATTTTGTCCTTACTTTATTGCCATCACTGTGTAATCCACATGTAAATACAGTAAAAATTTATTCTAAACGTTAAGTTTGACATCTTACAATGCATCCATGAAAATTGCAATGAATTCCACATAGTGATTATTGAGTGATGCGCGAACAAATTTATGGACAACAATTCTGAAAACTTTTGTTTGTGTGTTTATATGTTTGCGCGCGTATCACTGAAAAACTGCTAAATAAAACTGCATGCATTTTTCACCGTTGCATTAATAGACGTCTTAAATAAAGTTTAAAATAACCCTTGCTTCGATAACTCAAGCGGTTCCTGAGTTATGGAACAATATGTGATCCAAAATGTGTTAGTACAATAAGCATATCAAACGAAAGGTGTTAGTGAGTGCTGTAATAAGCCATGCGAATAAGTTATATAATTTAACTAATTTTGAAGCTAAAATTATTAAAATTGGGGTAAGTTTATTATGAGCTCTCAGAAGCAGTAAAACAAGCTTAGTTTTTTTGGACAATATCCAGGGACTAATACATTTGCCAGCTAGTTGTGTGAAAAAGTAATTGAAGACGAACTAGTATCAAATCAGAACTAGAGAACTTCCCTTCAGGTTGGTTGCAGTATGCGTACTTCATGCACATAAAACATGTTTGAACATGCACTCGTGTCATTGCCCAAGTACATATATATATGTACATACTCGTATGTATGTTTTTGTGTGCGTGAATAAATTGCATGCAATTTCAAACAACCGGAAGCGGAAACGCGTTGAAGCATATTAGCAGTGCGCTGTCAACAACGGCAACAATTTTCACAACAACAAAAACTCTCTACAAATAGATATGTCATGCTGCAGCTGCACAAACACACTACGCAACAAATGCAATACTCTTTTTGATATATAAAAACTTTTTACGAAGCACATGTGAGTGTGTGTGTGTTTGTGCTCATGACGTGCGTTGCTTGTATATGTATATGTATATGTACACTTATACTCATATATTTGCTTATCTCGATAGTTTTCGGTATCTAACAATTTATGTCTCATCTGTTGCATCTCTGCCTGCATCCATTTACGAGTATGCACTCGTTACATAACTCATCATACCATATCGTAAGCCTTGAGCTATATTCTCTCACCACTGAATGTGATATGCATAACCACAAAACGTTTATTGACATGCTGCTGGAAATCCATTTACATGCAACAGGCAAACGTGTTGCATTTATATAAAACTGCAATGGAAGCAAAAAAGTAAATAAATAAACTGACAATCAGTCGTAAAAATATTTCATCAAGGAATGCATAAAAGTGTTAATGGAAGCGAAAAGTTTGCAAACAATTTTCAGTTTCGACCACAAAATATTGGTGTCTACATTAAATATTATTCGGGTTGTAATTTAAATTAAATATTACATGGTCCGATGAGTGTTCTACAATTAAATTTTTTTTTTTTTCAATATCTAGCGCAACTACTGCCTAAATGATTCCAATTCGTACACAATTTCTACCGGTCTTAGACCAAAATAAAATTTGTGTTGTACCACGCTTTTCGTGCATACCATCGTCACGTTTTCGTTTCAACTACTTTCATTCCTCTTACGTGCATTTCTGCGAAAACCCTCCAATAACGCCTAATAACACAAAATAAATCAGCTCTATGAAATTTATTTTTTATTGCTTGTAGTCAAATTAAAGTTATTTATGTGCGTTTTTGGCACTCAGCTGTGCTTAACCGCTTGAGTGGCTAGGCTTTTTTAGGTGTGAAGCCTTAAGTCTACAAACTCTGACACATGCAATCCTTACAATGAATAAACAAATTTGATGTGCGTGTTTTGAATGCGTTTAACATGATAATCAGGTGGTGAAGAAAAAAAATCCTATAATATTTATGTAGGCCAAGCCATAGAATTCTTGAGCATTATAACTCATGTGTGACGCACATAAATTTTAAAAATGATACTCAAAAAAAAGTTTGCGTTGTGTGAAAATCACAGGTAGTAAATTACTAGTAGGGCAAGCATTTAGAATTATTTAGCTTATTATTATTTAATTTAATTTAATTTAATTTAATTTAATTTAATTTAATTTAATTTAATTTAATTTAATTTAATTTAATTTAATTTAATTTAATTTAATTTAATTTAATTTAATTTAATTTAATTTAATTTAATTTAATTTAATTTAATTTAATTTAATTTAATTTAATTTAGTTTAATTTAATTTAATTTAATTTAATTTAATTTAATTTAATTTAATTTAATTTAATTTAATTTAATTTAATTTAATTTAATTTAATTTAATTTAATTTAATTTAATTTAATTTAATTTAATTTAATTTAATTTAATTTAATTTAAGTTAATTTAATTTAATTTAATTTAATTTAATTTAATTTAATTTAATTTAGTTTAATTTAATTTAATTTAATTTAATTTAATTTAATTTAATTTAATTTAATTTACTTTAATTTAATTTAATTTAATTTAATTTAATTTAATTTAATTTAATTTAATTTAATTTAATTTAATTTAATTTAATTTAATTTAATTTAATTTAATTTAATTTAATTTAATTTAATTTAATTTAATTTAATTTAATTTAATTTAATTTAATTTAATTTAATTTAATTTAATTTAATTTAATTTAATTTAATTTAATTTAATTTAATTTAATTTAATTTTATTTTATTTTATTTCAATTTATTTCACTTTTTCTTTGTTGTTTTTGTGTGTTTCGCTGTGCTGAGTTTTGCACGCTTATTGAAATTTGTGACGCGTTTGTGTAAGGCGTTTGTTAGTACAATAATCTTAGATATTATCAGCTGCGACCTTTTAGAAATCTTTGTTGAAAGCATTCATTTTATTGTGCTAACATTATTGTTGTACTTATCAACTGTATGTTTGCGATAACATTGTGGCATGCTCTTTGGAATTTAAATCATGCTACTTATAATTTGCGTGGGCAAGGTTTAAGTTACTTCAATAAAAAGCAACATATCAAAAGTAGCTCATGCGAAAGTTTTAAACAAACCCGCTTAAAGGCTCGCCTGCTTTTGTTTGTTGTTTTGTTAACTTCCACTTTCAAACAACAAATGAGTGGTAAACTTAAGTGCAGATAAGTATCGCTAATACCAGCAAAGTACTTAAGTTCACATCATATTCTGGTTAAGCGGATGCACGCCCACGCAACCTACGGAAAACAAAAAAAAAAGTATTTTTTTTTAATCAACTAACTTTGCGTGCAGTGGAGGTCGTTGAACGTGTGTACTTAGTTAAATTTAAAGAAAATGTGATGTAACAAAATATGTTTAATCAATATTGGCAACCATTGAAAATTTTGTAATGAAATTGGGTTTTAGAAATATGCAAAAGCAAACCTTTTAACATTTGCGCAGTTTCAATCAAGCGAATGATTAAAAAAAATCATTTTTTTGTTATTGTAACAATATTTTGCTCGACACTGCTTATTGTTTGCACTCAAGACCGGCTGTTAGCAGCCTTTGCTGCAGGATATCAACGGTCTATCATCGTCATAAGCAAATGCCCACATAAAACAAAAAAATGAATAAACATTAAAACAAACAAAAAAGGAATGAAGTACTCGTAGAATTAATACACCCACAAATTTATTTTTACTCTAGAGTGTTGCAAAAACATATTTTAAATCAAGTTATTTTTAATATTAATCACTTCGACTTTGCTTTATAATCCCTTTATCTCGGGTTACTGCTTAGGCCGCTAAAAATACCCAGATAACTGCAAAGGGACTGAAATTGGAGATGATTTTCTTTATTGAGGAAAAAAGGGTTGAACATAATAATGGGTATGGGGAACGCGCAAGGCGTATAATCATAACTAGAGGTCGCCCCGTTCACCCAAATTTTATGAAAATCTAAATTGGCAAATATATAAATACGATATGATAAGAACACAACTGCTCCGCTTGACACACACACTGAATATACCGAAAAAAACATGTGAGAGGTAATTACCACGTGACCGAAATCAGCTTACCCGATTCGTAGCGAGCATACAGTAAAAGAGGAAAAACGAATACTTGTGACAGACGTTTAATACTAACATTTTGATATAGGTTTGACCGTAATACGTGTTGTTTTTCCCCTCCAAAAAGGGATAACAAGGTGATTTTCCTTACCGTATTTATATATATGTAGATAAGCATCATTATAGTCTTCGCTCTCAGCCGATTAATCCTTTCCAAGAATTTCTTTAATGCAATTGAACGAATTTACATAGTTGAGCAAGTTTTGGGCATACGGAATGATTGATTTGTTCATTAAGTGAAGTGGGTTGCTATTTTTACGTTGTTTATGTGATGAGTTTGAAGATATCCCAATTAACACAACAAATATGATATCATGCTTATTTGACTTTAACATAAATGATGTGCAGCAAAATATATGTATATAGGTGGTTTTTATATCTCAATTTGATGTTAGATAAAATAATTTCGGGAGGCCTAAAAAAATTTTGAATTGAGAGCAATAACAAATTAAGCAACCAGAAAAAAATTTGGAAATCGTTTTCGGAAATTTTTTATTACCATTTCGGGATGGTTTTTGAAACTTTTCAGGATCACTTCAGAATTATTGCGGGATCGTTTTCAGAATTTTCCAGATTGTTACGGGCTCTTTATGGTGTAATTTAAGAGTTGTTTCGGGATATTTTTGAACCATTATCCTACAATGATATCAAAAAAGTTCTTCAATGGTCCCACAAAAGTCCCGAAATCAGTTGCAAATGATCCCGAAAATACACACATATCAAAAATTTATGTCGCAAAAGACACAAAAATGATTCCAAAAACAAATGATCATGCCATGGCTACATAAAAACCCCAAAAGTGATCACGATAAAGTCAGAGAAAATCTGGCAATGATGTCGAAAATTCACCGAATTAATCCCGAAAATAAAAGCGGAACGATCTTTCAAAGGAGGTTCTAAACTGGAAAATGATCCCGAAAAAGTTCCAAAGTAGCACGGAAAAAGTCAAGGAAACTAAAACAGCTTCCAAGTGCTCCCCGAAAATTCTGGAAAATTACCTGAACAGAGAAAAAAAATTTGGAGCGATCCTGGAACTATGCAAAAACAATCCCAAATCAGTACGAAATGATGTCGAAAAGGTTCGAAATGATTCTAAAAACAATCTCGAAAAATTACAAAAAATTACCGAAAACTCCTCCAAAAATGATTTCCTAAATTCTGTATTACCTACTAAATTCTACTAAAATATTCTGCTTATCTATCTGTATCCTCTGTATCGAAAAAATAATGATCTACTCCAAAAAAAAATGTCGAATTTCTCTTCCATCCCAAAGGGTGAGTTAACTTTAAAAACTTTGTTTAAAAAAAAAAATACTGGAAACCGAACTCGTTTCGTATTTGTGGCAAAAGGTATGTTTATCGGGATAATGAAAAAGCTTAATATTTATAAAGTTTCGTATAAATTACTTAAAAGGCGGTACAGCTAAGCCTTATAAAACTCTACTCTCTCTTGACAGTGAGTTACGAAGATTCAAATAATTGTCCTCCAGGCACCCTTTTAAGATCAATGACCATGCAATCTTGCTGATTAAGACCAATTTACCAACGAAATTCATTTAATTGTAGCTGCCAGACAGTTAATTAATAAATTATTCATACCACCATCACGACATCTTTAGCTATACTCAAACCAAATAAAATTATCGTCTCCGCCGCTAAAAACTTTTTAAGATATACATAGCATCACCGTTAAATGTATGTAAGTATGTACGTATATAGTTTCTTTATATATATTATAGACACGCAATAAAAGGAAAGTAAATCTCAGTTTCCTTTTCAAAGCTCGCTAACCACAAATAAGCTTTTGTTCTTGCAGCCTTTGTATGAAATTTAAGTTGAAAGATTCTTTCATTGTCTGACTAAAATGAACAATGAAAATGCCGACAGTTATTCAAGTAAATACATACATAGTTACTTCATTTTATTTAATTTGATTTTATTTTTGTTGCTCTGTAAACTTTCATACTTTTGCACAAACTTTCGTCTTTAATATATGTATCTTGATACACACATAAATAAGTCAATTTAAGGTTCAAAACTTTTTCGTATACGAATTTTTGCTTAACTCATACCCTTTTCACATTGTCGACTGAGCAGAATATCAAAATAACACTCCCCGTCCCAGAAATATTTTTTGCAATACGATATTTACACTAAACATATACTGAGAACTGTTAAAATAGTTTTAAGCTCTTTCTCTTTTTTTTTTAGATAATTTCAAACCTAATTACGCTTATCTAACAAAGAAATGTGAAAGCATAACCCCAATTCAGTATTCTGTTTTACGATTTTTTGTTTCACTTTCCTTGAAATGGAAACAAAAAATTCGGAGAATTCTACTCAAAGTGGTTCAGAAGAAATCGAATAATTTCTTTGTTTAATTTTCTTGATTATATCGTTCAAGTATATTTAAAAATGTTCCTCTAGATTAGACTAAAATTCTTCGAGTTATATATGTATAAGGAACTTTATGTATGTATATCTATCTCGTCTCTTTCATACTTTTACAGCCCTTTATGTGAACAAAGTTGTAAAACCCTATCCATCAAACTAGCTGGATAAGTAAAAATAGCAAAATTTTTATTTTAATTTTAGAACAGGTGGCAACCTTTTCTTCAAAAATAATTTCTAATTACTATTATAATTGATAAGACAGCAAATTAGTTTATTCTACAATAAAAATTAATTTTTTCACAGATGGCAACCCTTTATATAAACAGTTAATGGATTTTTTTTTAAATATGGGATACCATATGTCGACCTTTTATATTATTTTTAGCTTTTCTAATAAAGGCAAAATAAGTCAGTAATTTCTGTTAAATATTATCTAGCTCATAGAGCTTAATCCATTTTTTGAAACAAGATCTGGAAAATCGCTACTAAGTCCGGTAATCGATTTTAAAGCTAAGTTCGCTATACTGACGTAAAAAAAATTTAGGAAAAATTACATAAGATTGGAGAAGCAACCCTGGAGTTATCAATGGTACAATCAATGCATTCAAAATGGAATTTTAAATAGGTGGCAGCCCTTTTTACAAATTAATATAGTATTTTCTATGTAAGAGCTTCCTCGGACTTAGTAGGAAATTGAGAAGTACGCGTCATATCCTAGCTCTGCTCTTACTAGACATTTTATGCGAATGAATAAAGGAATTCTGGCTCATTTACCTTAAAAAAAAGGAAACTGTCGCGCTTTGCCAGACGGCTAAAGCTACTTTAGGTAAATTTAAAGCTCAAATTAAGGAAGTAAGTAAGTGTGTCAATTTATATCCCATTTTTATAACGAAATCTTTTTTTTTTTTTACAAATTTTCAATTTAGAAAAGAACTCTCTCTTCTTTTTAACTTGTATAAAAAAAGAGCAACCCAAATCTGCTGCAACCTAAATCTGCTGCTATTATAGCAACATGGTTATTTTAGGTTTTTCAATACAAAAAAAAAAAAATATTTATGTAAAGTCTACAAGTACCAACTTTGCCGCTATCGTTAGAGTTTGACAAGTTTTTCTCAATGAATGATTTTGATTTAATGCTGCGCATTTCTCAGCGAGTTCTTAGCATTGTACATACGCACACAAACAAAATACAGAAAGTTATTCAAATAAAATGAAGAGGAAATTGTCAAGGTAAGCTATTGTTATTAATTTAAATTGATAAGTAAAAAGTTTGAAATAAAGTTTGCTTTGGATTATTTAGCAGGTGGCATTTGTGGTTATTGTTTTTTTCTTCTTGGTAATGAACAAATCCTGAGGGCTTTGATTATTATTATTTAATAAAAGTTGTTGTAGCGTGGCGGAAAAACAGATAAGTAATTAAATGAAGGAATATTAACAAATCATTTGCGTTTTATGAAAACAATGTAGCTTAATTTTTCTTACGTCGTTTAGTACTACGAAAAATAAAAAAAATGAAGTCATTAAACTTTGAATAATAATAAAAATAATAATAATAATAATAATAATAATAATAATAATAATAATAATAATAATAATAATAATAATAATAATAAAAATAATAATAATAATAATAATCATAATAATAATAATAAAAATAATAAAAATTTTTCAAAACTTCACATTTAAAAATTTTTTTAAAATTGACAATCCATGAATTTTCCACTCGTCGTCATTATTTCCCATTTTAACAACTATCGCTTCATTGTTATACAATATCTACTCATTTATATATTTGTACGATTACATTGTTAGCACATAATTAAGCCTTTTAAATTGCACTGTTTTACAGAGTGTGATAAAATTTACTGCGCTTGCTATAAAAAATGTAATAATTTTGTGCAACGAGTCGCAAAATTCTTGCCAACTTAATTAAGTCAAATATTTAAGAGAAGATTTGGTTGTATGAATGTTTGCGTTTGTGATTTTGTTTTTGCTCGCCACAGATCTTGCAGCTTTAGTAATACGCATTCTATCATAAAACCTGAAATGATATAAACGTATAATAATTGGGTATACATTTTTGTTGTGACAATACTTCCGATATTCGGTCGAGTGGGTTAATCTTCCGCCAATATAAGTCGCACTTTCACTCTCGTCATCTTCATAACTATTTTCTTACTAAATTAGTATATTTTAATTTTAATAATTTAATTTCACTTTTTTTTTAATTTAATATAATTTTTTTATTTTATTTTATTTTATTTTATTTTATTTTATCTTATTTTATTTTATCTTATTTTATTTTATTTTATTTTATTTTATTTTATTTTAATTTATTTTACCTTTTTTATTTTTTTAAATTTTTTTTAATTTTATTTAATTTTATTTTATTTTATTTTTCTTTACTAGACAAATATAAACAAGTTTCGAGCAAAATTGACAAAATTTGTGAGTATTATTGTTTTGCCAGCACATAAATAAATAAAAATAAAATAATTTTCCCAGCAAAGTTGAAAGTTCTCAACTAATAAATATTTAACTGACAGTATCCACACCACTACTCTGATTTAAATTTTATCTCATTTTAATTAAAAATTCTATGACAACATGGGAGTCTACATATTCACAAACTTTTGAAATGTCATAATGAGCCTTGATTTATACAAACCGCAGTAAACAAACAATGGAACATGTGTAACAGCTTGTCGCTACTCATTGCCGAACACCTCAACGCCTAGTGCTGGGTGGTGGCACAAATTTATTTGCGCTAATGGATTGCATCGGGTACCTGATATCAGCGCAAAATGTATTTTGTCAATTTTAAGGGGAGATACTTCTTCATTAATATTTTCAACAATATTTTTCAAACTGTGCATATGTACAGTTGGGGATTTGAGTAATCATACCATATTGGCTGCCGTTCGCCAAAATTTAAAGTGCGCCATTCCTCACCGTGTTTGTATTAGTGCTTCAGCGCCAGTAGCGCTACCCTTGCGTTGTGTTAATCAGCTTTATCGTCAGCCTAAACATTCGTACCAACCTCACATTTTATAATTCTCTCTATGAAATTGTCATGGTGTTTCTGTGCGAGTAAGAGCAAATAGTAGCTAAGTGGAAAGAGAGTGACAATGTTGTCACAAACTTTAGTTCTAACAACCTTTTAATTAAATTTTATCACAAGCACCCTTCTTCGCAACTAAATCGTTTCAAATTTATGATGAAAGTTTTTTTTTTGTTCTCTTCCACCTATTTTTTTTGTATAAAACTCACATTCCAAGCATTATTAATTAAAATTTCAGGCACAACCTATACACATGCCGGGGGAAGCATCAACTAAAAAGCTTAGTAAAGGTGCGCGCATACCTCTGAATCATCTAGACTTTGGGGGGAGCTGAAAATATAAAATGATGTGACAAAGATTTTTGTTGTGAAAATTATTGCTTTTGCTTGCTCAAAAGCCAAGGGAAAATAACGCTGGTTAAAACATTTTGTCTTTCAATGAGGATGCTTGTTATGGCCTTTTGCACTTTAGGTCAGGATATGTAGGTGTAAAATGAGCTTATTTGAATAATGACAAAGGTTCGGGCTACAGGTCGAAAGTTATATAAACGAGAAATAAAGGCAGTGTAGCTCAATTATATTCGGAATCAGTGTGAACGGGTTGCTTGCTAAAGGTTAATGGCGTTATGTAGTTCAACAAGAAAATTGTACATGTCGTTGATTAAAGTTGGGGTGCAGTAATGATGTGAATGTTAAGTTGGTTTGAGATAATTGTAAATGTTTGTTTTTTAATACTTTATGCAATAAAAAAATGTTTGTTTAATTTAAAAAAAATATTGAATAAATAACTCGATTGGAAATAATTTTTTTAGATGCAAAATCGTAGAAAAATCTAGAAAGTTTCGACAGTGCTTTTTGCTTCATTACTTTTTAATCGAAAATACAAAAGAAACCGCAATAAATATTTTTGTTTTTTATTGTTTTTAATGTGTTTTTTTTGATACTGTTTAAAATGATATAATTTTAGTTTTATTTTGTAAAATTGTCACTAAACCTTCAGAAGGGCCTACTCTAAAAATTAATAATAACTACGATGCAAATAATTTTTGTTTGGTAAAAACATTGAAGATAACTAAGATAAAGCTCTTCAAATTATTTGACTTTTTACTTTAGTTACAAAAATAATAAACAAGTTTCTTCCAAGTAGGTTATAACTTTCCATTGTACTTTGAGGGAGAGTCCCTACATGTTCTAGAACATTTTTAAATATATTTTTACCAGCAAACAATATCAACCATTTACTAAAAAATTTAGCTTGTGATATCAAAATGTTGTTAAGAATATTTTTTAAAATAAACTAAAATTTCCTTTCTATATTTTTCAAACCCTAGGGTCATGGATTTTTTTTTTTATTTCATCCTACCCTATTGTTTGTAAGTGTGTTCATGTCTGCTTGAAATTTATTTGAAGATTCTCATAAACTTTATGATTCTATGAATGAGGTAAAAGTTTTTTAATAGACATTGATACAAATCGAGGTATGTTTCCAAAATTACGGTAACTGTTCGAATCATATAAAATAAAATTTTTTTATATTTAAATTTTTGCTTGACAATAAGCACCTCACTCGTAGTGAAAGAACTGAATATGTGACTTGGAGTTGGAAGTAGTCGATTACTTATTTCTCAATTCTTTTGTTTTTTTAAGATCTTGCCTAATCGACACACAAAATAACAAAAATATCTTATATATAATGAACTCAAAAAGTAAAATTTTATTAATTCACTTCCGAGTTATTTAATTATTATGAACCCGGTACGCTTCTGCACAGCCTTGAGTTACTGCCTTCTATATCATCTCACCGTATACGAATTCTATAATTCTTTAACTTGGGCCATCCCAATGCCCCACTATCATTTCGGTAATTAATTTCCCAATGCCAAAGACTCGTCTATTATTAAATAGATCGTATACATTCACATTTTCACCAGGATTCACATCAAGTATATGAGGTTGCAAATGTCATAAGAGACGCGATGTAGTTATGAATCAATGTACTGCACGCTGAACAACGCCTTGAATCTCACTCAGCTCGTCAACGTCAGCACTGCGATGTACTCATTGAGTGGTCTAAAAAATTTCCAGCCGCTTCATGTTCATCCAACGTATGAAAACTGAAAGTAACATGAACTTTTAGATTAATAGCCAAAATACTTACAAACATACAAACATATGTTCCAAACAAGCTTCGAAACAACGAAACTGAAATTGACCCAGTTAGCTACATATACTCTTACATACATATAAAACAAATTTAACCTTTGTAAAAATTTAAAAGCATTTCTCTGTAAATATTTGCATATCTTGTTTTAAGTGCTAGCCAAAAATATTTAAGACAAAATATGTGTGTGGAAGAAAATCCAAAATGTAAAATGTACAACAAAAACTTTAGTGTTCAAACCTGAAACCGAAACAACAAATGCGTGCCCAAAGGCTGTGTGTGTGTGTGTCTATTTATGTATATTACATATGTATGTGTGTGTGCTTATATAATTTTCTTCTTATGCTATGTGTTTACCAAATAGTTTATTTCTCCACTTTAGAACCTTTGTTGGTGTGTGCATTAACAACAACAACAACAGCAACTATCAAACTAACCATCAATAACACGAACAACAAAAAGTAGAAGAGCAGAAGAAAAGCTGCTTTTGGCATCAGCACTATGACCCGTCTCGAATTAACGATGGCCCGGCTAGTTTTACAACAGCAAAAGCGGTGAAATTCAATGTAATAGAAATTGTAGCAATAACTTTTATTCAAAAAAAAAAAAGAGAACAACAAATGCCGCGCTACCAATATGCTGCCACTAAAAGGATGTGTTGGCGTATGGGCGTGGGCAAGCAATTTTAGAGCAAACAAAATGTTGCTGAAATAACAACGCCCAAACATACAACAAAATTGCCAAAACTATTTATTTAGTCGTACTTGCGGGAGGGTAAGAGTATGGGTGTGTATGTGTGTGTGTGAATGTGCTTGAAGTACCCGTTGAGAACGTGATGTATGTAGGGTAACTATTACTATGTTTGAGCACAGATATTGATAGGGTTTAAAAATTAATGAATCGTATATTTAACAAATTAGATCAAGCTCTGATCTTCTAGTATATGGTCATAAAAGAAACGTTAGAATTGGGTAAGAACATAAATTTTAAAATAAATTCAAAACTATGATAATCAAGCAGCTTTGATTTCTGTTAGATCTGCTTTTTCTTTAAAATATTTCTGTAAGGATATTTTTTTAATCTCTTTACGATATCCAATTCAATTTAACTACAATTATATTGCACACAACTGTAGGTACTTATGAGGAGCGTTTATGTGTGAACAAAAACCATTGTAACCACTAAAGTGCAGATATCGCAACGGAAGCTAAAGGAAGCCATAAGCGAGGCGAAGACAGATTTGAGAGTGAATTTATTTCTATATCTAAAGGCTATTGCAAGTTGGCACGCAGTAGCAGAGACAAAAATGAGTAGAGCGTTTTTGATAGAGCTACACCATAGAGCAGGTGAACATGTTGAGATGGAGTGCAACTAAATTGCAGCATTTATAAATGCAGGCTGTGTCGGGATTTATGTGCTAAATAGGTACAGAATTAAACAAAAATTTGAAAGAAAGCTTTTTAATGTATTGTTTTTTTTTTTCTAAAACCCTATTCAAACCATATTTTGTGTATCATTTGGCTATTGCAATAAAATAAGTAAAAAAAATAATTAATTAAAAAAAATTAAAGTTAAGTCAATTATTAACACATTGCAGAAGTGGTGATGATTTTAGTTTTTCGAACTCATTTGTTTTAAAATATTTTATGAAAAAAATTTTAAAAGTTTTTAGTTAAAAAAAAAAACCTGGGAAATAGTTTTCTTTGCGTTTTTCTTAAACATTTGTACTTCAACTTTATAGTAAAATGATTTCTAAACGGTCCGTACTGAGGTTGGCGAAAAGCTTACCCGCTTTCAAATAAATTAAAAAAGAAAAATATTACTATAGCAATTTTAATTTAAATTATTTTGAAAAACATTTACAGAAATATAATAAATATTTTTATGTAAAGTCATTGCGCTAGCATTGTGTTACCAGTGCCACTAGCACTATTGCATTAGCTCCAAAATTATTGCGCTGTTAAGCATGACCATTATCACAAAGCTCATAAATTATTTTACTATCCCCCCTACTGACAGCAGAGTCAAAATTTATGTAAATAGTTGCAGTTTGCATGCTAATGGCAAAAAAAAAAAAGTCAGAACGGGAAGAGAAAAATTAACATGGGATTTAAAAGCTAACTTTTTGTATGTTAAAACAACATGCTGGTGAAGTAGTGTGTAGTGAATTTATTACGAGAAAGGTAACAGCGAAATATTTGCAACAAATTTCAAAAAAAAATATCTGGAGAATACCTTACAGTACCTCGAAAATCCGTCACGCTGCAGAAGAACTGACAGGAAGCTCACAAGTTTATCACCATTGATTTCGGAAAAGCCATTAAACGAGACTCCCGCAGGTCTGGAAATGTCGTAAGATATAGAGCGGCTTGAATCCAATCTGTCTTTGTGCGATATTGCCATCAAACGAAGTGCTAAAGTGAGAGCTTTAGAAAAGGAAAAGAAAAGAGGAAATGGGGTCGTGATAGCGCTCAACTTTTTATATTGGCGTTTTAAGTTTTTTGCAAAGTTATTACAAGTTCAATGTTCACTTCGTTTAATCTCCTTCACCCATGTCCATGTCAACATATGCTATTTACAATTGTTTTTTTTTTTTGACTAACAAAAATAGCGTGCTCAGTTCGAAAGTGCTGGGAAAAACTTTTATTATATCTAAGGGAAATGTCTCTTATATTTTTATAAGCACACATACACACATATTCATACACACATAGCCACTCGTTACGAATTGCATAGAATTTGCTCTTAAAAAGCATTGTTGTCAACACAGCTGCCGTCGTATGTGAGATATACATATGTATGTACATTTCACATTAGGGTGTCTCACGAAAATATGCAGTAATTTTTTTATTTTTTATTCTAATTATCACATCTTCGGAAGAAATCGAGATATGAAACAACAAAGTCTTGCTTATTATAACAATCATTAGTAGCTTTCGTTTCATATCCATATTGTACTAAAATATTTTATAGAAGTCTGATCCACAAATTCCTCGATAGCTCCAACACTGGTCAAAGCATTAAAACAAGCGTTATCTTATACTTTGTGGTAGACATATAGTTATACAAAGGTGATAGTCTTACACATTTCTATTAAGCAGTTTTTGAGTTATGCGCGCTCAAACATATAGACAGACGGACAAACAAAATATCCAAAAGCTTTTGGCTTAGTAATTACATCTCCCGTCAATTTTTGTTTTAATATCTTAAACCAACAAACATCGACCTCTTGAAATTGTATGATATATTGCCACATTGTCTCAGGCGGAGCAGAATATTTTTGTTGAGACACCCTAATATACATACATATACACATACGTAAATGACAAAAGTGCACTGCAATAATTGCCGGCTATACACAGCTGTTCTCACCTTTCAAACAAAAAACATGGCTTCGGGCTCAACCTTTAATCATGACGGTGAAAACTATCGCGCATGATGGCATACAAAAAGTAAATGCCAACACAAACAAGTTTTGGCATGAAGCCATGAACTAACAAAAAATTGTAGGAGCAATTGTAGGAAGCAAGGAAAATGATAACAGATATGCTTACATAACAGCTAATAAAATAAAAGTCCATTTTGTTTGTTATAATTTAAGTCTTATAAGTTCTTTATAATCACTTGATTGCCCTATATAAGACTTAAGTACGGCAAAATATAGTTACCAGGCTTATACATACAATTTTCAAAATTCTCCCTCTCTAAGTAATTTCATCAAATAAAATAAGCTGCATCTAAGGTGCACGTTTTTTTTTGCCGTATACTTAAACAGCATTTCTGTCCCCATCGTACGGATGTGAGTGCTTGCATAACAATTTAGCCGGTTGTAGGTTTTCCTGCAAAGAAAACTCAATTTCAGAATGTTTTTAAGCAAATAAAATTTTTTTCTTTCACCGGGTAATTACTTGCCTAAACATCGTTTCATGTTTTTGCTATAAATTTTGGTAATGCTGGTATATAAAGAGCTTATGACGTATTAGTTTTTGTTTTTGTCTGACCAGCTGTGAAAAGCCTTTTAAATTAGAACGTGACTTAAAGTTAAAGGTGTTTGAACAGATTTTTGCTTTCGTGTGAGTGAGACACAGGCTAGGTAGTGGGAGCAGGATAAGTGTAGCTTTGACTGTTGGGGTGTACAAAGAGGTACAAAGCTCACGAATACTAGAGTAAATTCTAAAAAAGGTTAAATTCAAGCATACTTGGAAACTTTGGCGAACCACTCTTTAACAGATTAAACTTAAAAAAGTCATCTTCATTTACACCTCCACCTCCTTGACTTTTTTCTTCAGCAGACTTTTATTTTCACCCGGCCCCCTATAAATTGTATTATAATATAATTCATCTATGTATATCCTCCCTGTCATCCTAGTTTCTCTTTTATCCCTTCTCAAACTTTGTCCTCTTTATCTTATTGTTAACTCTTTATTTCTCTTTCCCTCTCTATGCTAAATATTAGATAGCTGGTACCGATATGCCCATAGTTTCGGAGATAATATGTACTAATTTTTTAAGACGTGGTTATGCTCACTTTATTAAAAAAAAATTACTGATAGATATATGAGGCAGATATACAATGATGGCGAAAATATTAGACCCAAAATTGAAAATAATTTAATACCAAATGGATATAAAAGCAAGGGTTTTAGGCATGAAGTTTCCATATATCAACTGGTTTTGGAGATATAAGCTTTCTCCCCATAATAATTTGCAAAACTAAACTACTTCAAACAGAATTTAAAAAAATTTAATTTAATGACAACAGCATTCCTTTAAAAAAAAAATCCTATATAAAAGCTTAGATACAGTCTTTTTTTGCGAATAATATTAACTTGTAAGCTTTCAGAGTTAGGTTACCGAAAACTTCTCATTTTCCTTTTGATTGTATATCGCTTGCATACAAAATAACGAAATTATGCGCACACAACAAAAAAAGGAAAACAACAAAAACTCATTTGCATATGTGCGCTTCTTTTGCTACACAAGAAGCGCATCTAATGTAAATAAGATAATCCGTGTTCCAAAAGAAAATAGAAGTAAACAAAACAAACTCCTAGTTTGTTTGTGATGTTTTTCTTCATAACAAAGCATTTTACACTCACGTTTATAATATATGTATGTATGTGTGCATGCCATGTGTGGGTTTTTAATAAACACAGTTATTCAAAAAGAGAGTGAAAAATTGTATTGTTTTATTTGGAAGCATTAGGGTGGTAGTACGAAATTTAATTTTTTTTCTCCCAGAATTTCTGAAAAATTTTTGAGTAATATGCAATCTAAAAATTCTGAAAATTCATCAAATTTTTGAGCGAGTTCTTACCTGCACAATGTTATACTAAAATTTAGAAGTGGGATTTTTCCCGGAGAATATTCGAATAAACAATATTCGAGTAAACGAATCAAAATATTCGCTGCAAAAAAATCGAATAGTATTTATTCGAATTATTTATTCGTTTATTCGAATGGTACTATTATTCGAATAGTAATATTTTGTACCCGTCGAATAAAACGTGCCTACTTAAATTGATAGGTCTACAAACCACCGTGTTTAAAAATTTTCTAGGAACTCTGCCTAATTATTTGTGGTCCAATTTTTGAAGCCTAATTAACTTTTGTAAACTTTGCGTAAAATTTAAATCTCTTTTTATGTGGTTTATGTTGCAGCATTTGCTATATTTTAAAAGAAAATCTTTAAAATCGCAGCTTCCTTTTGTTTCATCGAAGTTTATGCATTTTAATTTCACTACTATTATATTCGCACACAACTGTATATTTGAAGGGCTCAGAACCAAAAGGATCTAAGTGACATTTTTTTTGAAATTGAGTTATACCCATATTTGTATAGTTAAATATGGTGTTTATTTGTTGGCAAAGAGATCCGAGTCATTTCGGACATTGTAGTGCCATCTATTTCCCATACTATAAATGCCCTACCCAGATTTTACATAGAATTTTCAAAAGGCAGTAAACTTTAAACTTGAATATCTCAAATCAATTTCGGAGTCACTTAGATCCTTTTGGTTCTAAGCCCTTCATTTATAAAGACGTATATATATACAAACAGACAACTATATAGAATGACTCAGTTATAGTGTGCTACACAATAAGCAACTTTTATTTGTCTTTACATTGAAATTTTCCACTTTTATATGCTCTAGCATATTTGTATTAAGTTAAGCACATTTACTTATTTTACATTTTAAATAGCGCTTTGTGGGCGGAAGTCGAGTGTAAAAGCCCTTATACCGGAAGTGTGTGAAATTGCTGGTAGTTAACGACCAAGGACACTGAAACTAGAATAAAACCCCCAAAAGTATGCAACGAAAAAAGCAGAAAAATACTAAACAACCAAATATAAAAGCAAACTTAAGGACAGTATAATGAAAAATGTAAATAGAAAAAGGGCAACGAGGTCATATGCAGGTATGTGCAAATATTAAATGAGAGTAGGTGCAAAAATAGAAAGTTCCATTGTTACGGAATTCTTTGTTTCATGCATCTTAATATATCATCTAACAACTGTCAACGATCATGCGAAGAAAATAAAATAAAAAGGTTAAGTAAAATTGCTTGAAACACTGGTATGTGAGAACCACCTTACGGTATTTGGACTTTTTCGGAAAAATTTTTGGGTCTTTTGCGCAATCAATTTGGGATGGTTTTGTTACATTTTGGGATCATTTCAGGATCACTTCTTGATGCTAAGGAGGGGGAGGCATAGAAAAAAGCAATGCGTCGTTTTGAAAAATATCACATTTTGTTATTTTGTTCCATATGTAGCTAAGTGCTTACGAAAAAATTTTCTTAGGTGTGATTGGATAAACGATTTTTTTTCGAACATTATTTTGGGAATAAAAACTTGCTCCAACACTGGCGCAGGATACGTTTAATAAACCACTTGGAAACAGGAGAATGACGTTGCCGTATGATTTTCGGGACTTTTTCTAAACCATTTTTAATTTTTTTTAGTGATCAGTTTGGGATGGTTGTTATATTTTCGGTCTCATTTGGAAAAGTTTTTGAGACCTTTTTGGGAACATCTGAGCATCATTTCTCGCTCGAAAATATATATCCCAAAATGACCTCGAAAAATATTCCGAAATGATCCGGGAAAAAAGGAAGCCACTTTTTTCACGTTTTTTTTTTTATAAATATAGTCTATACGTGATTGAAGGGGATACGGGGTGGCAATAAAAGGGTAAAGGGGCAGATAATAGAGGGACGCGAAAAAGAATATAAAATCCTTGCTGGGGGAGGAAAAGAAAAAAATTAGAAACAAAGATCAGGAAGATATAGTGGTAAACAAAAAAGGGTTGCGAAAGAGGTAGAGAG